>OZ023265.1:177513717-178011217 GCA_964006375.1 Tillus elongatus
AATGACGGTAGGATAGTTTTGTCTTGTTTACAATACCAATCCCCAAAATCAGAATTTCAAGAATTTTTAATAGTTTTTAATTATAACTAATTATACTTAATACAGAGGCGCTAGAATTATACCAAAGTATCATAATCATGTTAACAGAAGAAAACATAACCGCAGTGGTTTTTTCCTTTATACAGTGCGAATTACCTTTATCATTGTTCCAAATATTTAAAGTATATTCTTTGATCATTCAACATATTGTCATTTTTGAACAAAGATGGACATACCTAGTTGCTAATATCGACTGTTTGTTAATCCATACATAACCACAGATCTCACAGAATAATATCACATGCCCACTTCGTTGTTAAGAGTTTCACGGCACTTGCGCCCAGATGTCGGATTCAAGTAAAACGTTGGACGTATTTACTAATAAATTACGTCCATTGGCCCAATATAGAATGAAACTGTCCTAAAACTAAAACGCGTTGGTCTAAATACCTTGCTGGAGCTATTATTGTCCCCTGCGGGTCCGGGGACTAACTAAAAGAATAGGCCCAAGGTAACTCCTGACTGTCGTAAGCGGCGACTAATCGGAGTCAAGCAGGTGGTAGTTGACTTTTCCTTTACGTGATAGTAAAGAATATTTTCACGCCCGAGGAGGTAAAACCCCTTACCTCAAAGGGCCGCTGAAGTCTCAACGAACGTTTCCGGTTCTGGTGTATGAGTCGGTTTCCCTTATTAACAAAAATTATGATGGCTCCTTGTACAAAAGATTCTGGATATAAAATACCCCTCCATTCGGATCTCCGAAAGAGGGGTGTACAGGGGGCGCCGGCATCAAGATTTAACATATCCTTCTCGAATATATGTGGCCTAAATTATAACCTGAACTCCGTCCCCCATTTCCTCCAGGCTAATTTGCCCCAACTCCTCTTCCCCACTGAAACCCAAATCGTGCCGAAACGGCCACTAATCACCCTAATTTCCCGTAGAATGAGCTCCTCACTTCCTTTAGATTGCATGGAGGTGTGTGCGCAAACGTCCGTAGCAATCTACCCTGCACCAGACTCCCCAATTTAGAAGCTGGAAGAAAAGACATACTTTGGATGAAACTCTCTCTCTCTCTCTCTCAGGGCTGCAATAAAATTCATCTGTTGCATTTACCAGTCGCCTTGTGACAACAACTTTGTCCAGCTCTTCGACTACCTTTCTGAAAAAACCGACCATCTGATTTCTGAATATCCTTCCTCTGAGGTCACTATTCTTGGTAACTTCAATGTCCATAATAAGGAATGGCTAGGATCTTCAAAACCCGATCCACAAGGGATAACAGCGGTGGTCTCCGCAGCCAGCAATTCTTTAGCCAATATGGTTCAGCAACCTACCTACTTTCCTCGCATCCCAACACACAGCTTAAATCCCTTGGATCTTCTTCTTACTACAAAACCTGAATGCTATAAGACATCAGTCACCGCCCCCCTTGGTCGCTCAAACTACGGCATGGTCACTGCTTTCTGCGCAATGCAACCCGTGGTCACACAGTCATCACACCCACGTATCGTTTGGCATTTCCATGGGCGTCTGTCTGCTTCTCTCATCTTGACCCCTCCGATATCGCACAAGACGTCACCGAAATTATCCAAGCTAGCATGGAGTTATTTATTCCACGTACACAGAAAACCTCTTCAGCCACTCAAAATCCCTGGCTCTCTAAATCCTGTGACAAGGCCAGACTTGAAAAGGTGAAAGCTCACAAAACGTTTCTACACAATGCCAGTCAAGAAAACCGTCAAGCATTCAACGACGCAAGAAACCGCTATGTCCGCATTCTTTCTAAGGCAAAAAACTCGTTTAATAACAACATCAAAAACAAAGTCCAATGGCAGCAAACCCTATCTGTGTATCATTTTGAATGAAAATCAATTTAAATTTTCAAACTGTGGTGGGTGTTATTCTTTGTTTAAATACCAAAATATGTGGTACACAAACTTTTGTTTTTTAAGTAATCCATATTAAGTACTTCTCGAGGAAGGAATTTAATAACATCTCTATACTCAATTTTCATCACTTGTGTCATCGCGATGAACAAGTGTTAATTATAAGAAAAGTTATTGACATAAATACATTTAATTTTTTTTCAAAACCAATGTCTTGTCAAATTCTGACACGTTGGGATATCCTGTACCTATGTCAGGCCACAAAATTTTCGCATTTACCTCATATGTGTAGAAATAAACAGCCATCAATTTGAGCATATTTTGTATTTAAGATTAACATTTCTTATTACAATTACGATTTTTTTTGCTGTATTACTTTAATTGTGACGTTTTAATTTTTACTTATTGTAATTTATCTTAAGCTTATTTTTTCTTTATAATTCCAGAATATTCATGTGATGTTGATTCCAAGCATGACATTAAATCAAATTGGAAATAATGTAAATTCAAACTTGTGATCAAATTGTAAGCTATTGAGTTTAGAATTTGAGTGTTTTGTATTTTTGCAAGCGAGTACACATTCTGCGAATAACAATGACAAAGAAAAACTCGAAGAGACATCAATTTTTTTTAACGATAACCATTAACAATGTAACAAATTCTAAAAATAAAAGAAAAAAAATCATTAATCGAAATCTACAAAAAATCGTATAACATACAGGGCGTTTAAATCCATAGGTATTAGCTTCCCCTAACCCCAGATACTCTGGTACTCCCTGTATACATATATATATATATATATATATATATATATATATATATATATATATATATATATATATATATATATATATATATAACTTCAACATCCTAAATTTCAGTAACAAAGCATCTAAGCGAAAAATGTTATACGACAAACTCACATTTTTTGAAGCGTAAATGGGACACTTGTATAAGAAACAATAAGACTAAAGAAACAGTATTAATCTAGAAAGTATTCTACATCTACATTTATTTATTTATTTATTTACTTAATTCTTTATTTCTTTTCTTCACTTATTTATCTCTTTATTTCCATATTTCTTTATTTCTTTATTTCTTTACTTCTTTATCTCTTTATTTCCATATTTCTTTATTTTTTTATTTCTTTATTTCTTTATTTCTTTATTTCTTTATTTCTTTATTTCTTTATTTCTTTACTTCTTTATTTCTTTATTTCTTTATTTCTTTATTTCTTTATTTCTTTATTTCTTTATTTCTTTATTTCTTTATTTCTTTATTTCTTTATTTCTTTATTTCTTTATTTCTTTATTTCTTTATTTCTTTATTTCTTTATTTCTTTATTTCTTTATTTCTTTATTTCTTTATTTCTTTATTTCTTTATTTCTTTATTTCTTTATTTCTTTATTTCTTTATTTCTTTATTTCTTTATTTCTTTATTTCTTTATTTCTTTATTTCTTTATTTCTTTATTTCTTTATTTCTTTATTTCTTTATTTCTTTATTTCTTTATTTCTTTATTTCTTAATTCCTTTATTTCTTTATTTCTAGATTTCTTTACTTCTACATTTCTTTATTTCTTCGTTTCTTCATTTCTTCGTTTCCTCATTTCGTTGTTTCTTTATTTGTTTATTTGTTTATTTCTTTTTTCTTTATTTCTTTATTTCTTTATTTCTTCGTTTCTTCGTTTCTTCGTTTCTTGATTTCTTTGTTTCTTCATTTCTTTGTTTCTTTATTTCTTTATTTCTTTATTTCTTAGTCTCTTTATTTCTTTATATATTAATTAATTTATCTTATTTGATTATTATTTATTTGTGGATTATTTATACATAATGCCTTACAAGAAAGCTAGGCTTGTGCTTGTATTGACATAGTTTTCTGAAAGATCCTCTTATAAAAGTCAAACTGCTAAAATATTTTTATTTAAAGTCGGTTTATAAGTTTTTGTCTTGATTTTATTATTTCTTTTGTAATACCAACGTTTCTACAATTCAAGTACAGTTTAATATTAACTTAAGTATATCGAAATATAATTCTTGATTTCACTGAAATTTTATTAGAAACTCTAAATAGTTATTTAGCACAAAAATTTTGAAGCTTCTATTTGATACACATATGTGTAAACCCTTATTATATGGTGGTGAGCAGGACAGAAAATAAAAATTATTCACTTCCTCCCCTGTTCTGTACTCATCGACTGGAAACACTGTGGACACCGGCAACACTACACCTACACATCGGTAAATCAACATTGAAATTGGGATATTTTTATTTATAGCGGACGGATGGCTGTCGACATTGGTACTCCTTAATAAACTTGTAAGCGCGGCCGCCTGGTGACCAGGCCATGTATGTGTATAATATAATTTATCTGCATTCTGGTCTACAAGAGCTTGTTGTGTTAGCAAAGATGAAGAACAAATCTGTATAGAGCCTCCGTGTCTCGACTTTAGACCTGTTTTATAAAATTATGACACCCAGTATGCATAACCATGAGACTTTATCAATAACCTATAGCGGAACAAGACAAGAGCCAACAGGCCTTCTGCTATTGAAACTTTTGCGAATTCCATGATAAATTAATTTAAGCTAAATTTGTTTGATACGATTTTTACTTTCAAGTAGTATTGGTTATGTTTTATGGCACGTGCTTAAAGTTACGAAAACATTAAGTTTTTTAAGGACACTAATTTTATATTCGTGGTGAATATTTTAATCGCTGATGGGCACTGATAAGAACATTTTTTCAACACCAGAAATTTTTTAGACCTGACAATCGTTGCGCTGACAAATTTAGCACCATCAGAGGAATAAATAAAATACTCGGATAAAAACTAAAAATAGCGTTTATATACAGTGTGTCCCAAACTGGATGGGAATGTATTGCGATCTCCGTTATTATTAGAGATAGGGAGACGGTTAAATTACCAATGTTTTGTAGAATTTTATGCTCGTTCCAAATATGACTTGTGTTTTTCCCTACCTCTTTTCGTTTTCGAGTTATATTGAAAAAACCAAAATTTGTCGATTTCTTTTTTCTTCAGTATCTAAGTAGGCGTTGATCTGACATGTCTAAGACTTGTACCTTATCAGGGCACTTTTTACAGAGCAATATTTTTGTGCTATTCTCAACTTTGGATTTTCATTTATTTTTGAGCTACAGGTATCAACGTTTGTTTTTATTATGGCAGCCATACTGGATTTTTTGCTCATGTGATAGCCTGTGAAAAGAGTTTTTCAATGATGTACTACATGCTTGACAAATCTTGTAATTGCACTGACAATTTTGAGAAAAACCGTTTTGAGGATAGTAGGCTATGAAATTCAATACAAGAAAACAAATGACAAAAAAAAGTGTTCAAAAAGCAGTAGGCCATGGAGTCTAACAATAGACTTCTACTTTTAACATAATTTTCCGTAATGGTTGAGAATAAAAAATATTGTGATTTAATTTACGATATTTAATTAGGTAATAATGCTAGGTAATATTATGTGAAACAGTTTAATAATGCATCACAGCAATAACAAATAGAAACTTAAACTCCAAAAAACAACACAATTAGAAACGGAACTCAACAAATAATAAAATAGAAACTTAAAAATATACTAAATAGAAAACTGTTCCATATGGCCACCATTTTGTTCAATGCACTTTATACACCTTTTTGAAACATGACTGCAAACTCTGGTGAGGGTGTTTTGGTTAATATGATTTATAGCTTCCGTGATTCTGTCTCGTAATTCATTGATATTTTGTGGTGGAGCGAATTTATACACATTATTCTTCAGAGTACCCCAAACATAAAAATCCATGGGTGTTTTATATCAGGACTTCGAGCACACCAATGAACCGGCCCATTGTTACAAATGACACGATTATTAAAATTTTGGTACAAAAATTCTTTGACGATTGTGAGCTGGACAACCGTCTTGTTGGTACCAAATCTCGTCTAGATTATCATGAACTCTTCTAATTGTTGGTAAGATATCATTTCTCAATAGATGAAGATACCTCTCCTCAGTTAAATTATTTTCAAAAAAGAACGGACCAATAATAAGCCGCACCAAACAATAATACCAAATCTGTCTTGAAATCGTCTTTCTTCCTTTAGATGGGGATTTTCATTTGCCCAATAATGCCTATTACGGCGATTATACGCACCACAATTTGTAAATCTGGATTTATCAGTCCATATTATTTTCAAATGAAAATTTTCATCTTGCTGACATTATCCTTGATACCACCTGCAGGATTGAAGTGGCTTAGGGTAATTGTCAACATTTAAGCCTTGTACGATTGTAGGTTTGTATGGATGGTAATGACTTTGTTTTAATACACGGTGTACCGTACTTTTTGGAACGTCAATTTGTTCACCATAAAACCGAACAGATTGCGGAGAGTTTTCTTTTGAAACCTGTAAGATGGCATTATTTCTTTCTTCATTTTTAGGCATTGGTAGTTTCTTTGCGTGGAAGCTACCGTCGTTCAATAGATTGGTCAGTATCCTGCGAAATATTTTGGTATTTGGTTGTCGTCTTTCTGGGTAGTTGTTTCGATATGAATTTGCAGCTGCCTCAGTATTTCGGCTAGAACGAATATAACATTCCAACATGTCAAAATATTCTTCATTACTGAACATATTGTTGAATAATATTTCAAATAAACAGGAAACAAACTATTTAGTACAAAATTTACGTAACGTGTTAAATACACCTCAAATTGTTCAGATGATTAAGAATGACAGTATTCTTAATTGTCGCGATAGTTTTATATCCATACCAACCTTTCTTCTGTTGTTTTTCAGTTGACTTACGCTAAGTGAAGATTGGAACCTGTGATGAGCACTGATAAGTACACTTGGAGAGCCCAAATCACCACAACACATTTTAAAAAGACCTGACGATCGTTTCGCTAACCAAGTTAGCGTCATCAGAGGATGATACATTCTAAATGTTTCATTTAGAATGTTTCATCCTCTGATGACGCTAACTTGGTTAGCGAAACGATTGTCAGGTTTTTTTAAAAATGTGTTGTGGTGATTTGGGCTCTCCAAGTGTACTTATCAGTTGACTTACGTTTAAAAAACAAACTATTTTCAAAGGCTTCTTCGTTCTTCGTAAATCATTAATCTGCTTTTTATTGAGTTATGTTAGTAAATTTAGTTATTTGGTAGGTTTACCTATTTAATTAAATTATAACCATTTTTTAGGATAATCTTGTAATGTAAAATATCATTTGTAATAATAGGCCGATTCATTGGTGTACTCAAAGTTCCTAATTTTTTTTATCGTGAATCATTACGGAAAATTATGTTAAAAGTAGCAGTCTATTGTTAAACTCTATGGAATACTGCTTTTTGAACACTGTTTTAGTCATTTGTTTTCTGGTATTGAATTTCATAGCCTACTATCCTCAAAACGGTTTTTCTCAAAACTGTCAGTGCAATTACAAGATTTCTCAAGCATGTTGTACATCATTGGAAATCACAGGCCATCACATGAGCAAAAAATCCAATATGGCTGCCATAATAAAAACAAACGTTGATACCTGTAGCTCAAAAACAAATGAAAATCCAAAGTTTAGAATAACACAAGAAGATTACTCTGTACAAAGTGTCCCGATAATGTGCAAGTCTTAGACATGTCAGATCAACGCCTACTTAGATATTGAAGAAAAAAGAAATAGACAAAAATTGTGTTTTTCAAAATAACTCTAAAACGAAAAAAGGCAGGGCAAAATACAAGTCATATTTGAAACGAACATGAAATTCTACAAAACATTGCTAATTTAACCATCTCCCTATCTCTAATAATAACGGAGATAGCAATACATTCCCATGCAGTTTGGGACACACTGTATAGTGTCCCTAAAATAAATTTTTAGGGACACTAGTTTACGCTTAATTTGTTTGAAAATACTAATGTTGTGACCTGAGGTTATCGGTATCAGAGTTTTCATGACTTCATGACTTATAGCGACATAATTTGTAGTTCGCTCAAATCGCTAAACACCTTGTACTTTTCAATTGATTTCAACGAGTGCGATTATATGAGTTGCTGAAAAAAGCCTAACAAAATTTATTTGTCTGCACAAATTTCTAGTTGCAGGAAAAACAACTCACGAGAGACTCCATCATTTTCACTTAAATCTTGCTACCAACTGTAGACTTACGACCTGTAAGCGAGATTTTAAAACACCTCTGTCCACCATTAAGCTACGCTACTGGGTCGTAGTGTGCGATACGTAATACATATGCATGAGCAGTGGCGCGATATGAATGAGCAGAGCCCATTCTGAGTTTGTAAGAGATCTTTATGCATTCTCCCGTTGTTTGGCTCATGGAGCAGACTAGGTACATCTTCTTTAAGATTATCTCTCACTGTGGCGATGTGTATGGGTGTGTGTGTGTATGAATGCAGACAACGTGTGCTTGCTGATGAACTACCAGTAATAGTGAAAGCATTTTACTCTAGTGTAGACTAATTAGCTGCACGACCGCCTGCTTTGCTTAGTCTTCAGATCTGTTTATGTGTTCATGCTAAATTACATGAGCTACTTGTTTGTGTTTATTTGTGAAAACTTCTTGCAATCTTCTTAAATAATAGGTAACATGTAAACAAGACAACAGCTCTCCAGCTACAAACAGCTTTTTTTTTTCTATATTCATCAAGTTACTTTTAAATTTATTTCGTACCTTATGACAATAGTAAAATTACAACTTGGTTAAAAGATAAACCTAATCGAGAGAATGCCGATTATATAGAGAAATCATTGAGATTATTGGTGCTTCTGGAATTGGAATCATCCCCGGGATAAATAGAAAAGTGTAACAAAACTTTTGGTATAATGTAAAATAACCCACAAAATTATGGAAGTGTCAAATCTGACAACAAAATAATGTCAGTTACAGGAAAGGAAAATGTACAGTTAACTGGTCAAAATATAAGTGCGAGGGGCAAAAATGTATACAAAATGTTAAAGGTTTTCAAATACATCTGCAGTAAAGTTAAAAATGTTCTGGACGCAGTAAGTGCGTATAAGAATAATCTATTATAGTGATGAAGCCTTATACTAATAGTAGATTATACCACAAGTCAATCATGATAGCTATTATTCCCGAAGAATATTTACGAACCGAGCCGCGAGAGCGGCGAGAGAGTAACATTCCGAGGTAATAATAGGCATTATTGCGAGTAGTATACTCTACTTTATCTACGACTAATTCATTAAAGTCAAACTTTTAATGGACAACTTTATTTGTTGATAATATTAAAATTAGTAGTAGTACAACTAACGAACTGAATTGGTCGGGAACTATCAATAACTTTGGAACTATTTTCAAAACAAATATTTGGAATTTCGGCTGCTGTAAAGGAAGAAGATGCTTCATTACTATTTATCTGTTTAGCAATAGTATCTGCTGTTGCTGTCTTGTTTCTCATAGACCGATTAATGTAACCTTCAGCTACCTGTGTAGATTACCAGCGCCCATGACGCTTTAATCCAGTTATATCAATGTACAGAGTGGCAGATGATCTGCGATCACAATGGCTGGTATAATTTTGAGGATTTAGCAAATTTAAATATTTGGCAATTTGTCTACCAATGTCTGAAAATTTGTTTTTCCTATACGTTGTATTGTATATTTGGATTTTTGATAATTATATCAAGGTAGATGTTGTTGCTGCAGCTAATTCCACAATTTCTGGAGGTGTACAAGTAAAATAATCTTCATTATCATCCATCTCAATACAAATACACAATTACTACGCGTTTGACACTGACAGTTTTGAGATTGTCTACTTTGTTTCCATAGTATTATTTAATTTATTAATTTTTCAATTGGAGGGCATGATGGAATAATGACTATTAATCCCTGGACATTATTTCATTAGGGAGTAATATATGATATTATACTGCAAAAACCACAAGTATAATACTTACATTAGTCGTAGATAAAAGTTATAAAACATTACTTTATTTACTTAGGAACAGTAAAAGATAAGGTAAAGAAAAGCGAGCAAAAACATGATCTCTATGGAAGTTATCGGAACCACCGCCACAATCTCTATCATAAATATTTACACAATAATTTGGAGAGAAAATTCAAACAAAGAAATTGATAAACAGGAAATATACTCAACAAAAAATACACTAGAAGACAAAACAAAAAGAAAATCCTGTGATTCATGCATTGAGGGTGATTGTATGCATGCAGAAGGGGAAGAAGAACCCCCAGGTCGAAGAGGGTTTCTGCTCCCTCGCCCAAAAACACAGGGGGTTTTCCTTCCCCTTGTGCATGCATACAACTTCCTGCAAAGCATAAAGCACAAGAAAAAATTTTCGGAAGCAACCCCCAAGAAAGTTACTGGACCTGGGCGAATATGGATGCGGTGCGGGGTAGACAGGGTTTAAAGGAGGTCTTGCTGCAAAATGTAAAAAACGCATATTTTCAAAGTCCGACTAAATATTTTTTAGCATGTTTTGCTCATATTTCCTCCCTGCCCAACACCCCTATTCATTATTATTCCCTTAACTTTCTTATGGGTTGTTTGCAACAAATTTGCCTTGTGGCTTGTGCATCGAAGGAGGATTCTGAGCATGTTTCTGAAAAAAATAAAAAAACCTCCATGGTGTAAGCTGTAAATGTACCGAAATTACATTCCACAACGTCGCCTATAATGATTTTGTTAGATAATATCGAATACAGCACTAAAGTAAATAAAATCACTTGCTGTTTCACTTCTTTTTTATGTTTATATTACATATATAAGCTCAAGGTAACTGAGTATAATAAAGGTGGCCCTTAACTAAAATCGGTGCTACACAAACTTAAAAGTAGAAAAGACATTTAGATCGTGTGTTAAGAGCTATAAGTTTGATTAAAAATCACTTATAATTGCATGCGCACGAAAATTAGTAAAACACATTTATAAAATCTAATAAAAAAAACAACAGTTTTACTATATTATTTTAAACAAACCAATAGGAATACGTGTTGCGGCGATATCGAAATTCGCGAGTATATGAACCTAGCTTTTGTCCAAGACTACACTGGACTACCAGGTATTGATACTTGCAAAGAACATTGACGCTCGAGGTACTAAATTTAACACAACGAACCTAACAAATATTGTCTTTCGCATGGAGAAAAACTATAAAAATGCCGATACTGTTGCTGTTACTATATAATTCATTAGTTATTTCCTCCGGTTATACAATAATAATAATGTCAAAGGGGTCCTGTCGTGGCTCAATTAAGAAACAAAAAACAAGTGTTAACACTGCTCTTAGAATATGATTTACTGATATACAGATTTTCTATTTTACGCAAAATTGTATTGTTTTAAGTTATTACCTCACAATTTTCATTTATAACCATCGTCGAATATTTATTTTCAATATTTATATGCATGTTTTAAATATGTTAGGTTAATTAAAAGTCAGTTGTAAAATATCAAACGTACACGTCTACATCTATAAGATTTTGTGTTATTCTGTTAACTAGAGCTGTCGTGACAACATACTACCTGGTTCCGCACCGAGATGGCGTCCCTGTCGTACATCTGTCAATGTTCTACATGCTAACATGTTGCAATAATGTAACTTCAATTGTTTTCTATCTACGATTTATTTAAATAGCATAGCAGTACAGGTAACGTCATCTGTCTTTGTCTAACATTGTAGATATTGCATTACAGAATCTGAAGTGATGTCGAGGATTATTTTAATATTAATTTAGAATAACTTTATTTTATTTGATCAAAAGAGTTGAAAATTGGTACATAATCACGCCTATCTATGTCCTTTTAAGATTTGAATTTTCGTTTCAATCACTTAAACAGTTTGAGAGATATTGCGTTTAAAAAACTTTTTTTAAATTTTTTGTCAAGAAAAATTTGGCGTCAAGATCTGATGAACGAACTCATCCAAGCCATTAACGCACTAAATGTAATTCCCAAATTTGGTCCAAATCAGTGAAGTATTTTTCGAGTTATCGGTTGGATATATATATATATATATATATATATATATATATATATATATATATATATATATATATATATATATATATATGTATGTATAAAGATTTTAACTGACCTTGGAATGGGTTCAAGGGCCATAATTCGTTCTCATTTGAAGAAACTTTCCGAAAGTCTCGCCGTCGATACCTCTCTATTAGTGAAGTTTTTTAATGCAAATTCACTAATAGAGAAATTGGTGAATACAGTAAATAAATGTTCAATCAGGTAGTAAAGGCAGAAAACATTCATCGTTATCAAGTCAAGTGTTACAAGTACAACTAGAAACAAATATAAAGCTAGCAGATTCAGAAGGAAAGGGGCTCAATCATAAAGAAGCAAAATTTAAAGCCCTGTTAGAAGCCAGAAAAATTGAAAGAGAAACGAAGATTAAGGAAGCGAGGTGACGAAGTAGGCGAAAAGGAGTGGTTATAGATGGAGCTACAGCTGAAAATAAAGAGAATTTTTGAGGGTGGTGTTCCAATGAGGAATCGAGACATAGACTCATAGGAAACTGATGATTACCGCCAGGATCGAGAGAAGGTCAAAAGTAGAGTTAAGTCTTGATAAACCCAAATGAAAAAATGTCGATTCTGAGAAGCCTTAATACTGAGACAAAGATTGAAGATAGGTAGTGGAATAGTTACCGGTGACATGGAAGATGTAGCTCAAAACGGCAAAAAAAATATTCAAGAGTAAGGTGCAGATGAAGATGAAGTTAGCGACAAAGACACAAAGGATGGTAACGACCAAAAATCCAAGGATGCTTCGTTACTTGATATGCCGTTAGAGAAAAGTAAAAAGCGGGAGCAGAATAACGCACAGAGATTTAATGAGCCAGTTGTTGGAAATAAGAAAATTCAGATAACAAGTCGCTCTGGCACTTCATTATGACAAATGCTAAGGGAGAATGCTTCGATATCACGTTTTAAGAATTTTGATTGGAAAACACATCACAAGATACCATTTAAAATGCAAGACTTCATTCACCAATGTGAATTCAAAATACATTCAGAATATGGTAGAAAGTTGAGCCATTTTCAAATGTCAAGCTGGATATTCGAAACGTGAAAATTAGTATTATTATTGTGTTTTATGAATCATAAATATTGCATAAAATGTATATTAGTATGTTCTAGATTTATGCTATCCTTCTCATTTGTTAAAATGGTTGCAAAATATGCCTCTAAAGGCCTTACATATTCCAAATAAAATCATTACTGGTTATCTACCTTTTATTGCACAACATTTTCCAAGTGTTACTGTGGTCGAATGGTTAAAGAGTTCACTGATAAACAAAGGAACGCTGGTTCAAATCTCGCCGTAGGCTGAACTTCTTTTTCAGCTTTTTTTTAAGTTTTGTCGTAACTGTTTATGTGAATAATTATATTTTGGTATGTGGGTAAATAACTTGAAGAGGTTCGTTAGCCAGAAAAATCGGTCCAGTTTTTTCTAAAACGTTTTATATCCATTTCCGGATAAATGTTGCACTTTTTCAAATAATAAAGTTATTTGAAATATGGTACATTGTTTCTTCTATATTGGTTACCAAATTTGATGGCTGATTTCGTTAAAGAAAGACAGATTTGCTATTGAAAACTTTTTTTTTAATCGAACACACCTAATATTATTACATTTTTGCATTTTCCATCGAAATATGATGCATCTTTGTAAGAAAAAAAACTGAGGACGCAGAAAGTGCGTTATGGTAGCGAATTTTCATTATATGGTTTAGGTTTCAATAGCTCAAGTTGCTATTAAGTTAACGTTGGTTGGCTAGGAGCCAGTTTTTTTGGGGAACATTTTAAGTTTATTTTCGAAAAATCTTTTAAATTTTCAAACAATAAAGCTATTTTGATGAAATATGGTACATTGTTTCTACTACATAGGTTATACTCGTAACCAAACTTCACGCCTGCTTTCGTTAAAATAAAAGACATATATGCTTTTAAAAACATTTTTATGAAAATTCACTACCATAACGCACTTGCTACGTCCAGACTTTTTTTATTCTGTAGACAAGTATTCAGATTTTTAATTTTAACGATGATAAGCTCCTCTTTGTGTTTTATAAATTTGAGTGTTTTGTTGTTTTATTTATTTTGAGATTTTTCTGCAGTTAACGCCCGTAATTTTGGAAGAGTAATTTTTGACCATTTTCTATATCTGCTGGAGGATCTATGGAGCAGTTTTAACAAACAAACAAATAAATAAATAAGACTTGGGCCACGGAAAAAAATGGGTAAACATAAGGTTCGACAGTAGGAGCCCTTAATCTAATAACATTAATTATGCAAGTTTGTAAAGTCTCTGGCATTTACTATTACTTTCGCATACATACTCATAATCATAGACTCTAGTAATATATTTTTTAAAAACCTTTGTATTAGGACTCACGGAGATATTTGTTGTTACTACATAATCATTTTCATTTGAGAGACATTGTCACAGAATGCGGAAAGCCAGCAAAATAAAAATTGAAAATCTTGTGTATAAACTCAAACCTCACCTATACGATGTCGCGAGCAATATTTATTCAACTAATTAACATAAACACGTTTTTACCAAAAATTTTATGATAAAAAAGAACACCTGTCAATAAACATGGTTGTGTAAACATATATTATTAGCAACCGCTGGAAGGTATCTTTATAATTTACACATAAAACATTTGTTGTGACCCAACTTTACTCGTTGCATAATGTTTAAAATGTGTAATAAATCAGTCTGAAATATAAACTTAATTATTGCAATACATCAATATTTTTAATAGTTTTTATATAGATATATAAAGGTAATATGCAAGTTATAAAATTAATTCTGCGTATTAGAATTTGGTTGTCTTCCTTGGAATTTGATTTTGGTTTTATTTTGGTACGATTGCATAATGAGGATGAATTCCGAGACGTGTCCTTCCCAAACTAATTAAAAAACAGTAAAATATATCCAAGTTTTTGGAAGTATGTAGTCATCTTTAACTTTTCCACTCAATAAATTTAGAAACTTGAAAATTCTCAGCTAAATTTTCAATCCTTTGTTGAAATATTCAGTAACACTGCAGCAAGTAAGATATCAAGTCACACAATATACAGCTCTGTAGTTATAGAACATAAAAAATCACTATATAACACTTAGAACAATAGAATAATCAATCCCGGATTCTAAATGGGACAATTCCAAGAAGATGGTGAGGTGGTACGACAGGATCGCCATCTCGGTGCGGACTAACAATTAATAACAACCGAAATGGGCCAGGGCTGACAATATACAAAAAAATATGTTTACCCATTTTTTCCGTGGCCCAAGTCTTATTTATTTATTTGTTTGTTTGTTAAAACTGCTCCATAGATCCTCCAGCAGATATAGAAAATGGTCAAAAATTACTCTTCCAAAATTACGGGCGTTAACTGCAGACAAATCTCAAAATAAATAAAACAACAAAACACTCAAATTTATAAAACACAAAAAGGAGCTTGTCATCGTTAAAATTAAAAATCTAAATACTTGTCTACAGAATAAAAAAAGTCTGGACGCAGCAAGTGCGTTATGGTAGTGTATTTTCATAAAAATGTTTTTAATAGCAAATATGTCTTTTTTTTTTAAGAAAGCAGGCACGAAATTTGGTTACCAGTATAACCTATATAGTAGAAATAATGTACCATATTTCATCAAAATGTCTTTACTGTTAGAAAATGTACAAACATTTTCCGAAAATAAACTTAAAATGTTCCCGAAAAATTGGTTCCTGTCCAACAAACGTTTAGGTTAATAGCAAATTGAGCTATTGAAATTTGAAACTATAATGAAAACTCGTTACAATAACGCACTTGTTGCGTCCAGTTAAAATTGAAATCGGTTGCAGAAAAGAACAAGCACTTGTGAAGCCACGGGAAAAGTCTACGGCTGTATTTAGTATGGAACGGTTTCACTAAGTTAGGGCAATAACAAACAACCAGATGTGCTATTCAAATTTAATTAAGACTAAAAAGTTTTCACCGCGTCCTAATTAAATTTGTTACACAAAAACTTGCTAAAAATTCATCGGAATTACTCACTCTGATCAGATAACGGTAAAATGAAATAAGACTAAAAAAATATTTTAAAAAGTGAAGTTACTAACTGGGATTAGAACGCGTGTTATATAGGAGTCCATTATTAAACCAACCATGTTGCCTTTACCTCGCGGCCATTCACGACATGACAGATGTATCTACTAATAGGTATATACTCTAGTATATTACTTTTTTAACGTCTTGATTATTTACACCATACGATTTTTGTTTAAAATTGATTTTTTTCTCATATTTTAACGAAATGAGGAAAAATAACGGCTGATACACAGATCTAGGAGCTTGTTAGTCATTTCGAGCCGTATTTTTAACATACAAAGCGCTAATGCTTACTAATGTACGACTACCAGAATTATAAATTTTGAAGTTTCAACTTTTTTTAATCAGAGGCTTTTAATTTCTTTGTCTTTCAACCTAGATATCTGAATTTTAGCACAAAAATACTCTTGATTAGGCAAACGAGAGCACTAAATTTGGTTACCCCAGATTTTTTATTTTCGGAGATATGAATTTTTTTTAAAGAAAACCTAAAATGTTTCCAGGAAACCTTATTCGATTTTTCTTACTAAGAAAGCTATCCAAGCTTTTTACAAAAGGAATGTAATCACCAAATTTTATCAAAATCGGCCTATTATTTTTTGAGTTATCGGTGTGACATTTATATATATATATATATATATATATATATATATATATATATATATATATATATATATATATATGAAAATTGAAACTGACCCCGAATATGGGTTTTAGGGTTCCTAGTTTGCGTTCATTTGAAGAATTTTTTTTAACTCAAAAGTCGGTTAAAAGTAATAAAAGGATGTGTTTAGAAGAATTTGAAATTACTTTTAACGACAATTTAATAAACTTAAAGAAAGATAATAATTTTAGAAATCACTACCCCTATTTTTATTTCCGAGACAAAAACAAAAAACAAATTCAATTAGACACTAGTTAGCTTTATATGTCAGTTTGTCACTTTTCGACTTCACTCAAATTTATAAAAAGGTTTTTTTCATGTTTGTTATTGAATAATTATTTATAGTAAAACTCACGTTATATTATGTAAGTATTTTAAACTTTTATATTTTTGCTATGTAAATTGTAAACATTTTTATTTTCATGTTGTAGCCTTGAGAATGGAATAAACTTTTCCGAAAGCTCGGCATTTAATAAAGAGTTTTATTTTGCAACTGACGGCTTGCCCACAATTTTTTGAATATATATATATATATATATATATATATATATATATATATATATATATATATATATATATATATATCCCACCGATAACTCAAAAAATCATTAGCCGATTTGGATGAAACTTGGCAAGTACCTTTCATTTATTAATGGCTTGGATGAGTTCGTTAGCCAGGAAAATAGGGCAAGTTTTTCTGGGAAGATTGTGAGTTTGCCTTCGAAAAAAAAAAAATTTCGCCGAAAATAACAAAGCTGTTTTAATGCATTGGGTGGATATGTTGCCTTGAGATGGACTTTACTACACACCAAAATTCTACTTTCTAGGTTTATACAAAATTAATTTATTCAAATTTGAAGCATTTAATGAAAATTCAATACGATAACGCATTTGCTGTGTCCCAAACTTTTTTATATAATGAAAGAGTAAGAATGTGAACTGAAGCACTGTAGATTAAAATCACGTTAAACACTGTGAATTTAATTTTCTTGGTTTATAGTTGGCGTTATCTGAAGTGATCTGTTAAAAACACCGATGAAGTCTCATTAACAAAATTTAGCAACTAAGAATATTTGCAATAGCTCAAAATATATCGAGAGATAACACCTTGGACGAATAATAAAATTGGCGATAGCAAATCTCTTTTTCAATTTTCTCCGCATGAATTTTGAAGATTTTTAAAAACGATAGCACGTTTAAAAAGATAATTGAGTAGCCTTTCTAACAATGTGTCACTCAATCCTACGTGATATTTAAAGTTTTAAAGAAAGTAGTTACCCCGTTTAAGGGGCTCAGTAGGAGCTTTGATATTCAAGCAATAATATGCCTCCAGCAAAATCAACATTGACGGGCCTGGGCTTTTTTCAGACACATAATTTTAAGTACTTGAAAACCCGCACGTATAGTTTTCCGCCTTGTTCCCACTAATCGGAAGACATTGCAGAATGCCAGAAAATAAAATGCTAATTTACAAAACTGTAATCAGACGAGCTTTGACCAACAGTATTCCAGCATGCGGAAATACAGCCAAAACTTATCTCAACTTAATACAGATAGTTCAAAACACTGAACTACACCGAGGAGCTGCTATTCCAACTATAAAAGAAAACACCAAGACAATCACCGAAACAATATACAGAAAATTCCAACATTACGATAATCCGCTGTTACAAGAAATTGCAGGCTTCGACCCCCACTCCGAAACAAAATACAAGCGACCTAAATCAATGTTGTTAAACTAAGAAAACAAATAAATATGTGAAGCCAAGGGCATACGAAACCCTAGATAATAAACAGCAAAGCCAAACCACGGACAACTCAGACAAACGGGCCTACAGACATAGTCTGGCCCAAGATATCCATACAGTTTATAGGTCATATGTATAGTTTTCGATGGGACACCTCTATTTAACATTTTACGTGGCTAAATACTATACTATCAATTATACAATCGCACATTGCAAGGTACACAACTTTTTAACTCATTCATCATTATTGTAATTAGAAGTATAAATTTTGCTACTGTACCATGATTCAAACATATAGTTAATCCTGTCTATGTTTGTACCATTCAAAGTTGTTTTCGCATTATGTAATTCTGATAAAATCAGTTACACTGTTCAAATATCCTATGCTAATTTTGTATGATCACGAGCTATTGTCTAAATAATGGTACCTGTGACAAAGCCTGATACAAAACAAGACACCACAGTGATTTAGTATAACACATTACTTAAATAATGTCAGAAAAATCAACAGAAGCTATTAACTGCCATGTATAAATAAAATAATATAATTCTGTTTTATAAAGATCATATCTTATTCAATTAAATTGTAATGGTTAGCTAAATACATTTTGTTCGATAGCTTTTACATATTAGTGAATTTGCTTAAAAAAATTTCACTAATGTGGAAATCGCGACTTCTGAATTTTGAAAAAATTTCTTCAAATGAGCGCACACTAGAACCTCTGTTTATATGCTTTAGCGGGTTACCGCGATTCTATACGTGAAACATTAATTTTTCTTTAAAAAATTCACTAATGAATATCTCGATTATTGAATTTTGAAAAAAAAAAATTAAATTAGCGAGAACTACACTCCCTAGAACCCACATCCAGGGTCAGTTTGAATGTTATATATATATATATATATATATATATATATATATATATATATATATATATATATATATATATATATATAACACGGCATTTCTGTACTATACAAGGAAAAAGGGTTAAGGGTAAAGCCGCAAGGAGACAACCGCATACACGTGTTTCAACCTTATTAGCCATCATCAGTACGGTATAGCCAGGTGAAGATGGGAACACTCTGGATGAAGATGTAAAAATACACGGAGTCACAACAGGCAACCAGTGCAGCAACATTTGGAAGACCCTCAAATGTTGCTGCAAATGTGCACTGGTTGCCTGTTGTGACTCCGTGTTTTTGTGCATCTTCATCCAGAGTGTTCCCATCATCACCTGGCTATACCGTACTGATGATGGCTAATAAGGTTGAAACACGTGTATGCGGTTGTCTCCTTGCGGCTTTGCGCTTAACCCTTTTTCCTTTTATCTATCTATCTATCTATCTATCTATCTATCTATCTATCTATCTATCTATCTATATATATATATATATATATATATATATATATATATATATATATATATATATATATATATAGAGAGAGAGAGAGAGAGAGTGGTCCATTTAAGATGGAGACACCCATGTAACTTTTGTATTATAATTTGACTTTGATGAAAAAAAACATCAAAGATATAAGATGAAAAACTATATAAATGCTGTCAAAATTGTTCTGTCATCTGACCAACGCAGACACCTACTAATGCAGTCTATGTCAAAAAGTGGAAAAAAGGTTAGGGGCATTTCTAGGAAGAAATGAAAAACGCCACTGGATTGCGTTTACCTCGAAATATATATATATATATATATATATATATATATATATATATATATATATATATATATATATATATATATATATATATATATATATATATATATATATATACATCAAAAAAGAGGAAATATTAACCATTTCAGGGAGTTTATTTGTATGACCCTGACCTATATGGAAACACCCTGTAACTTTTATATTTATAACGCCATAGTTTTTATCGGGATCTCAAAAGATATAAAATGAAGAAGACTATTATAGATCCTGTGAAATTTGTTTCCTATGACATTCGATCGCGGCTTACTAAAATTATTTTCATATACAAAGTATTTATAAATTTTTTTTCTTCAACTCTACAGGTTTTGTTGACTTTCACATTATGTAATATAGACTTTTTTCATGAATTTTGGTAGGTAAGAGTTTTGAAGAATGACGAATCCAGTGGCGCACGTATTTTATCCATAAAACCAACCCTAAATCTTTTTTATAATTTTTGACATCTCATATCTGTTAATCTTTGCTAATCAAAATCGAATTATAATTACAAAAACTCTGCACGCAGCAAGTGCGTTATGGTAGTGAATTTTCCTAACAATGTTTTTAAAAGCAAATATGTGTTTTTAAGAAAGCAGGCATCAAATTTGGTTACCAGTATAATCTATATATTAGAAACAATGTGCCATGTTTCATCCAAATAACGTTATTGTTTAAAAAGGTACAAAAATTTCCGAAAGTAAACTTAAATTGTTCCCGAAAAAACTGGTTTTTTGGTCAAGCTTATAGGTTAATAGCAAATTGATTCAAATTTAAAACATGTTGAGCTTTAATGATTTTTTACGAAAATTCGACAAAAATGATATACCATTAAACGATAAACTCTATAGGCAACACTACTACTAAAGCATCAGAGAAAGGGTCTACTTCAAATGAATTTTCTAGGAATATTTGAGTAAAATGAAGGACAATGACGATTGAAGCTAAGAGTTTAGGCTTTGGAAAACATTATTCTTGAGACATTTTCCTTCCATAGATCATATAAGTTTCAGGTTCATTGCCTAAATATTAGCAATTTTGACGTTTTAAATTGCGACTTTGACGTTTTGAGGAAACCCCAAATTTATGTTTTTTAAATGCCTGTAACTTTTTTGTCCTTTGACCTACAGAGCTAAATTTTGGTAAGTAGCTTACCTATAATAATATAAACCCGCGTACCAAATTTCGTTGCCCTTACTTTGTTAATTCCGGAGATATAGTTTTTTTTTTTTAATGAAAACTCAAATTTTTCCGTAAAACCTAGTCAGATTTTCCTGACAAACGAACTTGTTCAAGCCATTTACAAAAGAAAGGTACATGCCGAATTTTATTAAAATCGGCCCATTATTTTTTGAGTTATCGGTGTGATACATATATATATATATATATATATATATATATATATATATATATATATATATATATATATATATATATATATATATATATATATATATATATATAATTGAAACTGACCCTGAATGTGGGTTTTAGGGTTCCTAGTTCGCGCTCATTTGCAAACATTTTTTCAAAATTCAAAAGTCGGGATCTCCCTATTAGTGAATTTTTTCTACGAAAATTCACTAAAAGTTACACGAGTGTTTCCATCTTAAATGGATCACTCTCTCTCTCTCTCTCTCTCTATATATATATATATATATATATATATATATATATATATATATATATATATATATATATATATATATATATATATATATATAATTATATGTGTGTGTGATACATACATACATACATACACACACACTCAAAAAATAATGGCCCGATTTCGATCGAATCTGGTGAGTACATTCCTTTTGCAATTGGCTTGGATAAATTCTTTAGACAGCAAAATCGGCTCAGTTTTCCGGAAAAATTTTGTTTTTCCTTTCGGAAATTTTATATGTTTCCGGAACTCACAAAGTTAGGGCAACCAAATTTTGAACATGTGTATATGTCACATTCCGGGACTCTGTGGCGTGGCGGGGAATGAAGTGAAGAATAAACTTGGTTCCCGACGGTCGTTCTGTGGCCCGGAGCTTGCTACAGGCATACGTAGAAAGGTGGTCTCCGACGCCTCAGATAAACCGACTGAGGAGCCCATGGATAAGCACTGGAGGTTGGTCGGTGGCTGTAAGCAGATTAGGGATTTCGTGGAGAGGCCGGACAGGAACAACACTGTATGGCTTCTTGGTAGGGGTCGTTCTGCGCTTCGCCGCATCATTGGGTGCCACTGTGAGGTCAGAAGACACCTTGCATCGGCAGGTGTTGAGATGGACCCCATTTTCCAGGAATGTGGCGAGGCTGAAGAAAGGTCTTACCACTACCTGTGTGAATGTCAGGCTTTTGGGAATCTTCGAACAGAATTGTTCGGTCCGAGGACTCTGCAGAGGAGCCAGGTAAGTTCCGTCCAATGGAAGACCGTAATGGCCTTTATTTCGAGGTCGAGGAGGTTTGGTGACGGAACCGAGGAGGGGATGAGCATGGTTACTGGGTTGCCGGGGTTGGCAAAAAGGGCCCGTTGTAGCCTACACTTGCCTGTCGTTAGCTTCCCCACCATTGCTATTACTACTATGTCACATGAAGTAAACAATTTAGAAAAATTTAGATCTTTAGAGTGAAAGAAAAACAATTTATAAGCATTTAAAGAAAAAAAATTAGATGCCACTGATTATCAGATAAACGCACAAAAGCAAAATATTTTTCTGTAGATAACAAAATCTATTGTATATTATAAACAAATACTGAGTTTTTTGACGTAAAAATGTGAAGAAATGGCAGAAAAGTGACTTTGGACATTTAGTAACCTTTTGTCTTAAAACGTCAACGTCGAGATTTCAAAATTGGCTACTTTTAGGTAAATAACCTAAAGCTAATACGGGCTATGTAGAGAAAATGTCGCAAGACATGTATTTTACAAGTCCTTAAGTTTCAGCTTTAACAGTCATTGACCTTTATTTTATTAAAAAAATTTTCAGAAACTTGATTTCAAATAGACCCTTTCTCTCATGTTTTAGCAGTAGCTATAATTATAGCATTTATGGTTTAATTCTCTCTGATTTTTGTGGAAGAAATTCACTTATGAGGAGACCGCGACTTTTGAGTTTAAAAAAGGTGTTTTCAAATCCGCGCGACCTAGGTCCCCTAGAACCCATATCGGGAATTGGTTTCACTTTTTATGTGTTTACATATTATATACAGGCTGACGCATTTATACCTTAAACCTTAATATTACTGTTGTTATACAAGATACGAGAAACAATTGTATACGTTAATTATGGGGTATCTTGAGCTGAACCTTATAAAAAATATTTTGACAATCATAGGTGGCCCATAAGTCTTTGCCAATCAAATTTTTCTTTTTTAAATCGGACACCCCTTATTGTTGAATTTTTTAATTTTCCATCGAATTGTAATGCATCTTTGTTTTAGAGTTATTTCAATTGTTTGTAGGAATGTCCGAACGTTGTGGGCAGTAGCAAGTAGTACCGCCTTCTGCATAACTTTATAAAGATGATCTCCAAGGTCCAGTATCTTAATGTTCTCTCGAAGATTCTTAGGAACCACACCAGTTGACGACATGACTATTGGAATCACTCGGACACTATCTGCCCTCTACTGTCTCTTTACTTGTATCTCGAGGTCTTTGTACTTAATGATCTTCTCGTTGTACTTTATATCTAGATTATTAGTATTTGGAATGGCCACATCAATTAGCGTCACTTGGTTGCAGGACTCATCCACTATTATTATACCCGGCCTGTGGTGTGCAACTCGTTGATCAGTGAGCACGAGGCTCAGGAGTGTATCTATAGTAGGGCTCCTTACCAAGGTTTAAAAGTCCCAGTTTCAGAGCCAGTTCTTGATAAAGTATCTTGGCAACTGCGTCATGCCTCTATTTATACTCTCTTGAAGCAAACGCTTGACATCCCCCTGTGAGGTGCTGGATAGTCTCTGATAACTGACACCCAAATCTACATTTGTCATCTTGGACTGAATCATCTCCAGCTATATACTTCAGGTAGTTTATTGTTGGGATGACCTGATCTTGTATGGCCAGCAAAAACCCCCTGTCTCTGGAAACATCTGTCCGGACACTAACCAGTAGTTCTACGTCAGTTTGTCGACATGTGCCTGGAAGGTCTCATTCAGATGTCGCCCATGAATAAGCTTCTGCATCCAAGATTGCAGCTTGTCCTGATCAGTCCGATGGTGACTTTGTATTTAACTTTCTTTTAATTGTAGCGGTGTTGAATCATCTGCCTCGCATATGGCACGGTGTAGTTCAGAAGTAAGCGCTCGCTGATGGAAGTATGTACACAGGTTCACTATCTGCTGGTCCAATATTCAACACTCCCCTTCCACCTTGGTGTCTAGGTAGGGTGACTCGCTCGATAGCACTACGGGGATTATGCTTTTTGGATTTTGTTAAGAGTGTTCGCACCTTCCGTTGTATATTTTCGGTGTCCGTTTTACTCCAGTTCACAATCCCAAATGAGTAGCTAAATGGAGAACATACATATGTATTCAGAGCTTTAGTCAGGTTCTTGCTGTTAAGGTGTGATTGCACCACCTGCTTTGCTCGTTTCGTAAACTCATTTGCCAGATCGTTCTTCATTACTGAGTGGTTTATTTTCCTCGCTTGCTGTATTCCCAGGTATTTGTAACTCTCTTTTACATCCATCGAGGCAATGTACTGGCCGTTCTACATTTCATATACACCTGGTTGTATTTTCCCCCTCACTGCACATAAGGTGCGATGATTATTATCATTATCATTATCATTATCATTATCATTATCATTATCATTATCATTATCATTATCATTATCATTATCATTATCATTATCATTATCATTATCATTATCATTATCATTATCATTATCATTATCATTATCATTATCATTATCATTATCATTATCATTATCATTATCATTATCATTATCATTATCATTATCATTATCATTATCATTATCATTATCATTATCATTATCATTATCATTATCATTATCATTATCATTATCATTATCATTATCATTATCATTATCATTATCATTATCATTATCATTATCATTATCATTATCATTATCATTATCATTATCATTATCATTATCGTTATCGTTATCGTTATCGTTATCTTTATCTTTATCGTTATCGTTATCGTTATCGTTATCGTTATCGTTATCGTTATCGTTATCGTTATCGTTATCGTTATCGTTATCGTTATCGTTATCGTTATCGTTATCGTTATCGTTATCGTTATCATTATCATTATCATTATCATTATCATTATCATTATCATTATCATTATCATTATCATTATCATTATCATTATCATTATCATTATCATTATCATTATCATTATCATTATCATTATCATTATCATTATCATTATCATTATCATTATCATTATCATTATCATTATCATTATCATTATCATTATCATTATCATTATCATTATCATTATCATTATCATTATCATTATCATTATCATTATCATTATCATTATCATTATCATTATCATTATCATTATCATTATCATTATCATTATCATTATCATTATCATTATCATTATCATTATCATTATCATTATCATTATCATTATCATTATCATTATCATTATCATTATCATTATCATTATCATTATCATTATCATTATCATTATCATTATCATTATCATTATCATTATCATTATCATTATCATTATCATTATCATTATCATTATCATTATCATTATCATTATCATTATCATTATCATTATTATTATTATTACCTTTATTGCTTTAAATCATACATGTATTTCAATAAGTCTAAGGCTTGTGCTGAATGGGAGACCGTCGGTGGTTCAATGGTAAGAACGTGTGCCTCTGAACCGAAGGGTACCGGGTTCGATCCCAGGGTACTCCTTTCACTTTTTCAGTACGTACTCCACAATTTACATCAACCAATGTTGTCGGATTTGTATTTGAGCAAGTTTAATGTCTGCACCTTCCGCCCTTCGGAGGGGGCATAAAGCCGTTGGTCCCGTGTCCAGGCGATGTTGGGCACGTTAAAAATCCCTACCCTCTTTACATAAATGCAGGGGTTTAGCAAAATTTCCAGGATAGTGAGGTGAAACTGCTCCCTGGCGTCGGTGATTGGCCATAGTCGCGGAAATAGGCCGACGTTAAAGAAATTTAAAAAAAAACACACACAGACACACACTTGTGCTAAATATTAACATAATTTTATATAAATAGTTGCATCCAAAAGTGCTGGACAACACTCCAAATTCATCAACCTTAGAATTTTGATATTCCAAAAAATGTTTTTTTCTCTTCCATTTAGTTCTTTTAACGTTTCATCCGATACCTCCATTTAGAATTAATACTGATCTCTCCATAATACTTTTCCAACTACAAATCTTTCTCAACTACCCATATTTTTGCCGAAATTTTAAATTTTGTACGAGACCAAAAATGACCTTTTAATTTGCTAGATGATTCTGCTGTTGCGTTTAACATTCCTCCTTTAATATGCCAGCCACACTTAACATGACTATACTATACTAGACTTTACGTAAACGTCATGCAATCTATTATTTTAGTCGTGTGCCGCAACATAGATCGTGACTGAGACGAACCAAATTCAACGTACTTTCATTATTCACTGGATGATATTCAGGTATTATACGTATGAAGTCGTTCAAATAGTAAAAAGTTAATTTGGCTTGTCCATCACTAGTGTCCATTACCAGCTCAACATCTGAATAAAGACAAACTTCTGTGTCAAGATAATGATCTGAGATTACCATAATGAAATCAATATCGCATATTAGTGAATATATGAATATATTACCATCTACGTGAATGTTCTTTATTTGAATGTGTGTACACGAGTCTGTTGGGTCAGTTAACGCAGTTAGGACTGTGAGGGAGGCGTAAAAGCATCCAACTCATGTTTGTGTTGCACCATTCTTTTTTTATTTGACTTTGGACTAAAACAAAAACCAGAATCACAAAAAACAAAAATTTATTTCTTTCATTAATTAATATATCAACAACACACCACGAGGGCTTACAGCCTACAGTACTGTGGGTGTCGACAAGGGGGAAAGAGGCAACTTATTAATTCTGGACTTGAAGATTTGGAGGTTCGAAGGAGAAGGAAAAATATGTGCCGGCAAGGAATTCCACAACTTGGAAGTCCTCGGGACAAAAGAGCCGGCATAACAAGATGTTCTATGTCTAGTGACCTGGACAGTAAAAGGGTGCATTCGCTCTGTTCCCCTGGTAGATCTGTTGGGAGCAGCAGGTGGAGAAACTATGGAAGAAAGCACATCTGAGCAGTGCCCGTGCAGATATCTATAAAAGAGAGAAAGGTCACCAACGGCACGTCGGTGGCCAAGGGATGGCAGCCTTTGGGTAAGGGTAGGGTCACCGATGAGACGTATAGCTCTCTTCTGAATGGAGTCCAGGATAGCGAGTGTAGAAACGGCAGCGGCACCCCAGATGTGGGAGCAGTACTCGAGGTTTGGCCTTACTTGTGAAGCATATAAGGTATACATATTAGCTGGTGAAAAGTATTTGCGAGCCCGGAAGAGGAAACCTAATTTCTTAGCAGCCGCTTCTGCAATTGATGTGACATGTTGGTGCTAATTGAGATTTAGATCCACAGAAATACCAACAAGTGAAAAGGATTCATTACTTTGAATAACTTGGTTGTTCATTGTGATGAACCTAGGGCTGGAGTACCTCTTATGGGATAGAAAGCAAGACTGAGATTTGGTGAAGTTGAATTGTACAAGATTTCTATTTCCCCAGTCTAATATTTTTTGGAGATCCACAGAAATAAAACCCTCCATGAGTCTGCGATCCTCATCTAATTGGGCTGAAGAGACAGGCTTAGAATATTGTATATTAAAGGGTGCTGTCGTCCGCGTAACTGTCAACTGGGTTGGATGTGCTAGAGAGGAGGTTATTAATTGGATACAGTTTAGAGGAATAGCCATTCACGACAACATAAATGCTCCGGTTGGAGAGGAAATTGGCTGTCCAGGTACAGAGTTTTGGTGGTAGGCCATAGGCCGAAAGTTTATTAAGCAGCGCTGCGTGGCAGACCTGGTCGAATGCTTTGGATATTGCGACCTATATATATATATATATATATATATATATATATATATATATATATATATATATATATATATATATATATATATATATATTGTCACCTACTTTTTGTCACATGTAAGTCCATTATACAATTATTTTATTTGCGACGAACCATGTAAATGTCGATGGTTAAATAAATGTTATGTTATGTCTATTTCCGCGACTATAGCCAATCACCAACGCAAGGGAGCAGTTTCACCTCACTATCCTGGAAATTTTGCCGAACCCCTACCTTGGTGTAAGGAGGGTAGAGATCTTCAACGTGCCCAAGATCGTATGGACATGAGACCGACGACTTTACGCCATCCTAAAGGGCGGCACGTGCATGGTAATTCTACAGTATGTACTGAAAAAGTGAAAGGAGAACCCTGGGATCGAACCCACTACCCTTCGGTTCAGACGAACACGTTCTTACCACTGAACCACCGAGGCTCTTTTAAGGTAAGTAAATGATAGTAATAACGAGATTTACTAACTTGTTTTTTTTTCAAGTTGTAGATGATCAAATTGACCACATCAACATACATATTTAGTCAGTAAAAATCTCCCTAACTTTACAACAACAAAACAATCCGTAAAACTGAGGGTTTTGTTTAAGATTTGGTTTTTTAAATTTCAGAGTAATTCCACCGACTCCAGTAAAATGTGGTAATACACACGGATGGGCCAACTCGCAGTGGCGTAGTAGCAACACACCGAAATTAATTAAGGATGCAATCTGCCTACTCAAATACATTAGTTTAAACTCAAGTCAAGGCTATGGACAGTTTTAGTAGCCGAACGTTGAATTATTATTCAATTACGATAAAAACAACTTGTTACCGACGTTAAGAGGAACATTACCATGGGAAAGAATGGGTAATGTCGGATACGTTCACTTATCAAAGTCTCAGCGAATCGCAAAAAATGACAATAAAATACAGAAACCTAAGAAAAGCTGGTGAGTTAATTACATGCTCTTTAATGGGGTATATTTTTTTATAGAAGGAGGCATTTACAATAAAGTCCTCTAATTATCTTCAATGGTTTCCACAGATACGTTAACAAACGAAACTCCAGCGTACAAGTATTCATAATTAATAACAATATTATTTAAACTTTCATTTGAAAGACCATGTAAAACAAGTAAATACAATGACGTAATATTTATGTGCCAATAATTTTGCTCTTGATGAGATTGCAAGTTCTGTAAATGACGCGACATCCGCCCCCTAAAAGAGATAAGAGTGATCAGCTTCAAAGTAGATATATATATATATATATATATATATATATATATATATATATATATATATATATATAAAACAAACATTTGACTAATTATAACAGGATTATCGGGATGGAAAGACGTATAAGTAGCAAAAAGAAACAATAAAATCAAATGCAATAAGAACACTCATTCACATACGATGTAAGAAAACTTCGAAAAAGTAAAAGTAATATGAATTTTTGCTAATGCATGAATATTCTCCAAGAATAGTGTCGTAACTCGGATAAAAAGAATAGAACGAGAATAGGGGTTTCAGGAAAATAACATTGTAATAGGAATATGTTGACATAACAGACTTTAAAAAGCTTCATTCTGGTGGCATAAATGGACAAATAAAAAAATATTTTCTGCATTACACTTGAAAAAACTTTTAAATATATTTTTTTATATTTCAACAACACACCACGTTGGCTTACAGCCTAAATACTATCGTGCCGTGGGTGTCGACAAGGAGGAAAGAGGCAACCTGTTAATTCTGGACTTGAAGGTTTGGAGGCTCGGAGGAGATGGAACATGTGCCTGTCAGGAATTCCACAACTTGGAAGTCCTCAGGACAAAAGAGCGGGAATAACAAGATGTTCTATATCTGGTGACCTGGACAGTAAAAGGGTGCATTCGCTCTGTTCCCGTGGTAGATCTGTTGGGGGCAGCAGGTAGAGGAACTATGGAAGAAAGCTCCTCTGAGCAGTGCCCGTGCAGATATCTATAAAAGCGAGAGATCTCACCAGCGGCACATCAGTGGGCAAGGGATGGAAGCCTTTGGGTGAGGGTAGGCTCACCGATGAGACGTATAGCTCTCTTCTGAATGGAGTCCAGGATATCGAGTGTAGAAGCGGCAGCGGCACTCCAGATGTGGGAAAGTATTCGACGTTTGGCCTTATTTCTGAAGTATATAAGGTATAGAGATTAGCTAGTGAAAAGTATTTGCGACCCCGGAAGAGGAAACCTAATTTGTTAGCAGTGGCTTCTTCAATTGATGTGACATGTTGGTGCCAATTCAGATTTTGATCCACATAAATGCCAACAAGTGACAAGTACTCTCTACTTTTTTTATTCCCTCAGGGCTCGTCCGCGGCCTTGTCGCCCCGATAGCACTGCAACCTTTGGTTGATTGTGCATGCCCTTAGTCTTACTCCACCCACTCCAAAATCACTGTGTCTTGAACTAGTCGACACAGCGATTGGTAGGGTGAAGTTTTATATTGCTCTGTCTCCGGTCTAGACTGACCGTAGATCAGTTGTCTTTTGCAGTCCCGAGCCTTACACTCGCACAAGATGTGCTGGGCTGATTCCTCCCCCTCGCCGCAGAGTCTGCATGCGAGGTCCTCATCGAACCGTCCCATTTTATGCAGGTGTTTCTTGACGGCCATGTGTCCCGTCAAGAGACCTGTTGTGTTTCTGAGCTGACCTTTGCTAAGATTTAGCAGCTCCACAGCTCTCTTTGAACTGGGTCCGTCAATTATTGACTTCCCATGTCTGAGCCCTGGACAGTCCGCCCAGTACACCTTGTGTTGGTTTCTGACCCAAGACTTAATGGCTGCCTTGGCAGTACTCTTTGACACGCCCAGAGCCGGTTCTGGTCCCATAAATGGTTCTGCTGACCCTCTCTTCGCGAGACTGTCAGCTTCTTCATTGCCTTTGACCCCCGAGTGACCCGGCACCCAGATGAGGGTCACCTCATTCTGCCCAGCCAAGTCCCTCGTCTCGTCTCGGCACTCACTCACCAGCCAGGAATTTACCCGTGGGCTACCTAGTGCCTTAAGGGCTGCCTGGCTATCTGTGACTATGAGGATCCGCTTGTTGGTGTAGCCTCTCCTCTTGACTCATTACTTGGATAACTTTGATGTTCATTGTGATAGGTCTAGAGCTGGTGTATGTCTTATCAGATAGAAAGCAAGACTTAGATTTGGTGGAGCTGAATTGTACAAGATTTCTACTCCGCCAGTCAATGTGCTAGAGAGGAGGTTTTTGATGTGGAGAAGAAACAAAGTAGGGGCTAAAGCTTAACCTTAGGGACTCCTGCATTAATTGGATACAGTTTAGAGGAATGACCATCCACGACAAGAGAAATGCTCAGGTTGGAGAGGAAATTTGCTGTCCAGGTACAGAGCTTTCGTGGTAGGCCATAGGCCGAAAGTTTATTAAGCAGCGCAGCGTTCCAGACCTGGTCGAATGCTTTGGATATGTCTAGAGCGACAATCTGGGATTAACCGTGTAGTTCCGTAGACTTGTTCCAAGAATGGGTGACAAAGGAAAGGAAGTCGGCAGTTGATCTGCGCTGACGGACCCTATACTGACTGTCGTGGATTAGACTGTGTTTTTCAAGAAATTTTAGTAATTCGGTGTTTATATATACTTTTTCATCACTTTAGAGACCACTGAAAGGAGATAAATAGGCCTGTAGTTGTTAGGAAGCGCTTTGGATCCTTTCTTGGGGACGGGTTGTACTCGAACAGTTTTCCAGTTACTAGGGAATATGCCTCTATTGTAAGATGTCTGGAACAGATGAGTCAGGACAGGAGCAAGTTCTGGTGTGCATTTTTTCAGAACATTTGCTGGGATCTCGTCAAGGCAATAGGATTTCCTGGGATTAAGAGAAGAGAGCATCTTTCGTACCTTTTTAGTTTTGAAAATGTTTGCCTCATTTTATGCGCGACATTGGGGAGTGTTGGTGGTTTAGAAGTGGGTTGAGAGTAGAATTGCCGGCGAAAAACGAGGCAAAAAGTTCAGCGTTGCCCAGGGCGGTAGAAACAATTTTATCCCCTGGAACAAGAGGTGGGAACGTGATCTTGCAGAAATTATTCCCAATAGGTTTAACAAGAGTCCAGAAGGGTTTGCTGCCGTTGTTTCTTTCCGAAGCTCTAGTTGCCATAGTTAAAGCGATATGAATGCCACCCACCTAATAAGTCACCCTATATATCGCGGCTCTGAAGCAATTTTAAAATCTTTAGTTTGAGGCGCTTTCAATGGAACACGCATTGCAAATAAATAAAAAGAGCTGCTGAGTTAGAGTGTCTATATTGCGAGGACAATGCGACATCTCCTATAGACTGTGATGATGATAAGTCATTTTACGAAAATAATAATTAACAGTCACTCAACAGAATTACTTAATTCTTCTTCTAGCGTAAATAATTAGGTGATTTCGTGCAGAATAGTGCACTAGCCGATGCTTCATGTTAAAATGCTTTTGTGCTTTTATTTATAACTTTAATTAGCTTTTTATTTGTGCTGCCTTTTGTTGTAAATCATGTTATTAAAATGGAAGTTGGTGGTTTGTATTAGATAAAATTATATGGATTTTCCATTAATTTCGACACGAATTGTAGCGACTGACATGTTGATTGCTTCATTCCGCTTTTTGTAGGAATAATAGAATAAGATGTTATCTAACATGTTCGTGGATAAATTGAAGAACAAAGAAGACTAATTTAAAAAATATTATGTTTTCTCTGCAAAATTAAATGTAACAGTTGATTATCTACCTATCTAATAAACCATTTGTTTCAGGCAGTTATACATAAGACACTTGAAATATAAAAAAATTCGGGACGCAGGAATTGCGTTATAATAGTGTATTTTTATAAGAACTGTAGACGATTTTTATACGGCATATTACTAAGATTAATACTCTTAACTTATACAGACCTTGAAGATCGATTTTAGAGGCCCTACTACACCACACTTGAAGAATTATTTCGTAAGGTTTACCATCGATATCTCTCTATTACCAAAAAATCTTGTATTCAAACTCCTTTTGGGAAAAATTCCGAACACTCAATTTTCTATGAAGCTAAAAAAGTACATTTTGCTACATCTATAGCTAGTGTAAGTCTCTTTAAAAGAAACTTGCATTACAACATTAATTGAAGTTAGAAAAGCTTTCCAGAAGAAAACTTCATTCATATCTAGAAAAGTAAAGTATCTGCCAAATTATAAACCTAGCAGTTATTTTTCCTTATTAATCGCCTGAATGATTTGCTTTTAGTCAACCTAATCAAACCAGTTTCTTCAATATCAACAATAACAAAATGTCTGCTGAGACGGTCTCTGTCGCCTTAGACAGGTGGAGCGAGGAAGCAATGAAGAGGCACTGGGGGTCGGTCGGTGGCTGCAGGCAGGCGAGGAACTTCGTGGAGGGGCCGGACAGAGATAAAGCTGTCTGGTTACTCGGAAGGAGACGACCTACGCTTCGCCGCATCCTTGGGGTGTTAACAGGCCACGGCGCCCTTAGAAGACACCTCACATTGATAGGCGTAGAGAGGGATCCCATTTGCCAAGAATGCGGCGAGGATGAGGAAACGTCCTACCACTACCTGTGAGAATGCGAGGCTTTTGGAAGTCTTCGAGCAGAAATGTTCGGATCACGGACTCTGCAGAGGAACCAGGTAAGTACCGTCCAATTGAAAACCGTCACGGCCTTCATCTCGAGGTCGAGGCGGTTTGGCGACGGAACCGAGGAGGAGTAGAGCATGGTTGCTGGTTTGCTGTGGTTGGCAAAAAGGGCCCATGGTGGCCTACTTGCTTGGCGTTGGCCTCCCCACCACTGCTACTACTACTACTAAACTCCTTTTGGGAAAAATTCCGAAAACTCAATTTTCCATGAAGCTAAAAAATCAAATTTTGCTACATCTATAGCTAGTGTAAGTCTCTTTAAACGAAACTTGCATTACAACATTCATTAAAGTTAGAAAAGCTTTCCAGCAGAAAACTTGATTCATATTTAGAAAAGTAAAGTATCTGCCAAATTATAAACCTAGCAGTTATGGTTCCTTATTAATCGTCTGAATGATTTTCTTTTAGTCAGCCTAATCGCACCAGTTTCTTCAATATTAACAATAATAAAATGTCTGCTGAGACTTATAATTTCAGAGTCAAAGGTGACAAAGTTATTCAGACGTTTTAAACAAAAAAGAGATCTTGTTCAAAACGTATGAAATCTGTGCACTATTGTTTCTCCAAATGACAAAAGAAAACAAACACAAAAACATAATATATTCATCGAGCGGGATTTAATCACGCAACCTTCTGCGTAGAAGACAAGCCACTACCACTGAGCTATCTAAGGGTACATAGCTAACGTTTTGTTTACATGATTCTTGACATCGGCTTCATGGCCGGGATATATTACATTCTATTAAAAGTATAAGTAACAATTAATTACAGAATTAGTGAAATTGTCATTTGAAATACATTCAACGACTGTATCGATCTTATATGCCGCCTTGTGTTTAAGCATAAAGATAAAAGTAGAAGCTATTTTAAAATCATTTTTATAGGGACTTGACTTGCTTTTGTTTACATTTCCACTATATTATGTTACATTTTCAGTCTACATCAAGCTACAAATATAGTGTCTTTTAAAAATTGATTGAATCCCCCAATTAAAAAGCAGTCACTTGGCAAATTTTTAATTTCATGTCATCTGCCATTTGCGATATTTGTGGCCGAAATTTCTCGATTGCTGGTTCGGGTAATATGATTTATGCCTATTATTTATTTTGTTTGGTTACCGTTGATGTATGGTTTATACCTGAATCACTCTACGCGTGGCAGTTAACTATTCTGTCTGTCAGGCGTTGGCCTTTAAGCACTAAGTTGTTTAAATGCATGTCTTTCAGATTTTATTTTTCAATTTTAATTTTTAATTGGAAAAAAATTCAAATATTGTGAACCAAATTACTTTACATTCACAACATAGGTTAACTTACACCATTTTTAGCCACATGTAAAGTATCATTCCATTTACTCTAATACTTACAAAAATATAGCGTTTTCAAAAATATTTTTGTATGTTTTTGGGGGAAAAAATGTTTATTAGTGCTGATATATGAACTCGGCCTCGGTGTTTATGCAATGAAGATATGTGCCAAGTTTTTTCAGTTGTCTATTTTTTGAGTTATCGCCCGGATATATATATATATATATATATATATATATATATATATATATATATATATATATATATATATATATATATATATATAGAGAGAGAGAGAGAGAGAGAGAGAGAAACATATAAAAATCAAACGGGCCTTAGGTATGGGTTCTAGGGGCCCTAATTAGTGCTTATTTGAAACAATTTTCTTAATGAAAATTCACTAATATGAAAAAATCACATTCCCTGACTATCTTATGTTATTTTGGCAGCTCTTTACCAACTAATTAAGGTAAATGGGAACACAATTCTTAATAACTACTCCTTCGCTAATAGAATATGTTTTAACGAAGTGAACGATAAACGATAACACGCTGTATCTCTTTTAAGTTTGACTTTTAAACGAAGATAGTTTGACATACTCCTAAAATTTTGATTCCAAGAATCTAGTGGTACACTGTGTATCGTTGCTTTTGGACCACATCACCTATAAATACACTTGAAGGACACAAATCACCACAACAGATATTAACAAAAAAAATTGACCATCGTTTCACTAACCGAGCTGGCGTCATCAGAGGATTAGGATGAGGAATTTATCATGTTGTGATGACCCTAAGTTGGTTAGCAAAGCGATCATCAGGTTTTTGAAATGTGCTGTGGTGAGTTCGGTTCTCCAAGTGTACTTATCAGTGCTCATCACAGGTTCCAATCTTCACTTGGTACCACATTGTTTATATAAAAACTATAGAAACTATTCGGCGAAAAAAATATGACCCTATTTTCTTATGAAAAGGTATCAATGGTGAGACCTTTCGGAATTTTGTTTAAATAATCATGGATAAGGCCCCTAGAACCCATATGTTTATATATATATATATATATATATATATATATATATATATATATATATATATATATATGTATGTATGTATGTATGTATCTGAGCGATAACTCAAAAAATACTCAATTGATTTCAACTTTTCAACAAAACTTAGCACATATCTTCATTTTGTTAGGAACGCGAACGAGTTCCTAAATCACCTATCACGAACATTTTTTCGCGTCTTCGCATCTTAGAATGCGAGACTCAGGAAACTGGTGCGGAGAGGGAGCAGTAATAGGGCATGCAAGAGTCGCCAAGGAGGTGGAAAAAAGAAATTCCGATTTCCGCCATAAAGGTGGGGGATGCCGAGGACGATATTAGGTTGACTAGGCCATACACCCTCAGGATCTCCAGTAGGGATCAGTGGAGGGAAAATGTGGCTGCATTCCAGCCCGCAAGCCTGGTCTGTTTCGCCGACGGATCGCGGCTGGAGGACCTACAATCCTCCGGGGCAGGAATATACATCGAGGGCCTGGGGGTGCGCGAGAGCTGTGCTCTTGGCGCATATACCACGGCATTCGAAACAGAGGTGTATGCTATTCTGTCTGTAGCCAATAGACAGGATGTGAAGAGGAGTCTCGGGAAATATGTGTACATCTGCTCGGATAGCCAGGCGGTCCTCCGGGCAGTCTGCGCGGCCAGAATCAGGTCAACACTGGTTAGGGGTGCGCTGACGCCCTCAGAGGACTAGCCAGGATGAATGAGGTGCAACTGGTGTGGGTGCCGAGACACTGTGGCGTAGCGGGGAATAGGGTGGAGAATAATCTCGGTTCCCGGCGGCCGTTCTGTCGCCCGGAGCCTGCCATAGGCATAAGTAGGAAGACAGTTTCTGTCGCCTTAGACAGGTGGACCAAGGAACCAATGGTGAGGCACTGGGGGTCGGTTGGTGGCTGCAGGCAGGCGAGGGACTTCGTGGAGGGGCCGGACAGAGATAAAGCTGTCTAGCTACTTGGAAGGAGTCGACCTACGCTTCGCCGCATCCTTGGGGTGCTGACAGGACACTGCGCCCTTAGAAAACACCTCACATCGATAGGCGTAGAGAGGGATCCCATTTGCCAGAAATGCGGCGAGTATGAAGAAACGTCCTACCACTACCTGTGTGAATGCGAGTCTTTTGGGAGTCTTCGAGCAGAATTGTTCGGATCGAGGACTCTCCAGCGGAATCAGGTCAGTACCGTCCAATTGAAGACCGTCACGGCCTTCATCTCGAGGTCGAGGCGGTTTGGCGACGGAACCGAGGAAGAGTAGAGCGTGGTTGCTGGGTTGTTGGGGTTGGCAAAAAGGACCCATTGTTGCCTACTCGCTTGGCGTTGGCCTCCCCACCACTGCTACTACTACTTCCCTAAAAATTATCTAAAAATTTTTTAAACACGCCATATTTTGGAAAGTATTTGAACCAATGCTACTCCACTAAAAAGTATCTAAAAATTTTTTAAACACGCTATATTTCGGAAAGTATTTGAACCAATGCAATGAGACCTTACATGTAGGTAGAAATGCTGTAAATAAATCTATTTTTTCCAAATTAAAAATAAAATGTGAAAGATACATTGAAACGACCTGAGTTGTTAAAGTCCAATGCCTGGCAAAGACATAATGGTTAGTTGCCATGCGTAGATCGATACATACACATAGTACTTTGGCCCTATAGACCAAACAACCAAATTACAAGGGGAAAACATGCTACCCGAACAAACGATCGAGAAATGTCGGCCACTTAAATCCCGAAAATCGTTGCAAACCTTTAAGACGTTAGAATGACAGGTGTCTTGAAAATAAAAATAATGTGATTGTAAAAGTAGTTGTTTTTTAAGTGGAGGATTCAATACATTTTTAAAACACACTATATTTGTAGCTCAATGAACGGCCTCAATTGAAGTTTCAGTCTGGAAATGTAGCATATAGTGGAAAGATCAAGGTTTAAGGAAGGCAACAAAGGAATCTTCAGGAAACTGTTGTTTTTATAAAGAAAATATGATGTTTTTGTCAAACCACTATTTGGTAAATTTCACTATATAAGAATATGAGAGATGCGAAAGAATGAACTAAATATTGTAAACAAAATAGGCTCAAGTTTCTATAAAAATGATTTTAAAAAAGTTTCTGTAATTAGCTGCTGACTTAATTTAGGTACCATCATCATATTATATAATTCGATATCCTTCTCAAACTTAGAGCCTAAGGAACTCTAAATAAAATTTGTATCGCGCAGTGAATGCAATATCCTGCCTATATTTTACCCAGATGCTTTGAAATTCTATTACGTTATGATTTACAACATTGAATTCTTACATACCGTGTACACCATACGGTATTACAGTATTTTTTCAGTTCGCAGACTTGTTTCAATTTTTCTAGGAGCGATAAGATAAGATCGCAGCTATGCCTCGAGAACACTAAATTGTTCAGACTACATCAAATTATATAACAATTAAGAATATAATTACCAGTGGTGGAACTGTATTTCCGGAACAGTCATCTTGAATGTACGGTTCATCCTAGCATGATATGTCTTGTGTAAAATGAATGCAGAAGAAAGCGTAGCGAAACTATGAGCCAAAAACTTTAATACCAGTAATTAAATGTTACTGTTAATTAAATGATCCTACATGGACGTATAATCTACTTTGATATATCTACTTACTTAATTCAATTTACATAATACTTTAATAAATATGTGTTTGATGCAAGTGAATCATGTGAATATCTAGAAATCGCGTCCACTTGATACAGAATAAAAGCGTTATTCAGCGGGAGAGTTAAGATTTTATAAGCTAATAAAAAATAATATTTAAGCCATAAAGGTGCAAATACCAAAAAAAAAATAGTTTGTTTGATTTTAAATCTAATTATTTTTATGTCCAACGTAACTCCTCTTCCTGACCGAAACTCAAACCAGTGCCAAAACAGCCACTAATCACCTTAATTTCCCGGGGTATGAGCTCCTTACTTCTTTTAGATTGCATGGAGGCGTGTGCGCGTACGTCCGTAGCAATCTACCCTGCACCAGACTCCCCAACTTAGAAGCTGGAAGAAAAGACATACTATGGATAAAACTCTCTCTCAGGGCTGCAACTAAATTCATCTGTTGCATTTACCGGTCACCTTCTGACAACAACTTTGTCCAGCTCTTTGACTACCTTTCTGAAAAAACCGACCATCTGATTTCTGAATATCCTTCCTCCGAGGTCAGTATTCTTGGTGACTTCAATGTCCATAATAAGGAATGGCTAGGATATTCGAAAACCGATCCACAAGGAAGAGCAGCGGAGGCCTTTGCAGTCAGCAATTCTTTAGCCAATATGGTTCAGCAACCTACTTACTTTCCACGCATCCCAACACACAGCTCAAATCCCTTGGATCTCCTTCTTACTACAAATCCTGACTGCTATAATATATAGTCACCGCCCCCCTGGGTCGCTCAGACCACGGCATGGTCACTGCTTCCTGCGCAATGCAACCCGAGGTCACACAGTCATCACACCCACGTATCGTTTGGCACTACGACCCCGCGAACTGGGACGAAATGCGAGATTACTTTTCCTCATTTCCATGGGCGTCTGTCTGCTTCTATCATCCTGACCCCTCTGATATCTCACAAAACGTCACCCAAATTATCCAAGCTGGCATGGAATTATTTATTCCACGTACACAGAAAACCTCTGCAGCCACTCAAAAGCCCTGGTTCTCTAAATCCTGTGACAAGACCAGACTTGAAAAGGTCAAAGCTCACAAAAAGATTCTGCACAATCCCAGTCAAGAAAACCGTCAAGCATTTAACGACCGCTATGTGTGCGTTCTTTCTGAGGCAAAAAATTCGTTTATTAGCCACATCAAAAACAAAGTCCTCTCAAGCTCCAATGGCAGCAAACCATTCTGGACTCTTGCTAAATCTATTGGGAATAATCTCTGCAAGAGCACGTTCCCACCTCTTGTCTCAAGGGATGAAATTGTTTCTACCGCCCTGGGCAAGGCTGAACTTTTTGCCTCGTTGTTCGCCGGCAATTCTACTCTCAACCCACCTCCAAATGTTCAACCACCAACAGTCCCCAATGTCGCGCATAAACTGACGGATATCATTTTCAAAACTAGAAAGGTACGAAAGATGCTCTCTTCTCTTAATACCAGGAAAGCCTCTGGCCTTGACAAGAGCCCAGCAATTGTTCTTAAAAAATGCGCACCAGAACTTGCTCCTGTCCTGACTAGTCTGTTTCAGACACCTTACAATAGAGGCATATTCCCTAGTAATTGCAAAACTGCTCGAGTACAACCCGTCCCCAAGAAAGGATCGAAAGCGCTTCCTAGCAACTACAGGCCTATTTCTCTCCTTTCAGTCATCTCTAAAGTGATGGAAAAGTATATAAACACCGAATGACTAAAATTTATTGAAAAACACAGTCTAATCCACGACAGGCAGTATGGATTCCGCAAGCACAGATCAACTGCCGACCTCCTTTCCTTTGTCGCCCATTCTTGGAACAAGTCTATGGAACTAGACGGTGAATCCCAGATTGTTGCTCTAGACATATCCAAAGCATTCGACCAGGTCTGGCACGCAGCGCTGCTTAAAAAACTACCGGCCTATGGCCTACCACCAAAACTCTGTACGTGGACAGCAAATTTCCTCTCTAACCGAAGCATTTATGTTGTCGTGGATGGTCATTCCTCTAAACTGTATCCAATTAATGCAGAAGTTTCTCAAGGTTCAGCTTTAGCCCCTACTTTGTTTCTTCTTCACATCAATGACCTCCTCTCTAGCACATCCCACCCAGTTCACAGTTACGCGGACGACAGCACCCTCCACTCAAATATGCAATATTTTATTTTCACTGCCCACCTGGCTCATCTTCATAAGATGATACCTTACTGCGGGAATTTCCTAATAATAATCCTGTGACTATTCTCAAGTCGTTCCTGTTCTATCCAAGAAACATTCCAGACTTCTCTGTTGATATGGTGATGAATCTTTTGGACTGCATTAAGCCTGGCGTTTTCCTCCAGTATGGCAGCATTTGGTTTCTGTCCCAACTATCAAGTCCAATTTTTACGTGGCTTCTTGTTAGTCCACAAAAGGGCTCTGGACCATAGAATGGTGTGGTTGCTGCCATTTTGCAAGGCTATCTGTCTCCTCATTTCCTCCAATGCCTCGATGCCCTGGTACTCACATCAAAGTTACTTTGTTGCTCGTATCCAGTTGCTTTAAGGACTTTTTCTAGCCTCATGTCTGTTTAGAATAGGTTTTTAAAGACTTTAGAGCCTTTAGTACAGCTATAATTTCCGCTTGAGAGAGGATAGAAGTTTCTATAAGTAGGGCAAGCCGGGGATAGTTTTTTATTTTTAATTTTAACAATACACCACGAGGGATCACAGCCTAAATACTATCGTACCTTGGATGTCGACAAGGAAAAAAGAGGCAACTTGTTAATTCTGGACTTGAAGGTTTGGAGGTTCGAAGGATAAGGAAAAACATGTGCCGGCAAGGAATTCCACAATTTGGAAGTCCTCGGAACAAAAGAGCGGGCATAACAAGATTTTCTATGTCTGGTGACCTGCATTCGCTCTGTTCCCCTGGTAGATCTCTTGGGGCAGCCGGTGGAAGAACTATGGAAGAAAGCTCCTCTGAGCAGTGCCCGTGCACATATCTATAAAATAGAGAGAGGTCGCCAACGTCACGTTGGTGGGCAAGGGATGGCAGCCTTTGGGTGAGGGTAGTGTGAGGGTAGTGCTCTCTTCTGAATGGAGTCCAGGATTGCGAGTGTAGAAGCTGGCTTCACAGTGAAGCCAGAAAAGTAGTCTGCAACTCTGTATATAGTATGGACCAGTTTCACCAAGTAAGGGCAACAACAATCAGTTAATTGCTTTTACCTTCTTATTTCCGGAGATATATTTTTTTTGCGCAAGAAAACACAAAACTTTCCGCCCACTAAAAGAAATTGAGGAGACAGCCAAGATTTGTTAGACAGTAAACGTCTGGAAAACGTGTCGCAATCGATGAGGTTGGAAGCTACGTTGAAATGAAAAGAGCTGCCAGAGTCGGACAAGCATGGTTGCGGCGTAAGCGCGACATCGCCCTTACATTCTTCTTGAGATATTTTCTTTCCATAGCCCGCATGGTTTTCAGGTTCTTTGCCTAAATGTTGCGAATTTTGACATTTTAAATCGCGACTTTGACCTTTCGAGGAAAACCCCAATTTATTTTTCTTTAAATGCCCATAACTTTTTCGTCTCTTAGCTTACAGAGCTAATTTTAGTAAGTGTTTTACCTATAATGATATAAATCCGCGTACCAAATTTGGGTGCCCTTGCTGTGTTATTTCCGGAGAAATAAATTTTTTTCGAAAGGAAATACAACATTTTCCGGGAAAACCTAGGCCGATTTTCCTGTCTAACAAACTTATCCAAGCCACTTGCCAAAGGAAGGTATTCACTAAATTTAATCAAAATCGGCGCATTATTAGTTATCGGTGTGATATTATATATATATATATATATATATATATATATATATATATATATATATATATATATATATATATATATATATATATATATATATATATATAAACATAAAAAAATCAAATCTGACCTCGGATATGTGTTCCAGGGGGTCTAAATAGCGCTCATTTGAAGAATTTTTTTCAAAATTCAAAACTCGGGATCTTCTCATTAGTGAATTTTATAAAGAAAATTCACTAAAAGGAAATTTGACACTGAAAACTTTTTTGTATAAGAGGCAAGCTTTTAAACTCATTTGACAGCCACTTCACTAAATTATATGTTGCTAAATTATATAGCCGAAATAATTTTAAAAAATTGTTAGGTAATGCGAAAGATAAAGTAAAGTCACTGAAATATTGGGTATCTATTTAATAAGTTGTAAAGATTGTAATCTTAAATACGTTAGACAGACTAAAAGAACCATAGAACCAGATTTAAGGAGCATTTAACACAGCTGAGCTACGGTAGTGTAGACAAGTCATGCGTAGCACAACGTATTTAGGATAATAATCACCACATAATATCAAAAGTGTTAGACAGCCAGCGAAGTTAGATGCGGACGAAAGTATTTATATTTCTAAGGCAATAAAAAATAAAAGGTCCTCAAACTGAGCTCCGCCATTAATTTACAGCCCTTTCTTTACACATTGTCTTTGACAAAGAAGATATTCCGATACTCGGCAGGTAAAGTTATAACGGGTGTTTAAAAGGCTCGTCCGGCAATTAATGTACAACGCACAGAAAATTTGTTATCGCAAACTATAGATACTTTATCTGTTTTATTATTGTAGCAAAATTATGCAATATAACATTTATCAGTTAATTAAAAAAAGTACAGATATTTCTATAAAAGAAAAAAGGAAAATTCATGTTGAAGGTGACTTTATCACGTAATAATTGTCGAGAATTTCCATGATTAATAGATAAAAATTCTAGTTTCAGTAATGATACTGATGCAATAACAAGTTATGTAGCTTATATTTATTGCGACAGCTATTAGAAACGTTAAGTCAATTGCAGTTAAAGGAAACCAATCAATCAAAATGCGGATCCACGTTAATCGATACAAGCCTCGCCAGTAAGAAGATGAAGCTTTCATTCATTCATTGATTGTAGACATTGAAGTTTAAATAGCACCTGTTGAAATAGTCGACAAAATTGTGATAAAACTTTAGCTCCATGCGTCAGTTTAAAAAAATATATTTGGCGTAGGTAGTCTCTTATTTGTAACAAGAAGTGTATAATTATTTCATTAAACAGTAACAGTATATTCTATTAATAAACTTGAAAAAGTAATAGAGTGCTGAGGTACAAGGAATCAGGCGGCACTGCCGAACGCGGAAACTCATAAATGCGACGACAAGGCGACATAGTATTTACATTGCGATGATTTTTCTTGTATACTCCTAGGAAACTTACCCTAATTATGATACATTACAAAATATATAGTGCGTTTTTTGATGTGTTACAATGGGATATCTCGGTAAAAAATTTTTAGTATAATTTCGGTGAGGTAACAGGCAGACGGGGACGTATTTAAAGATATTTTTGAGATTCTCTCCCCCCCCCCCCCTCCTTTACATTTTGAGATGTATATATGGATAAAAATCCCCTCTCTATGTCTGGCTCTCTGTCTCTTCATTATATGAAACAATATGTTCAAGCAAGTCCATCTTATCGGATACTTTTTTATAGGTCTACAAACACGTTTCTAGTTTTTCAAAACTCATTTCTACCATTGTCATAAATGCTAGTGTTGTTTCTGTAGTTCTTCGTCCAGGTCTGAACTGGTCATCATTCAAGCATCTCTAAATTTTGCTTCTGAATGTATTTTTGTTATAATTGGTAGAAAATGTGCCACCTGACACCGATTTAATGTACTGGTTGCAATTTCACGCGTACACAGTTTTTTGGAATAGTAATAAATGTACTCTTCATAAAATCACTGTGCAATTTTTGAGGTGTATAACCTTTGTCAGTCAGTTGAAAAAGTCCTTGTTTTACCAGAATATTTTAAAGTTCCTCTGTTAATTCGTCTACACGGGAAATTTTTGAACGTTACAATGAGAATGAACTAATATTTCAGCAAGACAAAGCACCCCCCCTACTATACCGTCGGTATTCGTCGGTATATGGACCAAACTTTTCGCAGAAGATGGATTGGGCGAAGAGGAGCAATAGAGTGGCTGCAAAGTCGCCAGATTTGAAACCTTTAGACTTTTTTGTGGTGCCGCTTGAAAAATAAGATTTACACAACACTGCCAAAATATGTAGCTGATCTACACCAACGCGTCATCGCCAAATGTAAACAAATTTCACCAGAAGTGCTTTGCAACGATCGAAATCGCTTGTTGTTGACGTCCTGTAATATACATCGACGTCAACATTTTGAACATTTAATACATTACTATACTGTTAAGGTGATAAAAAGTACTATTGGAAACTCGTTTGTTTTGCTTGGCAGACAACACTTTAAAATGCGTACTGAACAGATTTTAGCAAAGTCTGGACGCAGCAAGTGAGTTATGGTAGTGAATCTCCATAAAAATGTTTTTAATATCAAAGATGTCCTTTTTTTAATTAAAGCAGCCATCAAATTTGGTTGCCAGCATACCCTATATAGTAGAAACAATTTACCAGATTTGATCATATAAGCTTTTCGACAAAACTTCCAAAAAAGTTACTTGCACAATTTTTTCACGAAAATCCGAAAACATTTTTAGGTGACTTATTAAACTTTATTATTATGTCATTCACTTCTGAAGCACGAAATACAGGCTGTTCTATTTGAAACAATTGAGTTACGAGAGTTTGATTTTCTTTTTAATTCAGTCAATATTTCAGAGCGTCCTGTATAAGGCAATTCGATTTTTTCATGAAATAATATAAGCGAAAACCTCTCTGAATGCGTAGTTTGGATGGGACTTCGATTTATATTGGTAAAAACGCCTTCATACAAACTTTATTATGTACCAAAGCTGAAGCCCCTAGCAAATATAAAATTGACTTATTGACATCAGTATTTGGTTGCCATTTGAGGGAGTGTAGCCATAGCTTCAACAAAAATACAGATGCTAGAATCCTGCACCCATCTAGCTTTGGAGTAGAACAATTCGCTTTGGAAGAAATTGAGATTTTCAAACATTCCAAGTGTCAAACCAGTGAAGTCCAACACGGATTTAGCTAACTTTCCTTTATTCTATAATCAATTGGTGTAATAGTGCTACTGAACTCTATGGTTTTTCCACATGACCATGGACATTGTTTTTGAAGATGGCTGCTCCATGGCTCCCCTACCAGTATTTACTCTTTTGTCGTTGACATTTCACTTCTGACACTTCTTTCGCACCTGCTCCGGTGCATCCTGCCCGTTTTCAAGTTCACATAATGGCCGCCCTTGTTCATGGCTGTTAGAGAATCGCCGATTTTTGCATTGATTTTTGTTCTGGAAGATAATTTTCTGGCATTATACAGATGCAGTGTTGCATGACCCCATGCACAATGGATGAAGTTGTGATCTTTGAAAACCTTCATGTATAGTTTCGAGTTCAATTTTTTGAGAATTGTTCAAGTGAGTATGGCTCATTTCTTTTTCAACTGTTTTTTCATAGTTTTCCCTGCCCTGATGGTTCTCATTGGGTTTTCTTGCTTGACTTTGCCTGCCTGTTGTGTTGTTTAACCTGTCAGTTTCACCCATTAGCTTTGCTTTTTGCCTAAGCAATAGACTTGTTTTATTTTAGTGTTCAAGAACATTAGTGGTTATACTTTGACAGATTTTGTGTCTTTCAGTGCTTTTAATTGCTTGATGCTTTTTAGTGAATTTTCTTTAAAAAAATTCACTAATGAGGAGATCCCGACTTTTGAATTATGAAAAAATTTTTTCAAATGAGCGCTAATTAGGCCCCCCAGAAAACATATCCGGGGTCAGTTTCAATTTTTATATGTTTATATGTTTATATATATATATATATATATATATATATATATATATATATATATATATATATATATATATATATATATATATATATATATATTGTTACAAAGCACTTCAATAGACGTAGGTGCGGTGTTGCCACATCTCCAGAATTTCCCCCAACATCTCGGAATTTTTGCACAATCTGGCAACACCGCCTCCCCACCCCTGGGGGTGCCTGGGGTGACCCCCCTCAGGCGAAGTCTCAACCCTCTAGGACCAGAAATAACGAAGTTACCAACTTGTACCCCGTCGGAACGGATAACTGAGGTCTGCACATTCCGAACACCCTGTATATACACCCTGTATACGCAGAGAACCCTTACACCCTGTATACGCAGAGAGATCTTATAGTTCGAGAAACACCTCTTGTGTAACATAGGAGTTGTGACCACATTTGGATCATCCTGTATATTCATCCCCCTGTATACACACGGGGCCGATCTGTATTCACAGAACCTTCTAGTAAAAGAAGGTCCTGGAAGGTTCTGGAATGGAAGGCTCTAGAAAGGAGGGGAAGGTACGGCGAGTATATAAAATCGAAAGCAAGCCAGCCCAAGTTAGTTCAGTTCAGTAAGAGAATGTGGTAGTGACTTGAAGAAGCAGTGTACAGTGTTAAGAGAGTAGTGACTGTAGTACCAGATTAGTGACTTTTGTTGAGAGTAGTAATTGTAAGGCCAGTAAATGAAGTGTTTTGTGAGAGAGACATTCTAGAAATTTTATTGTATCCATATTTAGAGTGTAAATAAAGTTTTGTTAAAATTAAAAGTCTCACTTATCCAGAACCCGGAGAAAACGCAACAATTTGGTGTCAGAAGTGTCGGATAAGTGAGTGAAGAAGTGAACAATTAAGCTAGCTGTAAATGGTAAACACCAGATCGACTGACTACGACGAGATGGCTGAAATCAAAGAGTTGATGGACTTACTGAAAAGACAACGCGAAGAAGACGAGAGAAGACGACAAGAGGAAGAACAACGACGACAAGAAGAAGAAAGAAGACGGCGCGAAGAAGACGAACGACGGCGGCAAGAAGATAAAGAAGACCTCAAGAGGCAACGCGAAGACGAACAACGGCGACAAGAAGATGAAAGAAGACGGCGCGAAGAAGACGAGAGAAGACGGCAAGATGAGGAACAGAGGCGACAAGAAGATAAAGAAGAGCTCCGAAGTATGTTCCACAATATAAGAGTCGATGTAAAAGAAGAAATTGAACAGATCAACGAACAAATAGAAAATGTGGACAAGAAAGTAGAAAATGTAACAGAGGATTTGAATAAACGATGGGAAGAAGTGGAAGGGTTGAAAGAACAAATGAAGATGATCATGAAAGGAACAGAATGCACACATAAAGAACTGACCGAACAGTTGATTGTCCAGACTGATAGAACTGAACCAAGAGGAGTTACTGGAATGGCCCCAGTTCAAAATCGGCCGGAGGCGGATGTACCAGCCGCGCAGCAGCCTCATGGAACCTTGAAGACGCCGACTTTTGACGGAGAAACATCGTGGCCCATGTACAGGAGGCAGTTTGAGGCGGCAGCTCTCAGCAATGGGTGGAGCGAACAACAGGCAGCAACTGCTCTAATTCTATCGCTTCGAGGTAAAGCCCTAGAAATCCTCCAGAACATCCCGGAGTCGAAACAGCAAAACTACTTAACAGTGATACAGGCCCTAGATTTGAGATATGGTAACAAGTACATGAGCCAAGTCTACCAGACACAACTAAAGACAAGGGTCCAGAAGCCAAATGAGACTCTGCAAGAATTCAGTGCCGAAGTGGAGAAACTTGTGCGACTGGCATATCCCCAAGCCCCAGAAGAATTTGTCAACCAGATCACCGTCCAGACCTTCATAGATGGGGTACTTGACAATGAAATGCAACAAGCTTTAAGGCTCGGAAGATTCAAAACACTTACAGACTGCGTCATTTACGGCTTGGAATTTGAAGCAGCGAAGAATGCATCTCAACCTCGCCGCAACAGGCTGCGCGAAGTGAAGGAGAAAGAGGACCTTTCAGACACGTCTGGGGAACTAAGGCAGGAAATAAAGTTTATAAAGGAAGCCATAAACAAGCTCACTGCAACGGTCGGAGCACGTAAAACGAAAGCAGATTGGTCAGACATAAAATGCTACAAGTGTGGTAGGAAAGGACACATTAGTAGACAGTGCTCACAAACCCAACAGGTGGCTCACGGAAGACAAGAGTACACCAACAGGGAGCACCGTCAGGGAAACAACCTGACGCCAGTGTAAGGGGGCGACAGCTGGCGTGCGAGTCCCAAGGCCCCAAAGTCAAGGTCTCCACTATCCAACGCTACCGCGAGAGCCTCGTTATATCTGGCAGCATAGGCGGAAGACGATGCAGTTTCACCATCGATACTGGTGCCACTAGATCCGTTGTACGTCCAGACATGTTGCCAAACATGTCAGCACTCATGACCAACAAACAGCCTCTGTTGGAGACAGCGAAAGGGGATAGGATACCCGTGCATGGAGAGGTCGCTGTTTACATTAAGCTGGGCAGTACTGAGCTACAGGTAAAGGCTGTCGTCGCAGAAATCGTCGACGAATTTATTCTGGGGTTGGATATAATGGAAGAGTTTGATGTCTTTTCAGTGGACTTCCAAAATAAGATTTTAAGAATCGGCAACGAAGAGTTGTATTTATCTCCAACAGCAGGCGAAGCTAATCTCAGGGTGAGACTTATTGTCGACGAGGATACACGGATTCCTGGTAACAGTGAGAAGATTGGAAGATTGTCAGAGCCAGGCTAGAGAAGAAACTTGATGGTATGTCTGCTCTCATAGCGGAGCCCCTAAGAGATAGACATGATGGTGCCCTCGTCGCACGATGCTTAGTAGACCCGAAGAAGACAATACCCATAAGAGTGGCTAACGTGCAAACTAACAGAGTCACATTGAAGAAAGGTGAGGTTATCGCCACTTGCGAGCCCATTGACCGAGTGACGTTGTCAAGAAACGTGACACCCACTGCATTAGACAGAAGACTGCCAGTAGAAATAGTAGAGCGGTTCAAGAATTCATGGGGACAATTGAACAACATGGAGATGGAAATGGCCCTGAAGTTCATATTGGAGGAGGCCGATATTTTCGCTCAAGATAAAATCACAGGTCGTACGAGTCTAGTGCAACACAGAATTAATACTGGCGACGCAAGACCAATTAGACAGCCGCCGAGAAGAGTGCCTTTTGCCAAGCAATCAGAAATCAAGGCGATGGTTAACGAAATGCTGGAAGATGGTGTGATCGAGGAGTCTAATAGTCCTTGGTCGTCCCCAGTAGTTTTGGTCACCAAGAAAGACGGCACTATGAGATTTTGCGTGGACTATAGGAAGCTGAATGATGTCACCAAGAAAGACAGTTATCCCCTGCCCCGGATCGACGACACTTTGAACACTTTGGCCGGATCAAAGTGGTTCTCTACATTAGACCTGAAAAGTTGCTACTGGCAAGTAGAACTCCATAAAGAGGATAAGGAGAAGACTGCTTTTTCAACCGGGAATGGGTTGTACCAATTCAAGGTCATGCCATTCGGCTTATGTAATGCTCCTGCCACCTTCGAGCGACTAATGGAGTTAGTGCTGAGAGGACTTACATGGGAAACATGCCTGGTGTATCTCGACGATGTCATGGTGATTGGAAGGACTTTCGATGAACACCTGTCGAATCTGAAGCAGGTTTTCTCCAGGCTGAGAGGTGCCAATCTGCAACTTAATCCCAAGAAATGCGTCCTCTTCCAGAAGAAAGTGAATTTCCTCGGACATGTCGTTTCTGAGAAAGGGATAGAAACTGATCCAGAGAAAATAAAGGCAGTAAGAGACTGGCCTGTGCCGAAGAACAAACATGAGGTCAGAAGTTTTCTGGGACTTTGCAGCTACTACCGACGCTTTGTGAAGTACTTCAGCAGCATTGCGAAACCTCTGCATAGCCTGACAAATAAGGTTGAGTTCATCTGGTCACCAGATTGCCAAGAGTCTTTTAGAGAACTCAAACATCGTCTTCTCACTGCTCCTATACTGGCTTATCCTCAGGACGAAGGACTGTTCATACTGGACACCGATGCTTCCCAGTATGGCATTGGGGCAGTACTCTCGCAGCTCCAAGCCGGAGAAGAAGTTGTGATAGGCTACTTCAGCAAAACGTTCGGAAAAGCAGAAAGGAATTACTGTGTAACCCGGAAAGAACTGCTGGCAGTTGTAAGATCCATCGAACATTGCCACAGCTTCCTGTACGGAAGAACATTCCGCGTGAGGTCGGATCACTCTGCTCTGCAATGACTTCTGAACTTTAGAAATCCCGAAGGACAGATAGCCCGATGGATAGAGAAACTGCAGAGCTACGACTTCCGGATTGAACATCGAAGAGGAAGAAGTCACGCTAATGCAGACAGCCTGTCAAGAAGACCATGTTCAGTGCATGAATGTAAATTTTGCGAGCGACAAGAGAACAAAGAGATCGACAAAGTAACTCATCAGATCAAACAACTGGTGGCAGGACAGAAGAATAACACCGATCTAGACGTAAATCTTGAATACATCAGAGACGCACAGAAGACAGATCCAGACTTGAAAAGTATTAGAGAATGGCTCGAAAAAGGGAAAAGACCTGAGTGGCACGATGTGTCCCGGCTTGGGGCAGAGGTTAAAGGCTACTGGCTACAGTGGGACTCCTTGTGCCTAAAGAATGACTTGATCACTCGAAAATGGGAAACTGTCGATGGTAGAGACTGTATATACCAGACTGTTGTGCCAAGTGAGTGCATAGACAGTGTTCTTCATGAGTTACACAATAGTAGAAGTGGAGGCCACTTTGGGGTCGCCAGGACTCTCGCCAGAGTCAGGGACCGCTTCTATTGGATAAATTGCCGAAGAAGCGTGGAAGAATGGTGCAAACGGTGTGACCAGTGTGCTTCAAAGAAAGGACCAAAGACCCGATCCAGAGGAAAAATGATGCAGTACATCTCAGGTACACCGTGGGAGAGAGTTGCCGTAGACATCGCAGGACCTTTTCCCATCACAGAGTCTGGGAACAGATACATAATGGTGGCGATGGACTACTTCTCGAAATGGCCTGAAGTTGCGCCGATCCCCAACCAAGAGGCAACGACCGTAGCAGAAGCCCTGATGGAAAATGTCATATCACGGCATGGCGTACCCTTGGAGATTCACACCGACCAGGGCCGGAATTTCGAATTAGAGGTCTGGAAGAGCCTAATGGACTTGCTAGGCATAAAGAAAACGAGAACAACGCCACTCCACCCTCAATCAGACGGCATGGTAGAACGGCATAACAGGACCATCAATCAGTATCTTGCTATGTTTGTCGACGAGAATCAGAGAACCTGGGACAAGCTGATACCTCTGTTCCTCCTGGCTTACAGAAGCTCTCAGCATGAATCTACCGGCTACACTCCATCCATGATGTTGACCGGCAGAGAGATGCGGTTACCAATCGACATGACGAGACCACCACCGAACGAGGACATAGCGGACCTAGCTACGTTACCTGAGTATGTCGCCGACCTAGAAGGAAAACTGCGCACTATACACAGATGTGTCAGAGATAGGCTCCTCTTAAGCAGTGACCGGATGAAGATGCGCTTGGATCGCAGAGCAACACCCCATACATTCAAGGAAGGTGATGCAGTGTGGCTGTACCAACCAACAAGGAGAAAGGGCCTCAGTCCCAAACTTCAGAAACCATGGGAAGGGCCATACTTGGTGACTAAGAATATTAACGACCTAGTCTACAGAATCCAGCTGTCTCCAAGAACTAAACCCAAAGTTGTTCACATAGAGAGGTTGAGTCCCTATCGGGGCAACGAACCCCCAAGTTGGCGGCCGGTAAATACTGTTCGGGACGAACAGTCTTAAGGAGGGGGGCAGTGTTACAAAGCACTTCAATAGACGTAGGTGCGGTGTTGCCACATCTCCAGAATTTCCCCCAACATCTGGGAATTTTTGCACAATCTGGCAACACCGCCTCCCCACCCCCTGGGGGTGCCTGGGGTGACCCCCCTCAGGCGAAGTCTCAACCCTCTAGGACCAGAAATAACGAAGTTACCAACTTGTACCCCGTCGGAACGGATAACTGAGGTCTGCACATTCCGAACACCCTGTATATACACCCTGTATACGCAGAGAACCCTTACACCCTGTATACGCAGAGAGATCTTATAGTTCGAGAAACACCTCTTGTGTAACATAGGAGTGGTGACCACATTTGGATCATCCTGTATATACATCCCCCTGTATACACACGGGGCCGATCTGTATTCACAGAACCTTCTAGTAAAAGAAGGTCCTGGAACGTTCTGGAATGGAAGGCTCTAGAAAGGAGGGGAAGGTACGGCGAGTATATAAAAGCGAAAGCAATCCAGCCCAAGTTAGTTCAGTTCAGTAAGAGAATGTGGTAGTGACTTGAAGAAGCAGTGTAAAGTGTTAAGAGAGTAGTGACTGTAGTACCAGATTAGTGACTTTTGTTGAGAGTAGTAATTGTAAGGCCAGTAAATGAAGTGTTTTGTGAGAGAGACATTCTAGAAATTTTATTGTATCCATATTTAGAGTGTAAATAAAGTTTTGTTAAAATTAAAAGTCTCACTTATCCAGAACCCGGAGAAAACGCAACAATATATATATATATATATATATATATATATATATATATATATATATATATATATATATATATATATATATATATATATATATATATATATATGTATCACACCGATAACTCAAAAAATAATGGGCCGATTTTGATCAAATTTGGTGAAAAAATTCCTTTTGCAAATGGCTTGGACAAGTTCGTTATCCAGGAAAATCTGCCCAGGTTTTTCCGGAAAATTTTGTGTTTTCTTTCTAAAAAAAATTATATCTCCGGAATTAACAAAGTAAGGGCAACCAAATTTGGTACGCAGGTTTATATCCTTATAAGTAAGTTACCTACTAAAATCTAGCTATGTATCTCAAAAGACAAAAAAGTTATAGGTATTTAAAGAAAAATAAATTGGGGTTTTCCTCAAAACGTCAAAGTGGCGATTTAAAATGTCAAAATTGGCAACATTTAGGCAAGTAACTTGAATCTGATACGGGCTATAGAAATAAAATGTCTCAAGAAGGATGTTTTGCAAACCCTAAAGTCTTAGTTTCAACCGTCATTATCCTTCATTTTACTAAAATATTTGCAGAAAATTCATTTCAAATAGACCCTTTCTCTGATGCTTGGCAGTAGCCTTAGCTATAGAGTTTATCGTTTAATAGTATATAATTTTTGTCGAATTTTCGTAAAAAATCAATAAAGCTCAATATATCCGTTATTATATAAGATATGAAAAAAATTGTATATATCAATTATAGGGTGTCTTGAGCTACATCTTAAAATAATATTTCTACAATCACAGGCTGGCCCATAAGTCGTTGGTGATACAAATTTCCTTTTTTTTTTTTTTAATCAAACACGCCTTATGTTATTGCATTTTCCATCGAAATATAATGCATGTTTGTAAGAAAAGAAATTCTGGACGCAGCAAGTGCGTTATGGTAGCGAAGTTTGATCAAATGTTTCATATTTGAACAGTTCAATTTGCTATTAACCTATAAGGTTGACCAAGAAACGTGTTTTTGTGGGAACACTTTAAGTTTACTTTTGAAAATTTTTGTACATTTTCACACAATAAAGTTATTTTGATGAAACGTGCCACATTGTTTTTACTATATAGGTTATACTGGTAACCAAATTTGATGCCTGCTTTCGTTAAAAAAACACACATATTTGTTATTAAAAACATTTTTATGAAAATTCACTACCATAACGCACTTGCTGCGTCCGGAATTTTATTAACTTTGTTAACGTAAATTGCATGTTCAACTTAACATTTTAACTGTTATTGTTGTATCTGTAGTTTTTAGATTTTTTAGATTTTGACTCGACTGTTGTTAGATTTTTCCTGTGTGACATGTGACCTTAGACTTTTCTGTGGGGATCACCTTGTCATCATTGTGCTCTGACATGCACAATTGCCTACCGGAAAAACTAATGTTTTTCTGACAGACCTGTTTTGTTTATGTTTGTAGATTTATCCACTGAGGATGACCTCTTGGAGTGTCGAAACGCGTCGGGTGTAAGAAAAAAGATCCGCAATAAATTTTGGTGTCTGGACGAGAAGCTGCTTCATTCAACGTTTAATTATGGTAATCCCGGACGGTGTGACGTTCAGAAATGAAATTATTAGAATTTCGTTAATTATATGTATACTTACTTTGACATAAGTCAAATAGATGCTGTTTTTCATTAAGTAGAACATTGCTAGTACATAAGTGAGCTTTACTTTGCAGGGGTTGTACACCCTTTGCTTCTACTTAACCGACCGCCATTGCTTATTAGCGGTATAATTCAATCGGGCAATTGTGCACCCCTTTCAGAAATGTGTGCATACAATACAAATGAACTATCAGTGGCCATTGTCACAACAATTGTTAGTGTTTAGTGTAGTGATCAGCATTGTGAGTGCGGTGTTTGATGGATAGTGCAGGGACAATACAGGGTATTAGATAAATGAAGACGTATTAGCTCTATTTGTTCTGGTAATGTAATCGCCGGCCTGTCGAGATAAATGCTCCAGGAGCTGCTGATTTCAAACTAGGCCGGTTGAGCCTAGTTGTTGCTGATGCTTGCTTGTTAGTGTTATTTATGATTAAATAAGAGCGAGAGAGAACGAGAGAAAATAATCGAGACATACAAATTGAGGACATATTTAATATAGTTTAACAGAAATCAGCAACAACTTTCCCAAGCAACAAATTAAGGCATGTTAACCAGCACTCGAGTCCAAATAACCTAACCAAGTTGTAATTTAGTAATAATTAACCAAAATGTTGCCTTAATTGTCATAATGACTACAAATTTGGAAAGGCGGCTCCGAACTAGCTTATTTTTGACTATTAAAATTACTCCAAAGTCAGTAACATACATATAACTAAATTGGGAAAAAATTGGTTTAATTTTACTCATAAAATATACCTGAATATACTTTTGTGTTTCAATTCCAGATATGGTCATTTTTAGGTCGAAGTGTGCCCTAAATTGGACTGAAAATCGACTACTAAGCCCAGGTACCTGAAATACCTAATTTAAGGTAATTTATTACCTAATATTAACCTGCAATATATCTCTGTGGTATAGTAAATTGGAGGTCTTCTTATGAAGTCCAGCTTACATATATATTACCAATTTCATTGCAATACAGCACAGGAAATATTTTAGGCACTGAGCTAACCTAAAATGGCTTTCTGATCGGCTATAAAGTCATAATTACTGCAGAAATGGTCTTCCAAGTGAAACTGCCTACCTTCAAGTTCAAAATACCCATAAAATCTGACTTGAAATAAAAATTGTCCTCAAAGTTCAAAGTGTACAGTAGTGAAATACATTTGTGAATCTTAAAGGTGTGTCAGTTGATAAACTTCATCAATAAAAGTTTATTCTTGTTATTAATGTGCGTGCACCAGTAACAAATATAGTGTTTGAAACCAATAAAAGTTTACAGACATACTACAAACTATTATAGAGTAGTAAAGAATGCTCACAGAAAAATAGTGATAGATGCTGATCATTCAAAGTGGCTTACATCAAATCAGCACGTTTCCCTCTTCAATATAATACATCCATTTTCATGCCAAATGGAGTGAAGCAGTGGCAACACGGTCAGCTGTCATGTTTATGTTTATTTACTTATTTTATTTTGTTTCTATTTTCTATTAATGTCTATATATTATGGAATCAAAGACCAAAAACACTGTATAATCATTCCTATATGTCTCTCGGCTGTGCACGGATATAAGTAATATATATCACTATACACGAAAATGTTTCATTTCTAATAAATTCAAACAAAATTCGTTTACCATATAGTTGAAATTCCCATAATAGGACAAAATGCCTTCAAAGTTTGGTTAGTTTGCCCTGTCATTAGGAATTGTGACTTATAGGTAAAAAAAACAGGGCAAAATTAACTTTCAGGTCAATAATGTTAGAAGGGCAGCCATATTAAATTAATTTTGCAGTATCCATCTTGATTGTATTGGAAAATGAAAAATATTTTTTTGTTAAATATAGTGTAATCAAATTTTAGTTCGATAAAAACATTAAATAATGATTGTATACCATGACGACAAGATAGCTTCGTGTTGTTTACATCACCAATCCTCCAAAATCAGAATTTCAAGAGTTTTGAATAATTTTTTATTTCACTAATTTTATCTTTTATACGGGCGCTCGAATTTTATCGAAGTATCATCATAATATTAACAGAAAAAAACATAACCGCAGTGGGTTTTGTCTTTATACAGTGCGAATCACCTTTATCATTGTTGCAAATATTTGAAGTAAGTTCTTTGATCATTCAAGATGTCATTTTTTTAACAAAAATGGACAATATCTCTACTACTCTACTGTTTATTTATACATACATAACCACGAGCCTGCAGAACCGAATAATGTCACATGCGTAGTTCGTGGTTAAGAACATCACGGCACTCGGCGCCTAGATGTCAGATTCAAGTAAAGCGTAGCACATATTTACCAATATATTACGTCCATTTGCCCAATGTTGAATGAAAATTCCCTAAATATAACTAAAACGCCTTGGTCAAAACGCCTTGCTGGACCTATTATCGACTTCCATATTACTTTGACTTTATTCCCCACCTTGGTAATATACACTTAAATTTTACTTGAAAATGACCTGTGGTGATTCGGTCTCCGACCTATTGGTAGGGCGATTTTACGTCAATTTGACTTTAAATGTTGATTGGGTTGTGCAAATTCAATATAAACAGCGTGGAGCGAAAACGAAACATACCCAATTTTTTATATTGCCTGTTAATTTAAAACAATCGCTCGTACTTGTTAATTTTTACTTCAAGAAAAAAATGTGTTTTGCCGATATATAACCCTGTCAGTTCATCCCTCTAGAGGTGAGTTTCACCCCTAAAAATCTTAAACGGAAGGGTTATTAAGTGACATCTAATTCTTAACCTAATCGAATTCTCTTTTTTAAAAGTATCAGTTCTTTAAAGAAATTCATTAATGAGATATCGACTTTTGAATTTTGAAAAAATTTCTTCAAATGATCGCAAACTAGGCCCCCTAGAACCCATATTCATATATATATATATATATATATATATATATATATATATATATATATATATATATATATATATATATATATATATATATATATTGTTACAGACAAAGACTAAGTTTTTTGGAGCAAATAGGTTAAGAAATGTCAGAAAAGTTACTTTTGGTAACTTTTCCTGTTAAAACGTCGGAGTCACGATTTGAAACCTCAAAATTGGAAATTTTTAGGCAAAGAACCTAAAGCGAATACGGGCTATGTAGAGAAAATGTCGCAAGAAGTTTGTTTTACAAGTCCTTACGCTTGAGCTTCAACCGTAATTTTTCTTCACTTTACTAAAATACTTTCGAAAAATTCATTTCAAATAGACCCCTTCTCTGATATTCTCTAGCAGTCGTTTAATTGTCTATAATTTTTAGAAAATTATAGTACAAGAAATTCGCTAATGAGGAGAAGGCGACTTTTGAATTTTAAAACGATGTTTTTAAATGAGCACGAACTGGATCCCCAGGACCCATATCCAGGGTTAGTTTCAATTTATATCTATTTACACAGGGTGGTGCATTTCTACGCTAAAGCTCAATTTTATTGTTATTATACAAGGTACGAGAAACAATTGTATACGTTAATTTTAGTGTATCTCGAGCTGTATCTTATAAAAATATTTAGACAATCACAGTTGGTGCATAAGTCGTTGGCGATACAAACACCTCTTATGTTATTGCATTTTTGCATCTTCCATCGAATTGTAATTCATGTTTGTTTTCGAGTTATTTCAATTGTTTTGCAACTTCACATTTTTGGCACATATTTTATACACATATCACCAATTGTGATACGACGTCTTTATCAATTGATTGCGGAGCCCGATGGAAATGGCGCTTTTAGAAAGCTTTTTCTTTGTATTACTCGTCGAAAAAAATCGAGTTGCCGTATACATCCACTCTCAAATAGTGGCTGAATTTGTAATGTTTTCGCAGAAATGTTTTTAGTGTTTCGTTGAAATATTTTTTTTAAAGATTTTTGTGATATGTTGGTAATGAATAATAAATCTTGAGTAAGTAATTGATACCACGAATTGGAATCGTAGGTATATGTGTACTTTTCAGAATCCGAATCACCAAAATGTATTTTTAAGACCTGACAACCGTTTAGCAAGTAATGTTAGCAGCGTCAGTGGACTAGATAATATTAGAATATTCAATGTTTGTCGCCGTTCCAAAACAATTTTACAAGCAAATTTACAGCAGTTGGGGTTGAAAATCCTGACAAACTTAGAGTTTTATTTAATACCAGTTTATATCGTCTTACTGAAAATAACAGTTTAATTTCCACACTCTAATATTTTTCTCCATCTATGATATTGTCTATCTATGTTTTTTCTCCATCTCCTACGGAAGTAACGCGTCGCCAATGCTTATACGGTCAGCATTATTTCAAAAAGGCTAATTGCATACGCGTAGATATAACGGTGGGGCGAGCTCATACAGAGGGTGTTTATGCATGAGTTGTCGAACAAAAAAGTAAGACAAGCCTTATTGAACAGCTAGACAAGCCTTATTGAACAGCTAAAATGTGTAACAACCCCCGAGTGAAAAGGTGACACTTTTGAATAATTGTAAAAGTTTTAGTTGACAATATTATAACAGTTAAATACATATTTAGTAATTACATTTTGGAGAACCCAATTCGACACAGTACAGTTTTCAGACTTAACGATCGTTTCACTAACCAAGTTAGCGTCATCAAAGGGATAAATAAACTAACCAAATGAAAACTAGAACTAGTGTTTATATGTTAGTTGACAAGAACTTACTAACAGCGTCCTCCACGAAGGTATTATAAAGATAAACCGTCACTGTTCAGTCGAACATCACTGTAATTCAAATTCCATTACCTACTTTTGTAAAACTTTGTGTATTTATTAAATGTCCCTTCTAAGAAAGCGACACTGATCATTAAGGCAACAATTGAAATAATGAACTACACAAGGCGGGACCCGCTCTAGTCAACGTAACAGTTTTGTTCAAATTTCTAACGATATATATATATATATATATATATATATATATATATATATATATATATATATATATATATATATATATATATATATATATTTGTGTGTGTGTGTACTTTTATAAGCGTCTAACTGTCGCGATTGCTGACATTTTTACTTAAGATTTAGCGCAACTGAGATATGGCACTATTGATTAATCACTTATTGCTCAACATATTTGGAATAGTAATCCTCATGTAGAAGAAGAAAATCTCAAGTTATCAGAGCTGGCAGGCAACGCCGTCCTTTTATAACGGTTGTACTGTCAGCTGGATATTGCACCAACTGACATAAAGGCAGCTCTTCTTGGAACATGTCGGTGAGCTCATCTGATATGCCCTCTCCTTAGTCTTACAATTACAACTAGATGTCGCTTATTTTGTAAATATGCAAGGCTGCCTCCAAGACAGGATTTTATACTATGCAGCTTGACAAAAATGCTTTAATATCTACGTTTTGAGGAGCTGGCTACTCTGGGTTTGACGGATTATTTAATCTCGATAGTATACAAATATCTAAAATACTTAATACATTCCACTAATAAATATATTATTTTAGATTTAAGGATGAGGTTTATGTACACGTACAAAATATTATAACGTGAAGGACGAAAAGCTAGATCTTGAATGAGCAGAACACGAAGAGAATAAAGGTTGACGGAATGTCGACACAAGAATAAGACAATGTACACCGATACAAAAATAGGTAATAATGTGCTATAAAAGAAGAGAGATTAAAGAAATTTGCTAAAAACGTTTAGAGGGGGGGTAGGCGAAATTGGTTGTTTATATTTTGAGACGTAATAATTTGCAGATATCATTATTTAAGGGATACATACCTGAAAGAAGAGAAAAGGTAAAGCCAGAGGAACACTTGGACCGTCTGGTGATACCCACTCAGAAACTTTAGTCAAATCAAAAGGGTTGTCAAAGAATGGCAGCGTGAGAACCATTTGGATACAACACGACCCAAAAAATATCGTTTTCAAAAGTCGGCTGAAAATTCTTGCTTCAGTTTACTGTTCCAAAGATTAGATGATTCTGCTAGATTTTCTAAAACAAGGCAAAACTGTTACATGATCCTACTATAGTGAGTAGATAATTAAATTACGCAAAAAAGTTTAAAAAGTGTCGTGTAAAACTGGCAAAAGTTGTGATGTTCTTGCAAGATAATTTATCTCCTCACAGGTCGTTTATCGCACTACAGCCAATTGATAAACCACCCGCCCTATTAACCGGATTTAGCACCATAGGACTATTATGTATTCCCGAGGTTTACTTGGATATGATATGTAGCTTTCATTTATTTATTGTATTGTTCCTGTGTGATCCTCTGACGTGCCTCAAATGTATGTTTGTACATACAGTGGTCAAATAAATCTAATGTGATCTAATTAACTCTTGTATAATAAAATAATGCTTTCTGTCTGTTTACCTTAATTGAATGTGGAAATAGATTTTATAGCTTTTCGCTGAAATATTATGACAAATATTTCTTGCCACAATCAATTTAACCTCTATATTATACATTTTTCTATAATTTATTACCTAGCATAGTCAACTAACTTTTGTTAGACAAAAACACAAGAGAAGGTATTTACAATATCTCAAACACCTTGCGCTTTAAATAACCTTCACATTACTACACAAGAATTATTTTAACGAAGTCCCACTTAACAAGGAAATGAGGAAATACACGTGAAATATAAACGTTCAGAACTAGTGTGAGAAAATATTATACATTTTTTTTCCAAGAGATAATAAATTTTTTCTAACGCTAACTTCCCATGTATCTCTGATTTCTCTGTCGCAGAAGAAGCGGATTATATGGATTCGTGTATTTTAATGAACAGGTTATCCATGAAATATTGTCACCAGGATTGATTTATGCACCATTCATGTCGTATATTACTTTTTATATCTTGTAAGCTGGATATTTTGGACATAAAAATTTGTTAAAACGTACGTTTGGCAAAAGAAATATCTACTAGGAAAAAAACGCAGCATGTTTTAGTTCAACATCCATAAGAATTATAGTTAAACATTTGTCAAATATATAAAAGGATTCCTTATCAATAAGGAAATGTATTTTGTGTATGCATGTCTAGAACAATATAAAAAATTCGGGACGCAGCAAGTGCGTTACGGTAATGAATTGTCATAAGAATTATACTGCCGCATTTTCGTAAACGTTATTTTTATTTTTCCAAAAATATTTTTTTTTCCTTAGGGCTCATCCGCATCTTTGCCGACCCGATAGCACCGCAACCTTTGGCTTCTTGTGCATGCCCTTTTTCTTTTCTACTCCACCCATTCCAAAATCACTGTACCTTGAACTAATCCGCACAGCAATTCGTAGGGTGGAGTTTTATATTGCTCTGTCTCCGGTCTAGGCTGTCCGTAGATCAGTCTTTTGCGGTCCAGAGCTTTACAATTCCTCCCCCTCGCGGCAGAGTCTGCATGCCAGGTCACCTTCAAACCGCCCCATTTTTGCCGGTGTTTCTTGACGGCCTTGTGTCCCTTCACGAGTCCTGTTATGTTCCTGAGCCGTCCTCTGCTAAGATTAGCAGCTCCACACCTCTCTTTGAACTGGGTTCCTCAATTACTGACTTCCCATGTCTGAGCCCTGGACAGTTTGCCGAGTACACCTTATGTTCGTTTCTGACCCAGGACTTAATGGATCCCTTGGCAGTGCTCTTCATCACGTCCAGGGCCGATTCTGGTCCAATAAATGGTTCTGCTGACCCTCTCTTTGCCAGACTGTCAGCTTCTTCATTGCCCTTGACCCCCGAGTTACCCGGCACCCAGATGAGGGTGACCTCATTCTGCCCAGCCAGGTCGCTCGTCTCGTCTCGGCATTCACTTACTAGCCTGGAATTTACCGATGGGCTCCTTAGGGCCTTGAGAGCTGCCTGGCTGTCTGTTGCTACGAGGATCCGCTTGTTGGTGTAGCCTCTCCTCTTGTTCTCTCGCACGCAGAGCAGGATGGCGTACTTTTTGGCCTGAAAGACCGTTGCATGAAATATTGTGACTTACCCTTGGTCCTTCTGAACAAACGCCTGCCCCAGTCCCAAGCTCCTCGCCGAACTCGCCCGTGAACCAGACGAGCGCGTCCCTTGTTAGGCGTCTCCACCTGCTATGCCTTGCGGTCGGAGATTTCCACTGTAAAATTGCTTTCCCTGCATATTCGCGGGCTCGCGAAGTTTGACCTCATTTCAAGCATGGGCTCCTTCACGATCTCCCGAATTTTGCAGTGACCCCTGAAACCTGGGTTGCTCTTAAGTCTATCATTGCAGGTTAGTCTGTATAGTCCTAGCCTGGCCTTCCCTATGTTAGCTAAGTGTAGGGGGGGGGGGGGCAGATCCAGGTACACCTCCGTGGCGGCTGTTGGCGTTGAAGTCATGGCCTCTGTGATGCATAGGCAAGCCATGCTTTGGATCTTGCCTAGTTTTTGTTTAGCGCTGGTCACCTTAGGCCACCAGACCAGTGCCGACAAAAATAGTTAAACATTTATCAATTTTAAAAGGATAAGTAAGAATATTAACTAAGCTTTGTTTTACATACAGAAACTTTACCTTGTGCCTTTGCTTAGCCTCTCAAAAGGGTAAAAAAATTAAAATGCCTATCCATAGCCTAACTTACTCTTTAAGTTGCGTTTCCTTTGCGATTTGTTCTCACTTTATTAAGTCACTAGGTCATTATGCCTAGGTGCCGTTTGCGGAACAATTAAAACCATTGAAGTTAATTCGGAAGGGAGCGCATCAATGGTATCCGCGAAGCCGGTTTTGCAATCAGACAAATCGGCATAGGACTCAGTGTGTCAACAATGTTACAGTGTTGCTCCAGGTGGTCTGAAGAAGAAACTCAAAATCGTCGTCATGGATCCGGACGACCTCGAGCAACTTGAGCACGGCAAAATGGTCATTTGATGATTACAAGACAGAGTATCCACAACACTGCCGATTGGAAATGCTTGATTCGGAGCTTTACCACAAAAAGTCTCTATGGCAACAATGTATCGCAGAACACGCGCTTTTGGGCTTCGTTCATATAGATCATTTTTATATCTCCCAGTGCCCCCTCGACATGATTTTGCTGGGCTTGAGTGGTGTAACGACAGATGAAATTGGGATGGAGAGTGGAATATTATTATGTTCTTTAACGGGTCCAGATTATGTCTTTGGTCACAGAGGAGTAAGACGATTACGTGGAGAACGCATAAATTTAGAATATGCCGTGGAACGGCATACGGCGCTTACACGGTTAGTGATGGTATGGGGTACGGTAACAGGTCACCTCTAGTTTGTATTGACAGAAATTGGAATGCAAATGATTACATGCGAAACGTACTGAAGCCTGTTGCACTGCCATACCAAACAAAGTGCCAAGGATAACACTAAATTTGAGTGCCAGAAGCACTGGGTCGATGAGATAAAGGGTAGGACCACTTATCGATACATATACAGCGTGGATGTGGGCCACAAGGGCTGAAGTCACAGGGCGGTGAGCTTGTTGACTGGCCACGGGCCCTTCAAGGGCTACTTTAGTAGGTTTAACCTAAGGCCCGGAACGGGAGAATGTGCGTGCGGAAACGGAAAGCAGAAGTGAGCAACACATGTGCTGGAAGGCTGCCAAATGGAAAATCGTAGGGCGGCAAGAGAAAACTTTTCGAGAAACCAAAACAAGGTTAAAGGTTGCTATCCGTACATGATAACTAGGTCTACCAAGAACGAGGAAATTAGGAATTTCAATGAATGGGCCGCAAAAATTGAGCTGGCGAACCCATTTCCGGGGCCATTTTAAAATTGTGTAGGTTTATATATATATATATATATATATATATATATATATATATATATATATATATATATATATATGTATACAGGCTGTTTCAAAAAACATGCACCATCGCTCGTGGAGCAATTCCTTACTAAAAAATAAGAAAAAACGTTCCTGTGCACATGGGCCCGGAAACGCATAGTTTCCAATATACAGGGAGTTGAATTTTAATTATTTTTTTTTAATTTTTTATAAATAATTTCAAAACCACTGGATTGATTTTAATGAAACTTGGAACTTAAAAGTGTATTATGAAAGTGCATATTTTCAAGTGAAAATCTGCTTACAACTGCGTCAGTGGCGTGCGTACGGGGTAACTGTAAAAATTCATTTGGGGAAAAAATATGTGCGCCACTGTCTTTTTCCAATTTTGATACATCAGTTATGAAGCATATTACATAAGCCACAAAAGCTGCCTCCTATTATTTTTTCGTTCAGGGTATCCCCTAGGAGATATGATTAATTTTATAAAAAGGGGCAAAATACCGATTCGTTGGAGTAATGAAAACAGTAATCGTAAAGTGCCATGAAACTATAATTTTTGACAGTTCTCTAAATTCTACAATTTTGAAGTGCTTTGTAGGCGTCAAAAGAGTTTTCGTGCTATTCTTTAAATTTTGATACGGTGCAGTATTTTCGTTTTTAGTTATTTGTTGATACTGAGCTGCTCATTAATATTATTTCCTCCTCTCAAGATGGTTTTCATTAAGTACACTTCAGCGGATTTGACTGATATGTTGTTAATTTAGGGACAAACAAATCAAAATGCTAGACAAACTGTGCGAGTTTATCAGGAAACTTATCCGCAAAGAAGAATTCCTGACAAAAATATTTTCCCACGTATTGTAAGACATTTGAGAGAAACTGGTTCTTTAAAACCTTTAAAAGCTGACTCTGGACGCAGAAGATACCGCCGAACTGTACGAGTTGAAGAGGCAATATTAAATAGAGTTGAACGTGATCCTAGTACATGTACGAGAATTATTGCCACCGAACTGGGTAATATTTCGGCATCATCAGTTCACAGAACTCTGAAGGATCAAAGTTTATATCCTTATCATTTTACACGTGTCCAGAAACTTCTACCTAGAGACTTTCAACCAAGGGTAATGTTTTGTCAGTGGTTCTTAAACAAACTTAGGCACGACCAACATTTTTCTAAACGTGTACTATTTACTGATAAGGCGTCATTTACGCGAAAAGGTATCGTAAATTTTCACAATTTACATACATGGGCCGATGAAAACCCACACTCTCTAAGAGTTGCAAATTCGCAGTATCAATTTTCCATCAATATTTGGGCTGCTATTATTGAAAATCACATAATTGGTCCTGTTGTTCTACCGAATCGTCTTGACCATGAATCATATTTAAACTTTTTACAAAATGATTTGCCGTTGTTACTACCGCTTTTTATGAGAAATGGTACAATGTGGTTCCAGCATGATGGTGCGTCCGCACATTTTGCAGCAGTTGTAAGAACATATTTAGCCAACACATACGGTCACCGATGGATTGGTCGTGGAGGTCCGGTGTCATGGCCACCTCGATCTCCGGACCTGAATCCTCTCGATTTTTATTTGTGGGGTCATTTTAAAGAAATAGTGTATAAAACACCAGTAAATACACGAGAAGAATTGTTGGGAAGAATAGAATATGCATTTGACAGCATTAGAGAAGATGAAAATATTTGCAGAAGCGTAAGAAGATCTTTGCGCAGAAGGTTAAATAATTGTAACGACGCTAATGGTGGTGACTTTCAACATTTTCTTTAGCTTTGTTATTAAAGTCAATTGAGTAATGTACAAAAAACAAGAGTTTGGAAAAATCATGGTGTCTTTACGATTACTTTTTTCATTTTTTATTTTTATTATTTATTTATCATTTTTTATCAATGTTTGTAATATTCATTTCAATGTTTATCACCAATAAGTTTTACGTAGGTTAGTTATTTGCACGTTTATTGCTGTAATGTTTACTGTATGTTTTGTTTTTCATATTCTTATGGTTGCAGTAAACATATATTATTATTATTATTACGCCGACTAATCGGTACTTTGCCCCTTTTTATAAAATTAATCATATCTCCTAGGGGATACCCTGATCGAAAAAATACCAAGATGCAGCTTTTGTGGATTATGTAATAAGCTTCATAACTGATGTATCAAAATTGGAAAAAGACAGTGGCACACATATTTTTTCCCCAAATGAATTTTTACAGTTACCCCGTACGCACGCCACTGACGCAGTTGTAAGCAGATTTTCACTTGAAAATAAGCACTTTCATAATACACTTTCAAGTTCCAAGTTTCATTAAAATCAATCCAGTGGTTTCGAAATTATTTCTAAAAAATTTAAAAAAATATTAAAATTCAACTCCCTGTATATTGGAAACTATGCGTTTCCGGGCCCATGTGCACAGAAACTTTTTTTCTTATTTTTTAGTAAGGAATTGCCCCACGAGCGATGGTGCATGTTTTTTGAAACAGCCTGTATATATATCGTCATTTGTGAATTTTCGTTAAGAAAATTCACTAAAAGGGAAGAGTTAGACAAAGACGATAACTTCTGGAAGACCCGTTACAGTTGACCAAGTGCGGAACCTGCACCAAAATGAAAATACTCTTGGAGACAGAAAGTCACGATTGCGACGACAGAGCGACATCACATTTAAAGTGTGATGATTAGGAAAGTAAAGTGTTGCTTGTAAGACTTGAGCATAATTATTTTGCTGTCAATTTCAATTTTAATAAATATCAACAAAAAAGGAAACATCACTCTACTATCATGTGATGTGTAATCGAATTAAGACAACACATGTTACGTAATCTACGATAAAAGCTGGTATAGTGAACTGGCGAATAATTACATGGGCTTCATGAAGATATATCTTGAAAAATAGCCGCTTATTTAACACAACTGTTGGCACTTCAGTCGAATTACTGTGTACGTTCGTTATTACACAGTCAACATCTCGATTGAGACTAGACATACGTACAGATGTTATCTTGGTGATTCATGGTGTACACGAATCGACACACACATACACACTTGTCATGAAAAAAACATCGTCGAAAAAACCACGCCGCAAGCTAATCCGACAATTAATAATATCAAGGAAACGATGAGCGTTGTTGTAGTTGCCGGTTGCTGGTGTTAGAAAGAATATAAGAGTTTAATTGTGGTTAATAATAACTAGGTATATTGGTTGGAAAAGAAAAAAATGCCTGCACGCAGCAAGTGCGTTATGGTAGTGAATTTTCATAGAAATGATCTGGCACAAAATATTTTATTATAACCTTTTTTTCTGGTAACATAGAAATGTAAATTTTAGTGTATAGTTTACTTTTTATATCATAAACCTACCTACCAAATTTAGTTATCATAGCTTTTTTATTTTTTGAGATACATTTTTTTTTTCTAATGAAAACTCAAAATTTTCCCGGAAAACCTCGTCCGATTTTCCTGACTAACGAATTTTTCGAAGCCATTTACAAAAGGAAAGTACATGCCAAATTTTATTAAAATCGGACCATTATTTTTTGAGTTATCGGTGTGATACACACACACATATATATGTATATATGTATATAAACATATAAAAATTGAACCTGACCCCGGATATGGGTTCTAGGGGTCCTAGTTCGCGCTGATTTGCAAAATTTTTTTCAAAATTCTAAAGTTGGGATCTCCCTCATACTGAAAATACGAAAATTCACTAAAAAGAAATTGAATAGCGAGCATTGACTAACAATAGAAACGACAAAACAGACAGGATGGTCGCAACAGTGTATGTTATGCAGAAATGGTACGTTATCTGCAAAAGGTATCATTGACTAATAGCTATTTACAAAGACGAAATCTGCTCGTTATGATAATTAAACTAGGGTAACAGGAAATGTAATGGTAAGTGGCCTCACATTATAAAGGTGATGAATGTAGCAGGAGACCACGTAAGGCACGTAAAAATAAATGTTGCATGGAAATTTCAAGTAATTTTTTAGGTCACATAAATAAAAGTTACATAGAGAGCTAGCAGTGTAAATTAAAGGTACAATCATAGCAAATGGACACACGATGCCTAATAAGAGGACGCTTCTACAATTTTCATTCTCGATAGAACAGACTAGTGAGCTTTGCAAATGAATCATAAAGAAGAAAGAGAGGAAAATAGACCGAAAGTGAAGGTACAGGAACCTCTTATGCGGTGGAATACAAGTAGGTTTTTGTAGGGTGATACGTATGTAAAATAGTTTAGCAGTAAGAGTAAGCACAACGTCATGTTAAGAGTAAAGACTGTAACAGCGGCAGAAGCAGAAGTCAATGGACGCCACATAGAAACCTAAATTTTGGTGTATAGCTTACTTTTTATATCGTAAACCTACCTACTTTGGTTATCATAGCTTCTTTATTTTTGAGATAGAAAAAATTTTCCCGGAAAACCTCGTCCGATTCTCCTGACTAACAAACTTATTCAAGCCATTTACAAAAGGAAGGTACGTGCCATTTATATCAAAATCGGCCCATTATTTTTTGAGTTATCGGTGTGATACATATATATATATATATATATATATATATATATATATATATATATATATATATATATATATATATATATATATATATATATATATATATATACATATAAAAATTGAAACTGAGCCCGGATATGGGTTCTAGGGGTCCTAGTTCGCACTCATTTGCAAAAATGTTTTCAAAATTCAAAAGTCTGGATCTCCCCATTAGTGAATTTTTTCTACGAAAATTCACTAATATCAACAGCTTGTAATTAACGTAATTTATATGGCCCAGGAAGTCACAGGTTTTTACTAAGCTTCAGCCATAATTTGCGTGAAAGTGGAGTTAATCATAAAGTCTTCAGTGAAAGATGCTCTTTCGTATAAAATATTTTTATTCGAAATGTACAAAAATTACCTGTTGCGAGTTTGTAAGATAAAAAGTTCGGGTTGCAGGTAGTGCGTTATGGTAGTGCATTTTTAGTAAATGCTTCAAACTTGAATAACTCAATTTTCTATAAACTTAGATCGTTAGATGTTGGTATGTGGTAAGGCGTTTCCCAAGGCAAAAACACCAAAAAATACACCAAATTTAATTAAAATAACTTTGTAATTTTCCGAGAAATTTTTTTTTTTCGAAATAAAACTCAAAATTTAAATAACTCAATTTTCTATAAACTTAGAACGTTGAATTTTGGTCCGTAGTAAGATATTTCCCAAGGTACCATATTCACCAAACTTCATTAAAATAGCTTTGTAATTTTCGGAAAAATATTTTTTTTCGAAAGAAAACACAAAATTTTCCCAGAAAACCTTGTCCGATTTTCCTGGCTAACGAACTCTTCCAAGCCAATAATAAAAGAAAAGCACTTCCCGAGTTTTAATGAAATCGGTTAATCATTTTTTGCGTTATTGCTTGCATATATATATATATATATATATATATATATATATATATATATATATATATATATATATATATATATATATATATATATATATATATATATATATATATATATATATATATATATACATATAAAAATTGAAACTGACGCTGGATATGGGTTCTAGGGTCCTAGTTCGCGGTCATTAGAAAAAAAATCTGTAAAACTTGGCAAATCTGCAGGTTAGCATTTTTTTCAGAAAGATGCGTAGAACCAGTTCTATATGCATTAACCACAGAATAAATGTGGTTTCAACCTCAAATAAAGTTTGCGACCTGGGGCGAATAGGTGCGCTAAATGAGGAAGAAGGAAATATGAATTCAAAATGCGAAAAAAAGCAGCTTAAATGGACTTCGATATTAGCGAATTTTTTGTAGAGCGATATGTGTTATATATATATATATATATATATATATATATATATATATATATATATATATATATATATATATATATATATATATATATATATATATATATATATATATATATATATATATATATATATATATTCCTTGATGTTCTGCTGCATCAGTAAGAATGGTACGGTAGTAAGAAAAAGCTGACCGTAACAACAAGTACAGGTTATGTGGAGAATATGTCGCAAAACTTTAAGTTTCAGCTTCAACCGTCACTGTCCTTCATTTTAGTTCAAATATTTGCAGAAAAATCACTTCAATAGATCCTTTCTCTAATACTTTGGCCGTAGTTTTAGTTATAGAGGGTATGGTTCAATATTCTGTAATTTTTAACGAATTCCCATGAAAAGATCGCTACTGTTGAGACTACAATTTTTGACTTGTTAGGATATTTTTTAAATGGGCGCAAACTTAGCCTCCTAGAACACACATGTACAGGATGACGCATTTATACGAAAAAGCTCAATATATTCGTTATTATACAAGATACGAGAAACATTTTTATACGTTATAGTGTGTCTTCAGCTTAAAATTGTTTTAATAAGCACAGAGTGGCCCATAAGTTGTTGGTGATACAAATTTTCTTTTTTTATAGTATTTTTGCGTTTACCATTGAATTATAATGCATGTTTGTGTGAAAAAAATGTAGTGTTCACATTTTTCGAGCTATTTTTATAGTTTTGCAATTTTTCACATTTTTAGCGCATATCAAAAATTGTGATACGGCGCATTTACCAATAGGTAGCGGATCTCATGAAAATGACACCTTCAGAGATGCTTCGGTTTATATTATTTGTTTGTTGTACTTTTTCAAACAATAAAGTTATTTTGATGAAATGTGGTATATTGTTTCTACTATATAGATTACATTAGTAACCAAATTTGATGTCTACTTTCATTTAAAAAAAAGGACATTAAAAACATTTTAATGAAAATTCGCTACCATAACGCACTTACTGCGTCCAGACCTTTGTATATATCATCAGTTAGTGCTTTATAATCGTTACCCTGTTGAGATAATAGACAAGATGATAGACAGAAAAGAATATAAATGTAACAGTGTGACCTAAAACCGCATCTTGCATTAGCGGATTTTTTTTAATCTTACATACTGTACTTCGAATTTAGTGCATATACCACGTGCTTTTATCATTAAGCTAGTAAAAACAGATTGTATGTGGGCGCCTTTGGTCATATTAGTTCTACACTACCCATATCATACCAGTATCAACACGAGCTGTGTCCAACAAGGAAGTGATTTTTCCAGATGTACCCGCTCCTCTTGCCCATTGTAAATCTAGCCTTGTGAAGGCCTTGACCTTTTGCCTCTCGCGTCCCAGTGAACCGTGGTCAGCAGAAGATGCTAATAGGTTAAGTGGAATTTATAAGACTGGGTCATTAAATTATGTTGTATGACTGTTATGAACTAAAACGGGACTTTCGCTAACACATAAAGGTTTTTATTTGTGATATATGTGATGTTTTTGATAGCTAACGAAGTTTTCTAACGTTTAAGTTATTGGAAATATTTTTAGAAATTTATTGTCACCTATGTTACCATATCTATTAGGCGAGTGTCATATTTCACCGGCTTAGAATTAATTAATAAAACCGCAGCCTACGTGTGATACTAATTTTTAGATTTGTGAGAGAAATTTGCATCCATATTTATCGCAGGTGGTCAAACTAGAAAGCTCTTATCACAAGATTATAGACGCTTAATGATGACGTTATCTACAGCTGTTTTTAAAATGGCAGACCCAAAAGAAAACAAGTTTCCACACCAAAAGCTTGGTTTTTCAAAGCTATGAATGGCTAAGGATCTATATTACTTACAAAAGGCCCAGTTTTTAAATTTATACATGTATATATTATTCGCAAGGAGAAACATTTTAGTGAATTTTCATTTAAAAAAATCACTAATAGAAGAGGCAGGTAACGATGGTGTGACTTTCGGGAATTTTTTTTCGGATGAGCGCGAATTAGGGCCCTTAGAACCGATATTCAAGGACCGTTTGAATCTCTTGCGTAAATTCTACTCTTTAAATGGCCCCATAGAAAGAAGTCTAAAGGAGTTAAATCCTTTGATCTAGGGGGCCACTCAATAGCACATCTACTCCCAATTCATTGCTCTGGAAACTCTCTTTTCAAAAACTCCTTAACACGTTGTGAAAAATGCGGAGGAGCTCCATCTTGTTGAAACATTAATTGATTTTCTTGAAAGCGATCATCATTTTCAACAATGTCAGTTAGTAGATGGTAAATGATATTTTCTAGTAACTCCAAATACGTTTCGCCACTCAAATTGTCATCAAGAAAAATTGGTCCCATTAAACGGTCTCCAAAAATGCCAGTCCAGACATTCAATTTATGTGGAGTTTGAGTGTGGACTTCGTGAAAATTTCTTGGATTATTATCCGCCCAATAACGACAATAATTATGACGATTGACTGTAGACTTTAATAAAAACGTACGCTCGTCTAAAAACAGATATTGAACAGAAAGCTCCCGTTATCAGCTATTCGTGCAGTCATAACTTCACAAAACTCCAGCCGCCGATCAAAATCATCTTTATTTAGTTATTGTACAAGATGAATTTTATACGGGTGAAATTTATGATGCTTCAATATTCGCTGAATAGTTCTTCTTTTGATATTTGAAACAGTGGCCAATTTTTTCGTGCTCAAAGTTGGGTCTGCAGCAATTTGTCCAAAAACTTCAATCTCAGTAGTCCCATTTCTAACCGGAAATTCACGTTCAGGATCCCGTTTTTTGTTGGCTACTGAACCACTTTGTCGAAACTAACTCCAAAATGTATTTTCTGTTAACATGTCTGTTCGGATGTCGTTCATTAAACAAATTTGCGGTACGGTTGGCACAGTCATTGTTTTTGAAAAAAGAGTAATTATTTCAACTGTTTCTTCTACAGAATACACAATTGTGAAATTAATTTTCGGTAGTACTATCAAGTATGAAACCGACTTATAAACTGAAATAATAAACCGCATTTCTCTCATTCCGATAAGAAATGTTCTGATAGTCAATTTTTTTTGTTTACAAACCAACAAAACATTGACTATCAGCACATTTTTTATCGGAATGAGTGAAATGTGTTTTTGCATCTTCAACTATGAATAATGTTTAAACGAGTTGATAAAACTTCCTAAAAAATGTGTGTGCTGAATTCAGAAAAGAAAGATATTCCAAATTATGTAACACTCGACCCATGTTCCCTATTTAAAATATAAGGGATGTTATCACCACCCTTAAGGGGTTGATGTGACAAAGTTGAGTTTTATGTCAAAACATGTCCCCGTCAATATTAAAATTGACTTGTTTCAGCGTTTATTAAAAAAAGTTTCTCTGGACGCAAATCGGTCTGTTTCGTTTTAAATGCACCACCCTATATATATATATATATATATATATATATATATATATATATATATATATATATATATATATATATATAAATTATATAATAACGATAACTAAAAAAATACTCAACTGATTTGAACGAAACTTAGCACATGTCTTCATCTCGTTACAATCGCGGACGAGTTCAGCTATAAAGGACATATTTTTCCCCCAAAAACATACATAAATATTTTTGAATATGCTATATTAGTAAACCTCTGTTGTTTTAATTTGGTTCACAAAATTTTCAATTTTTCTCAAATTAAAAATAAAATCTCAAAGACATGAAATGAAACAACCTAAGCGGTTAAAGTAAGTTGCCAGACAAAGACAGCGCAGTCACGTGCCACGCGTAGATGATACATATGCCACAGGCATACATCATAATGCAGCGATAACCAAACAAAATAACGCACGTAAGACGGGATCGAAAACAACATCCTAACGTGCAACGAACGTTCACACCCGAACTGTGGCGATCCCAACCTAATGACCGCTTCAGGTATATTTGGATGCGCCGATTTGTAAAATGTTCAGAAATATCCAAATCTAAAAGTGAAAGGGAAAAAAAATTACGTTTTATATCAGCTACCTGAAGTAAAAACCAGATGGGATAGTGTGTTTTGTTTATTTATTATGATTTCACAGCTCTGTTTTGAGGTTAGGTGAATGATTGTATAAATATCCCTTTAAAGTTGGAAGTCAAAGAATAATAACGTGCTTTGTTTTTTTATCATGGTTTGACAGTTCTGTTTTGAGGTTAAGTACTAAATGGTTGTGTAATATGCCTCTAAAATTGGAAATCAAAGAATAAGAACATCAACGTTAATATTCGTTGATTAATTTTCAGTAGGTAAATTATTTAAGTAATCAATTAACTTCTTGATTTTTATGAATTCAGGAATATGAATATTTTGTTTGTTTTCACTTGCTGTGTTAAAACACTATTAAAATGAATCACAGACAAAAATTAGGGTTTAGTTAGCCATAATCGATCCTTATATAAAATAAGGCTCACAAAAAACAACACAAGTTAGATAAAGTAACCATTTCCGCAGACATTTGTTATTGTTACTATTAGTAAATTTTTATCAAGAAAATTCACTAACAGAACTTGTTTAAAAAAAACTTTTTTGTTCTTGGAAAAACCGGTTCGATTAGATTGACTAAAACGAAATCATCCAGGCGATTAACAAGGACAAATACCTGCCACGTTTATAACTTGGCAGATATATTTTTTTCTAAACATGAATTAAATTTTCTTCTGGAGAGCAATGACAATCATTAGTACTTAACCTCAGAAGAGAACTGTTGAACCATAATAAATAAACAAGACACGTTATTATTCTTTAGTTTTCAATTTTAAAACCATATACAATCATTTACTTAACCTCAAAAAAGAACTGTCAAACCATAAAGAGAACTTACAGTACCTAGATTTACCAATTTTTTATCTCCTAGCGTCATAGAAAATTGAGTTTTGGGAATTCAAAGTTTTTTTTTTCAAAAGGATCTAAAACACAAGATTGGATTATTAGTGAATTTTCTTTAAAAAAAATCACTTATTTTGAATTATGAAAAAATTTCTTCAATTGAGTCCTAATTAGGCCCCCTAGAACACATCTCCGGGGTCAGTTTGCATTTTTTTAATGTTTATATATGTATACATATATATATATATATATATATATATATATATATATATATATATATATATATATATATATATATATATATATATATATATATATATATATATATATATATATATATATATATATATATATATAGGTATCACACCGATAACTCAAAAAATAACGGGCCGATTTTAATAAAATTTTGTGAGTACCTTCCGTTTGCAAATAGCTTGGATAATTTCGTTATCCAGGAAAATCGGCGCAGGTTTTCCTGGAAAATGTTGTGTTTTCTTTCGAAAAAAAAATTGTATATCTGGAAATTACAAAGTAAGTGCAACCAAATTTGGTACACGTCTTTGTATTATAAAAAGTGAACCATGTACCAATTTTGGTCTGCAGGTTTAAAGACAAAGAGTTATGGGCAGTTGAAGAAACAAAATTTGGAGTTTTCCTCAAAACGTCAAAGTCGCGATTTGAAACGTCGAAATTTCCAACATTTAGGCAAAGAACCTACAACAAATATGAATTATGTGAACAAAATGTCACAGGAAAGGTGTTCTGCAAATCTTTAAGTTTCAGCTACAACTGTCATTTTTCTTTATTTTACTAAACTGTTTACAGAAAATTCATTTCAAATAGACCCTTTCTCTGATGCTTTGGCTGTAGGTTCAGTTAAGTTGATGTTTTGGCTGTAGGTTTAGTTAAGTTTATGGTTTAACGGTCTATAATTTTAACAAATTTTCAAAAGACTGCAGACTAGCCCCCCTGGAATCCATATCTGGGCTTACTTTCAGTTTTTATCTGCTTAGATATATACAGGGTGACTCATTTCTACGGTAAAGCTCAATAGAATTGTTATTATACAAGCTACATACAAAGTGTCAATTATAATAATTACTTTATAGGTGTGTTCTGGCTGTAATTAGTATACCGTATTGATGAGCTCTAATTTGTGTGAAACCGTTCTGTGGTTCTAATTATGGTTAGAATACTTCTAGCCTTACACACATTGTCCCTATATTAGGAAAGAAAAGGGGCCAGGGCTGACAATTTACAAAATTGTTAGTGGGTTGTACACAGCGTCTATTTATAACATTATGTGTTATTTGAAGCTGTCGTGACAACATACACCTGGTTCGACAACGAGATGATGAGCCGGTCGTACATCTCACAATTTTCTAGGAGGCTGGCTACCATAGCCGTATTGTGTGTTCTCGCTGTAATTACAGATGTAAAATTTTCCGAAAAAAAACGCAAAAATTTTCGGGAAAAACTAGTGGGATATTCCTGGCTAACGAACCTATCCAAGCTACTTGCGAGAGGAAGGTACTCACCAAGTGAAATAAAAATGGTTGGTAAATCTCAGATAAACATTAATTGCACACAAATAACAATCAGATAAGTAGCAAGAATCTCAAGAACAAGAAATTATTAATTTATATAGTACCAAAACAATAGGATAAAGATAGTCGCATATTACTAAAATGTTACTGTTAATTACTTTAGCAGGTGGTAGTGGAATTTTCCTTTACGTAATAGTAAAGGATTTTTTCACGCCCGAGGAGGTACCATCCCATACATCAAGGGGCCGGTGAAGTCCAAACGGACATTTCCAGTTCTGGTGTATGAGTTGGTTTCCCTTATAAACAAAAATGATGATGGCTCCTCCTTGTACAAAATATTCCGGAGGCAAAACACCCCTCCATTCGGATCTCCGGGAGAGGGGTGTACAGGGGGCGCCAACATCAAGATTTAACATATCCTTTTCGAATATATGTGGCCTAAATTCTAACCTGAACTCCGTCCACCATTTCCTCCAGGCTAACAGGCCCCAAATCCTCTTCCTCACCGAAACCCAAATCAGTGCCAAAACAGCCACTAATCACCATAGTTTTCCGGGGTACGAGCTCTTTACTTCCTTTAGATTGCATGGAGGCGTGTGCGCATACGTCCGTAGCAATCTACCATGCACCAGACTCCCCAATTAAGAAGCTGAAAGAAAAGACATACTATGGATAAAACTCTCTGTCAGGGCTGCAACTAAATTCATCTGTTGCATTTACCGGTCACCTTCTGACAACAACTTTGTCCAGCTCTTTGACTACCTTTCTGAAAAAATCGACCATCTGATTTCTGAATATCCTTCCTCCGAGGTCACTATTCTTGGTGACTTCAATGTCCATAATAAGGAATGGCTAGGATCTTCAAAAACCGATTCACAAGGGAGAGCAGCGAAGGTCTTTGCAGTCAGCAATTCTTTAGCCAATATGGTTCAGCAACCTACTTACTTTCCTCGCATCCCAACACACAGCTCAAATCCCTTGGATCTCCTTCTTACTACAAAACCTGACTGCTATAATATATCAGTCACCGCCCCCCTTGGTCGCTCAGACCACGGCATGGTCACTGCTTCCTGTGCAATGCAACCCGAGGTCACACAATCATCACACCCACGTATTGTTTGGCACTACAACTCCGCAAACTGGGACAAAATGCGGGATTACTTTTCCCTATTTACATGGGCGTCTGTCTGCTTCTCTCTTCCTGACCCCTCTGATATCTCACAAAACGTCACCCAAATTATCCAAGCCGGCATGGAATTATTTATTCCACGTACACAGAAAACCTCTTCAGCCACTCAAAAGCCCTGGTTCTCTAAATCCTGTGACAAGGCCAGACTTGAAAAGGTCAAAGCTCACAAAACGCTTCTACACAATCTCAGTCAAGAAAATCCCAAAGCATTTAACGACGAAAGAAACCGCTATGTCCGTATTCTTTCTGACGCAAAAAACTCGTTTGATAACCACATCAAAAACAAAGCCCTCTTAAGCTCCAATGGCGGCCAACCCTTCTGGACTCTTGCTAAATCTATTGGAAATAATTTCTGCAAGAGTACGTTCCGACCTCTTGTCTCAGGGGATGAAATTGTTTCTACCGCCCTGGGCAAGGCTGAACTTTTTGCTTCGTTGTTCGCCGGCAATTCTACTCTCAACCCACCTCCAAATGTTCAACCACCAACAGTCCTCAATGTCGCGCATAAAATGACGGATATCATTTTCAAAACTAAAAAGGTACGAAAGATGCTCTCTTCTCTTAATACCAGGAAAGCCTCTGGCCTTGACGAGATCCCAGCAATTGTTCTCAAAAAATGCGCACCAGAACTTGCTCCTGTTCTGACTCGTCTATTTCAGATATCTTACAATAAAGGCATATTCCCTAGTAACTGGAAAACTGCTCGAGCACAACCCATCCACAAGAAAGGATCCAAAGCGCTTCCTAGCAACTACAGGCCTATTTCTCTCCTTTCAGTCGCCTCTAAAGTAATGAAAAAGTATATAAACACCGAATTACTAAAATTTCTTGAAAAACACAGTCTAATTCATGACAGGCAGTATGGATTCCGTCAGCGCAGATCGACTGCCGACCTCCTTTCCTTTGTCACACATTCTTGGAACAAGTCTATGGAACTACACGGTGAATCCCAGATTGTCGCTCTAGACATATCCAAAGCATTCGACCAGGTCTGGCACGCAGCGCTCCTTAATAAACTTCCAGCCTATGGCCTACCACCAAAACTCTGTACCTGGACAGCAAATTTCCTCTCCAACCAGAGTATTTCTGTTGTCGTGGATGGACATTCCTTTAAACTGCATCCAATTAATGCAGGAGTTCCTCAAGGTTCAGCTTTGTTTCTTCTCCACATCAATGACCTCCTCTCTAGCACATCCAACCCAGTTCACAGTTACGCGGACGACAGTACTCTCCACTCAAATATACAATATTCTAAGCCTGTCTCTCTAGCCCAATTAGATGAGGATCGCAAACTCATGTAGGGTTCTGTCTCCGTGGATCACCAAAAAATATTAGACTGGGGAAGTAGAAATCTTGTACAATTCAACCCCACCAAATATAAATCTTGCTTTCTTTCTCATAAGAGATAAACCAGCCCTAGACCCATCACAATGAACAACCAAGTTATTCAAAGTAATGAGTCCTTTTCTCTTGTTGACATTTCTGTGGATCGGCATCTCAATTGGCACCAACATGTCACATCAATCGCAGAAGCGGCTGCTAAGAAATTAGGTTTCCTCTTCCGGGCCCGCAAATACTTTTCTCCATCTAATCTCTATACCTTATATACTTTACAAATAAGGCCAAACCTCAAATACTGCTCCCACATCTGGGGTACAGCTGCCGCTTCTACACTCGCTATCCTGGACTCCATTCAAAAGAGAGTTATACGTCTCATCGGTGACCCTACCCTCACCCAAAGGCTGCCATCCCTTGCCCACCGACGTGCCGTTGGTGACCTCCCTCTCTTTTATAGATATCTGCACGGCCACTGCTCAGAGGAGCTTTCCTCCATAGTTCCCCCACCTGCTGCCACCAACAGACCTACCAGGGGAACAGAGCGAATGCACCCTTTTACTGTCCAGGTCACCAGACATAGAACTTCTTGTTATGCCCGCTCTATTGTCCCGAGGACTTCCAAGTTGTGAAATTCCTTGCCGGCACGTGTTTTCCTTCTCCTCCGAACCTCCAAACCTTCAAGACCAGAATTAGCAAGTTGCCTCTTTCCTCCTTGTCAACACCCACGGTACGATAGTATTTAGGCTGCAAACCCTCGTGGTGTGTTGTTGAAATAAAAATAAAAAAATAAAAAAAAGAAGGGGGTTTTAATCTTTGTTGGAGTAGTTAAATTATCATGTAATTTGGACGTTTATGAGAAGAAATACTTATGTTACGATAAAACAGAGAGGACATGAGTCAATAATACTTTGAATACACTTTTAATATTTCTGTTAAAAAGCTATTTAATATAGCAAATTACCATCGATTTAGATACGATTTCATACAGCTTTTAAAGTAAAAGGAGTACATTTAGAAATATTTCGATCTATCGATATATTTCGAAATACCTAGAAGCTTGAACATTTTCAATAATGACTATTTCACTTGACTAAGGTGGTTATTTATGACACCTGCTTTTTGACGATAATGTTCGAGTTTAGATAAACTTGACGTGAAGTAATTTAGAATAGACGTTACCCAAAAAAGTCAACACCATCTTTATACGTAGTTAAAAAAGAATCGACAAGGTTTCCTACTTACAAAAGTGAGTTTGAATCGAGTTGTGTTATCTATTCTGCTCGAAGCTTACATGCGAGATATTTAATTGGATTCCCAGAGCCGCACAGTAGTGGCTAAGTGACTGGCCACTTAAGACTGTTATATAATAATTGGTTCTTTGATTGATTGAACATCACTAAGGCCGTTGTGCAGTGACGAACAGTACGAGGACCGTCATTTAAATATAGGTTATAGTATTTGGTGGCCATAATTTTTAAAATATCAGAGACCTGCTCAGTGGGGAAGCACCTTTAATGAAGACCCAAATATAATATTTAGATGTAGAGAATTATGCCCTGGTTGCACGATCTATGATATTCTTGTACATCTTTTATATGAAATAGTAAAGTACCTACTCTTTTTGGTGGAGCATATGCTATAATCAAAACGTCATGATGTAGCAAACTCGTTATGGTACCGCATTTTCGCAGAGATGTTTTCTATTTAAAACTTGTTAGCAAGAGGATGGGTAACAGTTTTAGAGTTAATAAAAATATATATTTCGCTCCAGAAATCAAGCTGTTGTGATGAAAAATAAATAAATGTCAGAAGAAAGTCATATTATAATATCCTTATATTTGGATTGAACATTTTTAGATGGACTTGTATTCAAAGGTTATCCAATATAATCCATTAGTTTGAAGTTAGTTCTGATTTTTGACATAACCTCTTATTTAGGCAAACTAAAACTAATTTCTAGTTGCTTTTAGATATATATATATATATATATATATATATATATATATATATATATATATATATATATATATATATATATATATATATATATATATATATATATATATATATAATTTTTCTTTCATCTGTTAAATTAAATAAAATTTGTTTGTCATACGAAAACTTGTAGTTTAGTGCTCCTCTTCGGCATTCTGAAAGACCAATATGTTTTTAAATGTCCGTAACTAAAATTTTCAGAGAGTAGGAATTTTAAAATTTAGTATATGCTATTGTCTCCATAAAGAGATATTGTGTATCAGCTTTTATTATATTACCTTTCTAGGTGAATTTTCTTAAAAATTATTCACTAATGAGATCATGACGTTTGAATTTTGAAAAAAATCTTAAAAAGAGCGCAAACTAGGCATTTAATAAAAATTGTGTTTTCCTTAAAACGTCAAATTTGCGATTTGAAACGACAAAATTGGCAACATTTTGCAAAGAACCTGAAACAAATACGGGTTATGTAAAGAAAATGTCCCAAGAAGGTTGTTTTACAGTTTGACAGTCTTAAGTTTCAGCTTCAACGGTCATTGTTCTTCATTTTACTAAATGATTTCCAGAAAATGTATTTCAAACAGACCTCTTCTCTGATGTTTTGGCAGTCGTTTTATTTATAGAGTTTATCGTCTAATGGTCTATAATTTTTGGCGAATTTCCGTAGAAAAAAATCGTTCTTGAGGAGACCGCCACTTTTAAATGTTGAAAAGATTTCTCCAAATGAGCGCGAAGTCGGCACCCTAGACATCATATCCTGGGTTAGTTTCAATTTTAATCTGTTTTCATATATAGAGGATGACGCATTTCTACGGCAAAGCTCAATATATCCGTGATTATACAAGATACGAGAAAAAATTGTATACGTTAATTATAGAGTGTATTGAGCTACATCTTATAAACTTATTTTTACAATCACAGGCTGGCCCATAATATGTTGGTGATACATTTTTTTTACCGAACACGCCTTATATTATTGCATTTTCCATCGTAGTACAATGCAAGTTTGTAAAAAAAGACATTCTGGACCCGGCAAGTGCGTTATGGTAGTCGACTTTTACTACATGCCTCAAATTTCAATAGCTCAATTTGCTATTTACCTAAGGTTCGTTGTCCATGAAACTAGTTTTTTCGGGAAAATTTTAAAGCCATTTTCGTGAAATTTTTGTACACTTTTAAACAATAAAGTTATTTTGATGAAATATGGTACATTTTTTCTACTATATAGGTTATACTGGTAACTAAATTTAATGCCTGCTTTCTTTAAAAAATATTTGGTATCAAGAACGGTTGTATGAAAATTCACTCCGATAACGCACTTTCTGCGTTCAGAATTTTTTTTAATCTATAAAAGAATTTGAAACAAAAGCAAATGCGGGTTACGTTCATAACTTGAAAAGCTTTCAAGATAGAAAACTAATTCAACCACCGTTGAAAATTAATCCTTCAGTCGCACCAACCAAATGATTTTCACCTATACAGGGGTGTCAGAAGGTAGCTAAACGCGGTACCACTTTCCCATTTTAAACAACACTAACCATTTTGAATTCCATATTCAAATTCCGCATAAAATTATGTGAACAAAACACCGAGTTTTCATAACCGATCTGCCATAATTTCTGAGATATCTGACTTTTCAGGTCAAAAATCTGAGTTGCAGATGTCTATTATTAATTCATATTTTCTAAACCCTATACGACAAATGAATTAACAAATGTTGTTTATGGATCTAATCGCTTATCAGAGTATTATATATATATATATATATATATATATATATATATATATATATATATATATATATATATATATATATATATATATATATTATATAACTGTTTTTTTCTGTATATTTTGTCTTTGTTGAATCCGCTGATAAAAAGGCTTCAATTTTTTAAAAGGTATCCTAGGTCTAAAATCAGTAGTTTTTCAAATATTCCAATTTTTATGCCAGGAATGCACTGGGAGACATTTTTCACGAAAAGTTTACCACGAAACAATTAACGCATTTGAAACTTCGCAATTAACATCATTATATCATTCATTCATTGGCACGCAGTAGAAAAATATGTTTTTTGAAAATGAATTTTACATGAAAGAACAAATTAAAATGATTTGTTCTCTTATAACGCCTCTTGGACACTTCAAGTGAAAACTATTTAAGGTTTTGTAAGTAGTAGAAAGTTTTGAGGAATATTATAACATGGTAGCAATGTAGAAGTAGAATTGTTGAGAAGTAGTATCACGCCCCCATTTCCGTCCAGTATTAGAGAAATGATACTAGAAAAGAACCGCGTGCATAGACTAGCTCAACGCACCGGAAACCCCACCGACAAACGAGACGCAAGCAGACTTATCAAACAAGTACAATACGCCTTACAAGAACTCCGCAACAACCGTTGGGAACATCGCCTGCAAACCCTGTCCACCCAAGACCATTCCATCTGGCAAATCGCAAAAGCCCTTCGCTCCAAGAAACTTCCGATATCCCCACTTCACGGCCGTAACAGCATCATATACATGGATGCGGAGAAAGCAAGTGCATTCGCGGATCATTCAGTCCGAATTATAACAACGTTGATCTGTCGCACATCTAAGAACCCACTGTTATGTCAGGAGTACGCTTCGCGACACCTCAGACATAATTATCAAGCCCGCAACTTCCGAGGAAGTTTCCCAAATAATCAAATCATCAAAAGTAGGAAAGCTCCGTGATACGATGGAATCTCCAACGTAGCCCTTAAAAACCTCCCCCGTAAAGCCATGGTATTCATAGTTACGATTATGAATGCCATGCTGAGATTTCAACATTTTCCTTCCATGTGGAAACTTTCCGGCATCATCAAGATCCCAAAACCCTGCAAAGATCCGCTGTTCCCTTGAAACCACAGGTTCATTAGCCTACTCACAGTCATCGGCAAAATCGCCTAAAACTGATTCAGAAAGGGGTAGCTTCATTCACCTCTGAGAACCATATCCTTTCTGACGTGCAATTCGGTTTCAGACACCAGCACTCCACCACAGACCAAGTCATTCGTGTGGTGGAAAACATCACCGAAGGATTTAGTAAAAACAAGTCAACTGGTGCAATATTTCTCGACGTTGCTCAAGCCTTCGACAGAGTTTGGCATGCAGGCCTCCTAAACAAACTTATATCGTTTAATTATCATCTCCCTCTAATTCTGCTAATCAGGTCATACCTGCAACAGAGGAAGTTTCAGGTCAAACACATGTGAACTAGATCTAGAACCTACTCAGGCACGGATTGTCTCCCGCATGGTTCTGTTATCTTCCCTCTTCTTTTCTTCGAGTGCATTCTCCTATCGAAGATCGGCAACAATTTTGGAGAATTCTTCTTTATCTTGAGCCATTTTCAGCAAAGTGTTTGAACCCAAGCCTGTCCAGTCTCGTATGTTCTTAAGCCAGGAGCACTGCCTGCGTCTCGGTCCATGTCTACCTTCGATCTTACCCTCTATCATGAGTTGTACAAATTCATATCTATTGTATCTCATTACATGACCGAGATATGCAGTTTTTCGCTTTTTTATTATTTCGATGAGTTCACGTTCTCTACCCATACGATGCAAAACCTCCAAATTTGTAGTGTGAGCAGTCCGAAGAACTCGCAACATTCGTCGATACACCTACATTTTGAATGCCTCGAGTCTGTTTAGACCACAACCCTTCAGCGTCCACGCCTCAACTCCATACAGAAGCGAGGAATATATGTAGCACTTCACAAAATTGTATCTAATTTGTATCAAGTGACCTAACGCTTAACAGGCTTCGTATTTTTAAGAAATTTGCCCTAGCAATTTCAATGCCAGCTCTGATTTCCAAATCAGGATTCAGATCTTCGCTGATCCAACTGCCCAAGTATTTAAACCTAGAGACCTTGGTTATCTGTGTCCCGCATACGTTTATATGTATTGGTTGATTTGGATTCCCCTCTGCTGTACAATATATTTGACGCAGACATTTCAACATCGCCCCTAAACGTGAGATACACACTGTACGCAGACGCCACTACCATCCTCAGCAGCTCCACTCAGCCAAGGCTAATAACCGAACGTCTACAGACCGCCATAGACGAGCTATAAGTCTGGTATAGGAAATCTTGTCTAGCAATAAACCCAGCTGTCCTATTTTCCAAGAGGAGACACACACCTCACGAACACGTATCATTAGACAACCGTCGAATTCCCTGGCAAGACTCTGCCAAATACCTCGGCGTTTTCCTCGACAAACGCTTAACATGACGCCCCTATGTCCAACATGCCCAACCAAAAGCCTCGATGTTCATCTACAAGCTGTTCCCGCTTCCTAATACAAATTCCAAATTGTTCATGAACACTATGTGAAAACTGGAACCTGTGATGAGCACTAATAAGTACACTTGGAGAACACCCAAATCACCACAATACATATTTCAGAGACCTTACGATCGTTTCGTTGACCAAGTCAACATCTTCAGAGGAAGAAAAATTCCGAATTTTTCTTCCTCTGAAGATGTTCACTTGGTCAACGAAACGATCGTAAGGTCTCTGAAATATGTATTGTGGTGATTTGGGTGTTCTCCAAGTGTACTTATTATGTTCATGAACAATTAACTGCTCATGTACAAAGTCATAATCCGGCCAGCCCTGATCTATGCATCCCCTGCTTAGGCTACCGCGGCCGACACACACATGAAAACCCTTCAAATCATCCAGATTAAAATTCTGATAATGGTTACGGGAGCGCCATGGTTTGTCAGAAACAGTCAGATTCACTCTGATCTGGAAATGCCTTCGATACTTGAGTTTATAACTCAACTGTCTACAACTCTGTTCGCAAAAGCCGCTTCTCACACAAATGCTCTTCTCCGTAGTGCCACCAACTACGAGGAGCAACTTCCACATAGGCATAAGCGTCCAAAGCTTATACTTACCCGCTAACGCCCCCGCGGCAAAAGCAGAATGGAAACATTGAAACCCAAACGTCATTGTGTGAAATCTCTCCAACGGAGGTAGGTACTCCAGGGAGCGGAGTTTTAGTGAGTAAGAGTCTCACAGTTCCTCGATATCCCACGCACTATAGTGTTGTGAATGAGGTCTGCATGATTCATTTCTCCCTCCTGTACTCAAAAAGAAAAACAAACAAAAAAGTAGTAGCACATTCATCAAATTAGTTTTTGTAGCTTTGGTACAATTGGCACCATAACTTCGTACTTAAACTTTAGAATGCTGTTACATGGTGTGGACTAGAAATATCGAACCGTAACAAGAACTATAGTTGACATGATGGAAAGTAAAAAATCTCGGGACGCAGCAAGTGCGTTATGGTAGTGAATTTTCATAAAACTATTTTTTAATAGCAATAATGTGTTTTTTTTAAGAAAGCAGGCATCAAATTTGGTTATCAGTATAATCTATATAGTAAAAACAATGTGCCATGTTTCATCAAAATAACTTTATTGTTTGAAAATGTAAAAAAAATTCCGAAAGTAAACTTAAAGTGTTCCCGAAAAAACTCGTTTTTTGGTCAACCTTATAGGTTAATAGCAAATTGAGCTATTCAAATATTAAGCATTTGATCAAAATTCGTTACCATAACGCACTTACTGCGTCCAGAATTTTTGTTCTTACAAACATGCATTATATTTCGATGGAAAATGCAAAAATGCAATAACATAAGGCGTGTTTGATTAAAAAAAAAAGAAAATTTGTATCACCAACGACTTATGGGCCACCCTGTGATTGTAGAAATAATTTTTTAAGGTGTAGTTTAAGACACCCTATAATTCATATATACAATTTTTTTTCATATCTGGTATAATAACAGATATATTGAGCTTTATTGATTTTTTTACGAAAATTCTACAAAAATTATATACCATTAAACGATAAACTCTATAGCTAAGACTACTGCCAAGCGTCAGAGAAAGGGTCTATTAGAAATGAGTTTTCTGGAAACATTTTATTAAAATGAAGGACAATGACGGTTGAAACTCAGACTTCAGGGTTTGTAAAACATTCTTCTTGAGACATTTTATTTCCATAGTCCGTATTAGATTCAAGTTCTTTTCCTAAATGTTGCCAATTTTGACGTTTAAATCGCAACTTTGACGTTTTGTGAAAACCCCCAATTTATTTTTGTTTAAATGCCTATAACTTTTTTGTCTTTTGACCTACAGAGCTAAATTTTGGTAGGTAACTTATGATGATATAAACCCGCGTATAAAATTTGGTTGCCCTTACTTTGTTAATTTTGGAGATATGATTTTTTTCGAAAGAAAACATAAAATTTTCCGGGAAAACCTCGTCGGATTTTCCTGGCTAACTAACTTATCCAAGCGACTTGCGAAAGGAAGGTATGTGCCAAATTTTATCAAAATCGGTCCATTGTTTTTTAAGTTATAGGTGTGACACATAATATATATATATATATATATATATATATATATATATATATATATATATATATATATATATATATATATATATATATATATATATATATATATATATATATATATATATATATATATATATATAAACATATAAAGTCTGAAACTGACCTCGGATTTGGGTTCCGGGGGTCCTATATAGCGCTCATTTGAAGAAATTTTTTCAAAATTCGAAAGTCGAGATCTCCTCATTAGTGAATTTTTTTTAAGAAAATTCACTAAAAACAAAATCAAAGAAAATTGAGAAAACCTCAAAAAAGAGAGAACAGTCAAGTCAAAATAACGTATTGACTGTATCAAAGGTCTGATGAGACGAAAGTACAATTCCTAAATTTGGATGTTGGCATGTACGAAATAAAAATAAAATAAATCAAATACTAGCAGAACTAGAAGCTCAAATCTGTGATATATTCTACAAATAGTCAGTTGTGTTGATGGGAAATAATAACAATATTATTAACCTAGTCTAGGTTCTTTTCCAAGTTATTTAATAATTAGTCCCCGTAGCAAACGAAAAATATTCTGACTAGCTGTCTCTATAACTAACACGTGACAGGTGTATATCTATATGAAGTAATATACAAAGAGAAAAAATAATACATCCAGCAAACATCGATAAAACAAGCAGGTGGAAGCCAAAACCAGAAATAGTTAAAGCAAAGATAGCAGTCATTTGAGACCACATACGTAAATGAAAAGAAAAACAAACTACGCTGGCCGCTCCCACATTTGAGAATCAATATCCTTGTCGCAATGACACCATTGTTTGTTCATTTTTAATTATTTGTGTGTGCGTGTTGCGTGAAAACAAATAAAAGTAGACGGCTACTTAAGTAGGTGATAAAACAACGAAAAATATTCCAAATAATTTTAAGCTTCATCGCTATAAACTTTCTAGATGAAAAGCTTTTCAAAGTACGGTGTGTGAAATAAATACATAATAACTAAAAACGGATTGATGATAAAACATAACATAACATTTATTTAACCATCAACATTTACATGGTTCGTCGCACATAAAATAATAAAATAATTGTATACTGGACTTACACATGACAAATAGTGGGTGACAATATACATAAAATAAAACAAAATATAAAATGAGCTGACAAAAACACACAACAGTTAATTAAAAATTAAATTCCTCAATTGAATATATAGATCTCTCTATTAATTTTCTTTTTATCACAGATGCAAACTGTCTTCTAGGCAATTCCCTGACCACCACTGGAAGTGAATTAAACAACCTAACTCCAGTATACCCATGGCTTCTCTGCGTGCGGCTTATCCTGTGATGAGGAATCACAAATTGACTTTTGCCTCTAGTTTCGTAACTGTGAACCTGTTCATTGGAGATAAAACTGGCCTGATGGTCATAAATGTAAAGAAGGCAAGTAATTATATAACTTGCTGGTAGGGTAAGTATTTTATACCTCCGGAATAGTTCTCTACAACTGTGGTCCTGAGGAACGTTAGCAATCGCCCTAATTGCTCTTTTCTGTTGTATAAAGACACGTTCTGCATGTGGCGAGGACCCCCACAGCAAAATCCCATAGGTTGCAATGCTTTGAAAGTGAGCATAGTAAGTAACCCTTGCGGCGCTTTCATCTATGATGTATCTTATTCTACGGATTGAGTAGATGCCTGAAGATAATTTTTTACACCTATGGTCTATGTGGGGTTTCCAGCTTAAACAACCATTAATATGAAAGCCTAAAACTTTAACATTTTCGCCTGAGTTCTGTAGATAGTCCCTGGTAGTTATGACAAGTCTTGATGTTTTTTCTGCATTAAGCAATAACTTGTTTGCCTTAACCCATGCTTCCACCTGCTGGATGGATTGGTCACCTTTGTGTTTTATAAGGTCTGGAACTGCTTTATTAATTACTGTCGTGTCATCTGCGAAGATGCAACTTCTGTCTGCCCTAATGTTTTCGGGCAAATCGTTAATATATAATAGGTAGAGCATTGGCCCCAGTATAGAGCCCTGTGGTACTCCCAAGTCTACCTGTTTAAAATTTGATGTGGTATTTTGCCAAATAACCAACTGCACCCTGTTCCTTAAATATGATTGTAAAAGTGTTCCTATTCTGCCTCTCATTCCATAATATTCCAACTTAGAGATAAGGATCTGGTGGTTTACCATATTAAAGGCTTTACTAAGGTCAAAGCACAATAGCTCGGCATTTTCTTTGTGATTAAGTGCTTCCAAGACAAAATCAACTATATATGTCATCGCCGTAGTTGTTGACCTATTTCTTCTGAATCCATGCTGTGAATGGTTTAGGATTTCCTGCCTATCAATATAGCTTGCTAATCTCTCTTTAATAAGTGCTTCCAAAATTTTCGAGATTATAGGGAGAATACAAATTGGCCTATAATTGTTGCAATCGTTCATGTCGCCATTTTTTGGGAAAGGAATTATCTTTGCCATTTTTAATAGATTTGGAAATATACCCTGATCAAAGCACATATTGACAATTTTGCTCAGTGGGTCTGCAATCACGTGGATTATCCTTTTTAAAAGTACTATGTTTAATCCAAAGATGTCACAAGCTGACTTATTTTTCATCATCAACACCACCTGCATAATTTCACGTGGGGATGTGTCCTCGAGAAACATTGACCCATTGTTCCGCAGTTTGACACGTTTTACATAGGAATGGCACTTTTTTGACGTGTCTTCTAATGGCCACAAATTATCCTCACCAATTCTGGAAAAATTGCAATTTAGACAGTCCGCACTTAGTGTACTTGCTCCTTGGTTAATCCTCGAGGTTTTTATATTCGAATTTATCAACTTCCAGATGATTTTAGATTTATTATCAGCATTTGTAATCTCTGTTATAGTTTCTAATAGAAGTGTCAATCTGTGTCCTTGGTTGTTTCTTTAGGCTTTCATAAAGAGTTTTTGAGTTATCATCTCTTTTTACTCTAAAGATTGTATATGCAGCATCTAACTGATTCTTAAGTTTTCTGATAATTTCACTCCGGAAAATGTGTTCTTTAACAGAGATAACCCTCTTCCTTTTCACAGCGAAGCAATTTTCAAAGCTTTCCATTAGAGCTTCGTGGAAACGAACATAAGATTCTTCGGCATTTGGTACCAGAAGTGAATTCCAGTCAATGTTTTGTAACTGGTGTATGAAAAGCTGAACACTATCACTGTTATTTGTATCCTTTTTTTTTTTGTTCCCTCAGGGCTCGTCCGCGGCCTTGCCGCCCCGATAGCACCGCAACCCTTGGTTGATTGTGCATACCCCTAGTCTTACTCCACCCATTCCAAAATCACTGTGCCTTGAACTAGTCTGCACAGCGATTGGTAGGGTGAAGTTTTATATTGCTCTGTCTCCGGTCTAGAGTGACCGTAGATCAGTTGTCTTTTCCGGTCCAGAGCTATACACTCGCACAAGATGTGCTGGGCTGATTCCTCCCCCTCGCCGCAGAGTCTGCATGCGAGGTCCCCTTCGAACCGCCCCATTTTATGTAGTATCCCTTACATTATGAAAAAAAACTATACCAAACGACTAAAAATCATCAACAGCCAAGTTATAGAAAGCCTTGTTAATGAGTTTTCTTCAAAAAATTCGCTAACGAGGAGTTCGCGACTCTTGAATTTTGAATTTTTTTTTTTAATGAGCGCATATTAGGCCCACTAGAACCCAAATCCGGGATCAGTTTCAATTTTTGTATGTACATATATATATATATATATATATATATATATATATATATATATATATATATATATATATATATATATATATATATATATATATATATATATATATATATATATATATATATATATATATATATATAAATCACCCATAACTCAAAAAATAATCGGCCGATTTTTATCAAATTCGGTGAGTACCTTCCTGTTGCAAGTGGTTTGGATAAGTTCGTTAATAAGGAAAATCGGCTAAGGTATAAAGAAAATTTTGTGTTTTCTTTCGGAATAGTTTTATATCTCCGGAAATAACAAAGTAAGGGCAAACAATAGTGGTATATTTGCATTATAAAAAGTGAATCATCTACCAAAATTTAGGTCCCTAAGCTAAAAGACAAAAACTTTATAGGCGTTTAAAGAAAGAAAAATGGGGTTTTCCTCAAAACGCCAAAGTCGCGATTTCAAGCGTCAAAATTGGCAACATTAGGGCAAAGTACCTAAAACGAATACGGTTTATGTAACGAAAATATCGCCAGTAGAATGTTCCACAAACTCTTAAGTTTCAACTTCAACCGCCATTGTCCTTCATAATTAAGGTACTTAATGAGAAGCTTCATCCAGACAGCAAAAATTTTATTGATGAGGTGCCCTACGCGTTTCGGCTATACAACAGCCATCATCAGGGGCAAATCTAAAAATTGTAATAAAAGGTCTGTCAGAAAACAATTGTCTTCTGGTAGGCAATTGTGCTGGTTTAAGCACAATGATCTCAAGTTAGACTCTACATACATCATCAAGATCAAAATCTACAGTCACATAACAGAACATGTCTAAAATAGGTTAAAAAAGAGCAATGTTACATGCTAAACATAAAGTAAAAACTACAAGTCAATCAAAAGGTTAACTAATTAACACTAAAGTCAAAACATGCAGTCAAAATGGGCTAAAGGCCATACTTATCAAAAACAGAGCATAAGTTAAACGAGTTAAAAAGCCAGCTAATTTTGTGCAAAAGCTAAAAAGCCACAATTGAATCTATAAAGCGAAAAAGGTAGCGGAGTGAACCGACAGAGCAAAACACAACAGGAGGCTACACAGTCAAGCAGAAACCTCATGAGAACTCATAAGGAGATTGAAAGTTCAATAAAAGGTGATACGAGAAAACAAAATGGCTTCAATACTTACTTTCTAATTCTCCAAAAATTAGACTCAAACTATACAAAGGTTGCCAAGGCTGGAGCCTTCATCTATTGCATCAGCGGTCCAACAACAACATACCCAAATGTGCCGAAAAAGCGACTCATGGTGACATTAGAACAATACAAACGACAACTTAAACACAAGACGAGAGTGAACGTCGGCCATTAATGAAAACTGCAATAAAGCAGATGGCGCTGATTAGACGGCGAAACGGTGAACCAAACGCAAGGACAGAACGGCGGAAATGTCAGAGACAAAACGCGGAGAGGAGGGGGAGCCACAGAACAGCCAACTTTATATATACATTGTGCTTCAGCCATAGAGGAACCATAGACTACTGGTAATATTAGTTGACTAAATGATTGTATAATGAAGGAAAATTGGAAATGTCTGTATTGGACAGGTTCAAAACTTCGTTTCTGGAACACTTAACATGCTTGAAAATTTCCATCTCTTCTAAGATGAATTGTTCTACTCCAAAACTTGAGGGATGTAGGATCCTGGCATCATTATTCTTATTGAAGCAGTGGCCACTCTCTCTTAAATGACAACCAAAGACTGACGTGTCATTGTTCATCTGATTTCTGCTCCTGAGGTGCTCTGTCACTCTGGTGCTTAATGATCTTCCTGTTCTACCAATGTAAACGGCATTGCAATCGGGGGCACCACATGTTAAACGATAAACACCCGACTTCTTTAGGTCTGGGATATTGTCCTTGTTGTGGATGAACATATTACTCACTGTGTTAATAGATTTGAACGAAAACTTCACATTGTCTCTCTTGAGGGCTTTAACTATAGTGTTTGAAACTGGGCCACAAAACGTGAAGGGGAAATATGAGACTCCCTCTGGCTGGGTGGGCGGCAAACTAGTGCTGAGTTCTACCAAGAGCTGACGGCTCTTTTTCCTGACCATCCTATCGACGATATTGATTGGATACTCGTTGTTAACTGCGAGTTGCTTGATAAGGTTCAATTCTTTGACGAAATTCGTCCCCGACAGTGGGACTCTGAACAATCTGTCGACTAGGAATCTGATTGAGGCCAACTTGTGAGAGATGTGGTGGCATGACTTGAACGGAATAAGGTGGTCCGTTTGAGTGGGCTTTCTGTATATGTCGAAAACAATGGAACTGCTGCTTCTGTTCAGCTTCAAATCAAGGAAACTTATGGAAGAGTTGACTTCCAATTCCATGGTGAAATTGATGTTGACGTGTAGATTGTTGAGCCAACCCAGGAACTGATGAAGTTGCTCTGTGGTACCCGACCACACCACGAGTATGTCATCGACATAACGTGACCAGAAAGAAATATGACTTGAAAAAGGGTTGTAGTCTCTGAAGACCAGGTCCCTCTCAAAGAAGCTCATGAAAATCTCTGCACAAAGAGGTGACAGCGGGTTGCCCATGGGAAGACCGTCCTTCTGGACAAAGATCTTGTCGTTGAACGAGAAGAAGTTCTGGGCCAGGCAAACCTTAACCAAGGCATGGAGGGCCCTTTGGGACTCGCTGCTGAATGAAGAGGAAGTGAGCAAACTTTTGAGGAGTAATAGGGTCTGATTTACGGGAACACTGGTGAAGAGATTGGAGACATCGAAAGAAACCAACAAAGACTCATCTCTCAGCGTTAAATTGCTCAGTTTATCAACAAGCTCTTTAGAATTTCTGACGGAGTAAGGTGAGTGGTAATCCAAACCAGACATCAACAAAGAAGACAGTAATCTCGATAATTTGTAGGAAATGCAACCTACGAAGGAAACAACAGGACGAATGGGGCACCCTTCCTTGTGGATCTTTGGAAGGCCATAAAGGCGTGGAATAAAATGGTTCATAGGCAACAACTGTTTATAACTCTCTGAAATCAACGGAGCATATTTATCGAAAACTTTCCTAAACTTGGACGTGAAGGAGGGAAGTGGATTATAGTTAATGGAAGAAATTCTGTTTTCACTCAGGAAGGTGAGGACTTTAGAAATGTAATCCGTCTTATCTAGAACCACGACGCAATGGCCCTTGTCAGCCTTTGAGAGGAAAAGATCATTGCCATTAATAGTCTCTCTCAGAGAGGAAACAACCTTGTTAAAAGGGTTGAAGGATGGGTTGGAAACCTTAAACCTCGAAATAATCTCAGAAACCTTTCCTCGTAAGTACTCAGCATTCTCTAACCTGAATCTTCTAAGAAATACCTCAGTGTCTTTAACCGACTCAAATATCCAAGACTTAATCTTAGGGGGGACGGCGAACTTAATACCCTGGCTAAGTAGAGCCAATTGGGGGTCATCGAAACCATTGAAGGAAGAAACATTTTTTAGTCTATCATGGAAAACATGATCACTAAATTTAAAGTCATTTGAACGGGAAGAAACATCCTTAAGGCGTTGCAAATGTGAAATTTTACGAGCTAAAATTTGTTTTTTATCATCATAAAGAAAAGATAAGAATTCATGATTAGTTCTCATGAGAGCATCATACTCAATAGTGCACAGCCTACCTGCTAGTATGTCGTGTGCTATCTTCATCCTCATGTCAGTCTCATCCTTTCGAGCATAAGCCGACCTCAGCTCTTTCCTGATCACTGATCTACTGAATCTGTGGACGATGTTCTCGAAAACACCTGGCACTGATCTGCTGTACATGTTCTTGACAAATTTCGGGCATAGATCTTTTCTTAAACATGTTGACAGGAACCAAATCCTGAGTGACAATAAGATTGAACACCTTGACAACTTTCTGTAAGATTTAGTGACTTCGGCCAGCCTCGCCGAGAAGATTTCATTCCTGAACGTCACAAGGTCTGGGATAGACATAATTAAGGTACTTAATGAGAAGCTTCATCCAGACAGCAAAAATTTTATTGATGAGGTGCCCTACGCGTTTCGGCTATACAACAGCCATCATCAGGGGCAAATCTAAAAATTGTAATAAAAGGTCTGTCAGAAAACAATTGTCTTCTGGTAGGCAATTGTGCTGGTTTAAGCACAATGATCTCAAGTTAGACTCTACATACATCATCAAGATCAAAATCTACAGTCACATAACAGAACATGTCTAAAATAGGTTAAAAAAGAGCAATGTTACATGCTAAACATAAAGTAAAAACTACAAGTCAATCAAAAGGTTAACTAATTAACACTAAAGTCAAAACATGCAGTCAAAATGGGCTAAAGGCCATACTTATCAAAAACAGAGCATAAGTTAAACGAGTTAAAAACCAGCTAATTTTGTGCAAAAGCTAAAAAGCCACAATTGAATCTATAAAGCGAAAAAGGTAGCGGAGTGAACCGACAGAGCAAAACACAACAGGAGGCTACACAGTCAAGCAGAAACCTCATGAGAACTCATAAGGAGATTGAAAGTTCAATAAAAGGTGATACGAGAAAACAAAATGGCTTCAATACTTACTTTCTAATTCTCCAAAAATTAGACTCAAACTATACAAAGGTTGCCAAGGCTGGAGCCTTCATCTATTGCATCAGCGGTCCAACAACAACATACCCAAATGTGCCGAAAAAGCGACTCATGGTGACATTAGAACAATACAAACGACAACTTAAACACAAGACGAGAGTGAACGTCGGCCATTAATGAAAACTGCAATAAAGCAGATGGCGCTGATTAGACGGCGAAACGGTGAACCAAACGCAAGGACAGAACGGCGGAAATGTCAGAGACAAAACGCGGAGAGGAGGGGGAGCCACAGAACAGCCAACTTTATATATACATTGTGCTTCAGCCATAGAGGAACCATAGACTACTGGTAATATTAGTTGACTAAATGATTGTATAATGAAGGAAAATTGGAAATGTCTGTATTGGACAGGTTCAAAACTTCGTTTCTGGAACACTTAACATGCTTGAAAATTTCTATTGAGTATGATGCTCTCATGAGAACTAATCATGAATTCTTATCTTTTCTTTATGATGATAAAAAACAAATTTTAGCTCGTAAAATTTCACATTTGCAACGCCTTAAGGATGTTTCTTCCCGTTCAAATGACTTTAAATTTAGTGATCATGTTTTCCATGATAGACTAAAAAATGTTTCTTCCTTCAATGGTTTCGATGACCCCCAATTGGCTCTACTTAGCCAGGGTATTAAGTTCGCCGTCCCCCCTAAGATTAAGTCTTGGATATTTGAGTCGGTTAAAGACACTGAGGTATTTCTTAGAAGATTCAGGTTAGAGAATGCTGAGTACTTACGAGGAAAGGTTTCTGAGATTATTTCGAGGTTTAAGGTTTCCAACCCATCCTTCAACCCTTTTAACAAGGTTGTTTCCTCTCTGAGAGAGACTATTAATGGCAATGATCTTTTCCTCTCAAAGGCTGACAAGGGCCATTGCGTCGTGGTTCTAGATAAGACGGATTACATTTCTAAAGTCCTCACCTTCCTGAGTGAAAACAGAATTTCTTCCATTAACTATAATCCACTTCCCTCCTTCACGTCCAAGTTTAGGAAAGTTTTCGATAAATATGCTCCGTTGATTTCAGAGAGTTATAAACAGTTGTTGCCTATGAACCATTTTATTCCACGCCTTTATGGCCTTCCAAAGATCCACAAGGAAGGGTGCCCCATTCGTCCTGTTGTTTCCTTCGTAGGTTGCATTTCCTACAAATTATCGAGATTACTGTCTTCTTTGTTGATGTCTGGTTTGGATTACCACTCACCTTACTCCGTCAGAAATTCTAAAGAGCTTGTTGATAAACTGAGCAATTTAACGCTGAGAGATGAGTCTTTGTTGGTTTCTTTCGATGTCTCCAATCTCTTCACCAGTGTTCCCGTAAATCAGACCCTATTACTCCTCAAAAGTTTGCTCACTTCCTCTTCATTCAGCAGCGAGTCCCAAAGGGCCCTCCATGCCTTGGTTAAGGTTTGCCTGGCCCAGAACTTCTTCTCGTTCAACGACAAGATCTTTGTCCAGAAGGACGGTCTTCCCATGGGCAACCCGCTGTCACCTCTTTGTGCAGAGATTTTCATGAGCTTCTTTGAGAGGGACCTGGTCTTCAGAGACTACAACCCTTTTTCAAGTCATATTTCTTTCTGGTCACGTTATGTCGATGACATACTCGTGGTGTGGTCGGGTACCACAGAGCAACTTCATCAGTTCCTGGGTTGGCTCAACAATCTACACGTCAACATCAATTTCACCATGGAATTGGAAGTCAACTCTTCCATAAGTTTCCTTGATTTGAAGCTGAACAGAAGCAGCAGTTCCATTGTTTTCGACATATACAGAAAGCCCACTCAAACGGACCACCTTATTCCGTTCAACTCATGCCACCACATCTCTCACAAGTTGGCCTCAATCAGATTCCTAGTCGACAGATTGTTCAGAGTCCCACTGTCGGGGACGAATTTCGTCAAAGAATTGAACCTTATCAAGCAACTCGCAGTTAACAACGAGTATCCAATCAATATCGTCGATAGGATGGTCAGGAAAAAGAGCCGTCAGCTCTTGGTAGAACTCAGCACTAGTTTGCCGCCCACCCAGCCAGAGGGAGTCTCATATTTCCCCTTCACGTTTTGTGGCCCAGTTTCAAACACTATAGTTAAAGCCCTCAAGAGAGACAATGTGAAGTTTTCGTTCAAATCTATTAACACAGTGAGTAATATGTTCATCCACAACAAGGACAATATCCCAGACCTAAAGAAGTCGGGTGTTTATCGTTTAACATGTGGTGCCCCCGATTGCAATGCCGTTTACATTGGTAGAACAGGAAGATCATTAAGCACCAGAGTGACAGAGCACCTCGGGAGCAGAAATCAGATGAACAATGACACGTCAGTCTTTGGTTGTCATTTAAGAGAGAGTGGCCACTGCTTCAATAAGAATAATGATGCCAGGATCCTACATCCCTCAAGTTTTGGAGTAGAACAATTCATCTTAGAAGAGATGGAAATTTTCAAGCATGTTAAGTGTTCCAGAAATGAAGTTTTGAACCTGTCCAATACAGACATTTCCAATTTTCCTTCATTATACAATCATTTAGTCAACTAATATTACCAGTAGTCTATGGTTCCTCTATGGCTGAAGCACAATGTATATATAAAGTTGGCTGTTCTGTGGCTCCCCCTCCTCTCCGCGTTTTGTCTCTGACATTTCCGCCGTTCTGTCCTTGCGTTTGGTTCACCGTTTCGCCGTCTAATCAGCGCCATCTGCTTTATTGCAGTTTTCATTAATGGCCGACGTTCACTCTCGTCTTGTGTTTAAGTTGTCGTTTGTATTGTTCTAATGTCACCATGAGTCGCTTTTTCGGCACATTTGGGTATGTTGTTGTTGGACCGCTGATGCAATAGATGAAGGCTCCAGCCTTGGCAACCTTTGTATAGTTTGAGTCTAATTTTTGGAGAATTAGAAAGTAAGTATTGAAGCCATTTTGTTTTCTCGTATCACCTTTTATTGAACTTTCAATCTCCTTATGAGTTCTCATGAGGTTTCTGCTTGACTGTGTAGCCTCCTGTTGTGTTTTGCTCTGTCGGTTCACTCCGCTACCTTTTTCGCTTTATAGATTCAATTGTGGCTTTTTAGCTTTTGCACAAAATTAGCTGGCTTTTTAACTCGTTTAACTTATGCTCTGTTTTTGATAAGTATGGCCTTTAGCCCATTTTGACTGCATGTTTTGACTTTAGTGTTAATTAGTTAACCTTTTGATTGACTTGTAGTTTTTACTTTATGTTTAGCATGTAACATTGCTCTTTTTTAACCTATTTTAGACATGTTCTGTTATGTGACTGTAGATTTTGATCTTGATGATGTATGTAGAGTCTAACTTGAGATCATTGTGCTTAAACCAGCACAATTGCCTACCAGAAGACAATTGTTTTCTGACAGACCTTTTATTACAATTTTTAGATTTGCCCCTGATGATGGCTGTTGTATAGCCGAAACGCGTAGGGCACCTCATCAATAAAATTTTTGCTGTCTGGATGAAGCTTCTCATTAAGTACCTTAATTATGTCTATCCCAGACCTTGTGACGTTCAGGAATGAAAAATTGTCCTTCATTTTACTAAAGTATTTTCTGATGCTTTGGCAGTAGTTTTATTTAAGTTTATGGTTTAATGATCTATAATGTTTGGCTAATTTCCGTAACTTCTGAAACGTTATGTTACTAGAGTTTTAACGAAAAAATTTGAATATTTACCAAATCACCTCTGATTTTTTCCTTACTCCCTAAAGCGGTCTTACCCAAAAACAATTCAAAGCGTTTCTCTGTCGGGTGCTAACTGCATAGCAAATTTGAAGATAATATCTCAATTTGTTCGAAAGTTATTGCGCCTACTAACACACAGACTGACAGACCCACCGACAGACAAAAAATTTTTGTTCCAGGATCAAGTTTCCCACATGTTTTGAGACTTTTTACACCGTACACATTCAGTCACTAATTTAATTTCAGCACATAATATCAGATGTTTAATGAAATTGAAAGCTTTATAATAAACAAACGCTAGAACGTTATATTACTCAAGTTTTTCCCTCCTTGAACGATATTACCCAAAAACAATCCGAACGTTCCTTTGTTGGGTGCTAGTTAGTACACAAAATGTGAAGACGATATCTTAATTCATTCTAAAGTTATCATGACCACCAATAGGCAGATATACAGACCGACAGACGTCATATTTCTAATAAATAGTTTGTGGTTAGAAGTCCGGCTTTCAAGAGACATTTCTCCATGATTAAGTGATGGTTAACTTGGAAAGATTTCACAACTAGCTTATTTAATTCACAGATTTTTTAAAAGAGGGTTTCTACGAGAAGCATATTTTTTTCAGATTTTGTTGTAGTCGTCATGTTAATAATAAATAATTTGTGCTTAAAAATATAGCTTTTAAGACTCACTTCTTTATAATAAAGTGAACTTTAATTCTGGGAAGATTTTAAAACTAGCTTGGACACTTATTTGATTGTCTCATTTTTCAAAAGAGAGTTTTTGCGAGAAGCATACTTTCTTAAAGATTTTGTTGTAATCGTCATGTTTACAATAAATAATTTGTGTTTAGGAGTCTAGGTTCAAAGAGACATGTCTCCATAATTATGTGATTTTTAATTATGGGAAGATTTCAAAACAAGCTTAGATACTTATTTTATTCGCTCGTTTTTGGTGAATTTTCACTAATGAGGAGATCTTGACCTTTGAATTTTGAAAAATTTTCTTTAAATGAGCCCTAATTAGGGCCCCTTGAACAAATACACGCTGTCAGTTTCAATTTATATATATATATATATATATATATATATATATATATATATATATATATATATATATATATATATATATATATATATATATATATAAACATATAAAAATTAAAACCGACCTCGAATATGTGTTCTCAGGGGCCTAATTAGTGCCAATTTGAAGGAATTTTTCGATAACTCAAAAAATAATGGGACGATTTTGATTAAATTTGTGAATAGGCTCATTTTGCACATCAAAAACCTCTTAAGCTCCAACAGCAGCAGACCCATCTGGACTCTTGCTAAAGCTATTGGGAATAATTTCTGCAAGAGCACGTTCCCACCTCTTGTCTCAGGGGATGAAATTGTTTCTACCGCCCTGAGCAAGGCGTCGTTGTTCGCCGGCAATTCTACTTTCAACCCACCTCCAAATGTTCAACCACCAACAGTCCCCAATGTAGCGCATAAAATGACGGATATCATTTTCAAAACTAAAAAGGTACGAATACTGTTCCTACATCTGGGGTGCCGCTGTCGCTTCTACACTGGCTATCCTGGACTCCATTCAGAAGAGAGCTATACGTCTCATCGGTGACCCTACCCTCACCTAAAGGCTGCCATCCCTTGCCTACCGCCGTGCCGTTGGTGACCTCTCTCTCTTTTAGAGATATCTGCACGGGCACTGCTCAGAGGAGCTTTCTTCCATAGTTCCTCCACCTGCTGCCCCCAACAGATCTACCAGGTGAACAGAGCGAATGCACCCTTTTACTGTCCAGGTCACCAGACATAGAACTTCTTGTTATGCCCGCTCTATTGTCCCGAGGACTTCCAAGTTGTGGAATTCCTTGCCGGCACGTGTTTTCCTTCTTCTCCGAACCTCCAAACCTTCAAGTCTAGAATTAACAAGTTGCCTCTTTCCTCCTTGTCAACACCCACGGTACGATAGTATTTAGGCTGTAAGCCCTCGTGGTGTGTTGTTGAAATTTATATATATATATATATATATATATATATATATATATATATATATATATATATATATATATATATATATATATATATATATATATATATATATTGGATAAGTTCGTTAGCTAGGAAAATCGGCCCCGTTTTTTCCCGGAAAATTTTGTGATTTCCAAAAAATTTATATCTCCGGAGATAACCAAATTTGTCTACGAGTCTAGGTTTAAGGACACATTTCTCCATAATTATGTGATGTTTAATTTTGGAAAGATTTCAAAACAAGCTTAGATACTTATTCACTAATGAGGAGATAACTTGGATAAGTTCGTTAGTCAGGAAAATCGGCTCCGGTTTTCCTGGAAAATTTCCTTCGAATAAAAATTACATCTCCGGAAATAACAAAGTACGGGCAACCAAATTTGGTACGCGGGTTTATATCATTATAGGTAAATTCAGCTCTGTAGGTTAAAAGACAAAAAAGTTAGAAGCATTTAAGGAAAAATAAATTGGGGTTTTCCTCAAAAAGTCGCGATTTAAAACGTCAAAATTGGCAACATTTATGCAAAGCACCTGAAACTAATACGAGCTATGGAAAAAATGATTCAAGAAGAATGTTTTGCAAAGCCTGAAGTCTTAGCTTCAACCGTTATTGTCCTTCATTCTACTAAATTATTTTAAGATTTGTTTTTTAATAGACCCTTCCTCTGATGCTTTGGTAGTAGTCTAAGCTATAGAGTTTATCGTTTAATGGCATATATTTTTTGTCGAATTTTCGTAAAAAATCAATAAAGTTCAATACATCCGTTATTATACAAGCTACGAAAAAAATTGTATAATTATAGTGTCTTGAGCTACATCTTAAAAAAATATTTATACAATCACCCCATAAGTCGCTCGTGATACAAATTTTCTTTTTTTTTTAATCGAACACGCCTTATGTTATTGCATTTTTAAATCTTCCATCGAAATATAATGCATGTTTGTAAAAAAAGAAATTCGGGACGCAGCAAGTGCGTTATGGTAGGGAATTTTCATTAAATGCTTCAAATTTGAATAGCTCAATTTGCTATTAACCTATATGGTTGACCAAGAAACCAGTTTTTTTTCGGGAACACTTTAAGTTTACTTTCGGAAATTTTTGTACATTTTCAAACAATTAAGTTATTTTGATGAAAGATGGGGCATTGTTTCTACTATATAGGTTATACTGGTAACCAAATTTTAAGCCTGCTTTCTTAAAAAAAACATATTTGCTATTAAAAGCATTTTATGAAAACTCGCTACCATAACGCGCTTGCTGCGTCCAGATTTTTTAAAAGATGGTTTGTGCGAGTATAATTTCTTTAAGATTTTTTTGAAATCGTTATGTTTATATGAATAGTTTTTGCGTGAAAGTCCAGCTTTTAAGAAATACTGCTTTATAATCACGTAATGTTTAATTTTGGGAACTTTTCAAAACTAGCTTAGATACTTATTTGATTCATTAGTTTTTTTATAAGATGGTGTGTGCGAGAAGCATGATTTCTTTAAGACTTTATTCAAATGGTTATGTTTATAATAAATAATTTGTGCGTAAAAGTCCAGCGTTCAAGAGACGCTACTTTATAATTAAGCGATGTTTAATTTTGGAAATATTTCAAAACTACCTAAGATACTTATTTGATTCACAGCAGGCACTAAATAAATACGCTATAATCTCATCTTATTGAATGCAAAAGTTGAGTAATTTTATACATTTTAGTTTCATACAAACCAACAACACACACACACATTTTCTTTGTAACTAATAGTCTACAGCATTAGTAATAGTTATAAATAAACACGTTATGTGCCGGGTATTAAGTTACAATCACAGAATAAAAAGTGTATTGTTTCATCTGTCAGGAATACCAAAGACAGAAAACAACAATTCTCATAATGATATAACAATTTGCTAAACGATTTAACCATAATTATAAGTGAATACCAACGATAAATAGAATCGATAATCGCCAATACCACTGTACTATTATAAAAATAACCGGTAATTAATACATCGTACATAAATTCAATGTTATGAATTAAATTAATACGCATAGAAAACTGTTTGTATATTATGCGAATTATAGTTGTTATGACTATGCAAATTCCCCAACAATAACTAATAATCATGATGGTGATTTATAATATTTATAATATAAATAATCATAATAGAAGAGATAATTGGCACAGGTTGACATTACGTATTTAATAAAATAAATAAGTTCACGAGAAACGTGTCTGGCTCACAATGGCGCAATAAAAGCCAATAGATAAGGATGTCGATAAATAAATGAGATTTAGCTAGATATTATATAGTTAACGTTTAGATTCAGCATTCACCTTTAGCTGATATGGACGCTGATCACTGTGCGATCGTTCTTGATCAAGGTTTCCTTGGCATTGAACACCACGTGATCAGAGACACCCGCTACTGTTGACATTTACATATAGTAAAACTGTCTGCGGTGCTGTTTCGAATAAACAATATTTTTTGTGCCTTGTGTATTGTTTAGATAGATTATTACGTCATTCAACTCTGTATGTTCGGTAAAACTCATCTCTTTGATAAGAAAACAAAGGATGATTGTATCTGTCGCATCCTCCTTGATATAGAAGTGTAGCCCAAAAAACCAGTCACAAAATATCTTTTTCGCTAATGCCCTGCTGAGATCACAAGGTATACCAACAGGAGGTTGGCGGGTGTCCTGTTGGTATCTTTTGTGATCTCAACAGGACATTTGACTGCGTCGATCAATCTATCTTTTTCAAGAAGCTACAGATGTATGGCATACGGGAAGTGCCTCTGTCCTGGCTGTCTAGTTATTTTTCCCAGGGAAGACAGTATGTTGTTTTTGGGCAGAGCGCTTCTCAAATTATCAGCAGTGACCTGGGCGTTCCGCAGGGATCGGTCCTGGGTCCAGTGCTGTTTTTATTATATATTAATGACTTGGGTAGCTTGAAGTTGCCAGCGTCGATCACCATGTACGCTGATGATACCTCTGTTATTGTTTCTGACATTTCCGATGTGGGTCTCGCAGATAGGTGCAGCTCTGTTTTTACGGAGTTAAATGCATGATTTCTTGCTAACAGACTATTTTTGAATTGTGGTAAGACAGCTACGATTAGGTTTCACAACTACCAAAAGCACTGGAACGCAATAAACTTTTTAGACAATAACAGCTTAGTGTCCGCAACAGCCACAGATGGTAATCATAAATTTTTGGGTATTTTTCTAGACGATTCTTTAAATTGGCATGATCACTGTGCGTGTCTAGTTGGGAAGCTAAATTCGGTTTCATATCAGTTAAGAAACTCGAGGAGTTATATGGAGAAGGATCAGTTGTTGATGGTCTACCACAGGCAGGTCGACTCTCGGTTGCGTTACGGTATAATATTCTGGGGGCTGTCAGCACATACGAGAGCTGTATTTATCCATCACGTCAACCATGCAGATATATTTTTGAGCAAAACAGAGCGCTTACATTATTTTCAATGATTATAATGGAACTTTCTTTGCTTGTTTTCAAAAATAAGGATGGAACTTTTGTATTAAATAAAGCCATGCATGATATAGATACGAGACAAAAAAAAAGTTTACGTACCATTTTCCAAATCCAAAGTGACATATAATTCTCCCAATTACCTAGCACCTAAGGTTTTCAATCAACTGCCAGAGAGACTTAGATCATGTAGTAGCCTGTCAGTTTTTAGGGAAAATTTTTTATTGGCTGATTATTTTTATACTTTAGAAGAATTTATGTCTGGACAACATATGTAGTGATATGTTTGTTTTTTATGCTGTGATTGTTTGTGTTTAGTTCGTTAATTTTTGTAATTTGTTTATTTTGATTAGTCCTATACAATGTATGTTGCCTTTAGGAAATATATCTTATTACTTTGCTACTGCTCTACTTGGTCGAATCATGTCTATTTTCCGCTTACATCGTGCCTATGACTGCAGATACCATAGTTTATAACTAGCCAACTTTCTACGAATCACTAAATTGTAAAACTGGGGACAATAATTTTGAGAATATATTAGTTTTGCGCTGGTATCGAATCATTATTATCAGAGTCTGTAGGCGATGTCGCCTCAATTACGAATAGTCTCTGGTCTTCTCAATTTTGTTCTAGCGTTAGCACTTCAACAATTGGGCTGTTTTTTCTTCCGAAATTTTATTGCTGAGCGGCCTTTCCCCTTTTAGTGAATTTTCTTAAAAAAAATTCACTAATGAGGAGATCCCGACTTTTGAATTTTGAAAAAATTTCTTCAAATGAGCGCTAATTAGGCCCCCCAGAACACATATCCGGGGTCGGTTCAAATTTTTATATGTTTATATATATATATATATATATATATATATATATATATATATATATATATATATATATATATATATATATATATATATATATATATATATATATATATATATATATATATATATATATATATATATATATATATATATACAGGGTCGCTGATAAGTCTGGAAACGGTCGATTATCCGGGAAAATATACAAGGTGTCGAAAAAAGTTTTATACAAAAGTTTTTGGGTTCTTCAATGTCTACTAGGCGGTGATAATTTTATTTATACAGGGTTGGTCATACAGGCGTGGCACACCAATATTAATTTTTTTTTAATGGAACACCCTATATATTATTCGATATTTCAATCCTTCTCTTAATTTTGAGCAACATTTATGAGAAGCATAATGTACCTAAACTCAATCGTTTCCGGGTAAAAAAATAAATAAAAATAAACGCTACTGTTTTTTAAAATCTATTGGATGAAGAACAAAAATAAATGAAAAGTAGAATATCTCTTGAAAACAATATGTGAGTGTGAAAAGAACCGGTTGCGATGTTTTTAACATTGTTTGGAATCCCAAGATAAGATAAGATGCCCATAAGAAACGCAGTATTATTCTTTTGTTTTAAAATATTTCCAGGACAACGAATGTCAAACATTCATTCAGTGTCAACAGGTTTGAAACATTAGTAATTTAGTGTCAACAGTTTTTGTGCAAAATGGCAAGTTTAAGTGAAACCGAACGTATCGAAATTTTAATGATGATAGGGTACGGTGATAGAACACGAAGTTTTGCTCAAGTGGTGATTATGTTCAATGAGTTGCATCCTGAGCGGGAATCGATCTCCAAATCCACAGTTTCGAAAACTTTGCATCGTTTTCACGAAACTGGCGGTATCAAGGATAAACCTAGAACTGGAAGGCCAGTAACCGTTACAAATGAAGAAAATTCTTTGAATGTAATATTGGATGTGGTGGAAAATACGAAAACTTCGGCACAGCAATTGGCTTTAAATCACAATATGAGTCGATATTCAATTCAAAAGATTACGAAGCGGGAAAAGTTCCGTCCATATAAAATTCATTTATTGCAAGAACTGAGTGAAGACGATTTTGATCGCAGAATCGAGTTCTGTGAACTTATTATGGAGAAGTTACGCCAAAATTTTAACTTTGCCAACCACATTTTGTTTTCCGACGAATCTACATTTTGTTTGAATGGACAAGTCAACCGACACAACTGTAGGTACTGGTCAGACGAAAACCCACATTGGATGGAACAAATTCACACCCAAAGACCGCAAAAAGTAAATGTTTGGTGTGCTATTATTGGTGGACATATCATAGGACCTTATTTTATACACGGTAATTTGAACTCTGCTCGATATTTGACACTTTTGCAAGAATCAATTGTTCCACACGTTAGTCGATTATTTCCGAACAATAACGACCCAAATCTACCAGCGGAAGAAATATGGTTTCAGCAGGATGGGGCACCCCCTCATTTTGGAATTGAGGTACGGGAATATCTGAATCAAACCTTTCGTGGCAGATGGATAGGGCGCAGGGGAACTATTGAATGGCCAGCTAGGTCTCCCGACATGACGCCGCTTGACTTTTTTTTGTGGGGTCATGTAAAAAATTTAATTTACCAAAATAGACCGCAGAATATTGAAGAGTTGCAAGCAAGGATTGTGCATGAAATTAATAACATTCCTGAAAACGCTCTTGTAAATGCAGTGCAATGCTTTGTTAAGCGAATTCATTATTGTCAGGAGGTCAATGGAGAACACTTTGAACATCTTATAAAATAGGATTTCAAACAATGTTAAAAACATCGCAACCGGTTCTTTTCACACTCACAGATTGTTTTCAAGAGATATTCTACTTTTCATTTATTTTTGTTCTTCATCCAATAGATTTTAAAAACAATAGCGTTTATTTTTATTTATTTTTTTACCCGGAAACGATTGAGTTTATGTACATCATGCTTCTGATGAATGTTGCTCAAAATTAAGAGAAGGATTGAAATATCGAATAATATATAGGGTGTTCCATTAAAAAAAAATTAATATTGGTGTGCCACGCCTGTATGACCAACCCTGTATAAATGAAATTATCACCGCCTAGTAGACATTGAAGAACCCAAAAACTTTTGTATAAAACTTTTTTCGACACCTTGTATATTTTCCCGGATAATCGACCGTTTCCAGACTTATCAGCGACCCTGTATATATATATATATATATATATATATATATATATATATATATATATATATATATATATATATATATATATATATATATATATATATATATATATATATATGTGTATCACACCGATAACTCAAAAAATAATGGGCCGATTTTGATTAAATTTAGTGCATAAATTCCTTTTGCAAATGGCTTGGATAAGTTCGTTAGCCAGGAAAATCGGTCCAGGTTTTCCCGGAAAATTTTGTGTTTTCTTTCTAAAAAAATTTATATCTCCGGAATGAACAAAGTAAGGGCAACCAAATTTCATATGCGGATTTATATCATTATAGGCAAGTTACCTATAAAAATTTAGCTCCGTAGGTTAAAGGATAAAAAAGTTACAGGCATTCAAAGAAAGATAAATTTGGATTTTCCTCAAAACGTCAAAATTGCGTTTTTAAACGTCAAAATTGGTGAGTACATTCCTTTCGCAAGTCGCTTGGATAATTTTGTTAGCCAGGAAAATCCGCCGAGGTTTTCCCGGAAAAATTTGTGTTTTCTTTCGAAAAAAATTTATATCTCCAAAATTAACAAAGTAAGGGCAACCAAATTTGGTAAGCTGGTTTATATCGTTATAGGTGTGCCACCTACCAAAATTTAGCTCTGTAGGTCAAAAGACAAAAAAGTTATGGGCATTTAAAGAAAAATAAATTGGGGGTTTCCTGAAAACGTCAAAGTGACAATTGAAAACGTCAAAATTCGCAACATTTAGGCAAATAACTTGAATCTAATACGATCTATGGAAAGAAAATGTCTCAAGAAGAATGTTTTACATACACCGAACTCTTAGCTTCAACCGTCATTGTCCTTCATTCTACTAAAATATTTCCAGAAAATTCATTTCTAATAGACCCTTTCTCTGATGCTTGGCAGTAAGTAGCCTTAGCTATAGAGTTTATTGTTTAATGGTATATAATTTTTGTCGAATTTTCGTAAAAAATCAATAAAGCTCAATATATTCGTTATTATACAAGATATGAAAAAATATTGTATACATTAATTATACGGTGTTTTGAGCTACATCTTAAAAAATTATTGCGACAATCACAGGGTGGCCCATAAGTCGTTGGTGATACAAATAATTATTTTTTTTGTCGAAAACGCCTTATGTTTTTGCATTTTCCATCGAAATATAATGCATGTTTGTAAGTTAAGAAATTCTGGAGGCAGCAAGTGCGTTGTGGTTGCGAATTTTGATTAAATGCTTCATATTTGAAAAGCTCAATTTGCTATTAACCTATAAGGTTGACCAAGAAACGGATTTTTTCGGTAACACTTTTGGTTTACTTTTGGAAATTTCTGTACGTTTTCAAACAATCAAGTTATTTTGATGACACATGGCACATTGTTTTTACTATATATGTTATACTGGTAATCAAATTTGATGCCTGCTTTTTCTATATAGGTTATACTGGTAACCAAAATTGATGTCTGCTTTCTTAAAAAGAAAACACACATATTTGCAATAAAAACATTTTTATGAAAATTCACTACCATAACGCACTTGCTGCGTCCCGAGATTTTTTTTCTAAGTATTTGTACCTCAAGTATCATTAACAAAACGTTTAGTTATACTTCTCTTTCTCATAATGTCTTTCAGGGCACATCTTTCTTTTTTTGGCCCCTTCTAGCACAATTTTGTTGGTATTTCTATCAATTTACCATGTCTTACTCGTCTTTTGTAAACTTTTTTTTAAACATTTCTTCTACTGGGCGAGAATTGCGCCTCTGGAACCCGGAGATAGATGGTTTCATTAGCCCTTGATCAAGTACATACATACTACAGGTATTAAGGCTAGATGCATTCTCACCACAATTAGAACCGCAGACCGGTTTTGCGCTCATTAGAGCTCGTCAGAGCGGCATACTAACTGTAGCGGAAACACACCTATAAAGCAATACGGCTATGGTAGCCAGCCTGCCAAAACTAAGTAAGACACGAAACACGTGCCGCCATCTCGTTACGGAATCAAGTAGTATGTTGTCACGGCAGCTCCAAATAACACAGAATGTTAAAAAATAGAGACTGTATACAACCAACTAACAATTCAGTAAATTGTCAGTCCTGCCTCATTTCTTCACCAGTATAGGGAGAAAGTATGTAAGGCTAGATGCATTCTCACCACAATTAGAACCGGAGCCGTATTACTTTATAGGTGTATTTTCGCTGCAATTAGTATGTCGTACTGACGCGCTCTAATTAAAGCGAAACCGGTCTTAGGTTCTAATTGTGGTGAGAATACATCTAGCCTTACATACTTTGTCCCTATATTGCGGAAGAAATGGGACAGTTATTTGCAGCTGCCGTGACAACATACTACTTGGTACCGCAATGAGGTGACGACACGTGTAAAAACGTACAATGATGGTTGAAGCTGTAACTTTAAGGCTTTGTTGTGACATTTCTTATTACGACATTTCTTCTACAAAAGCGGTATTTGTTTCACGTTGTTCGTCTAAAAATTGCAAATTTTGACGTTTCAAATAGCGACTTTGAAGGAGAAATATAACATTTTAAAAGTAGTTTTTTTTATATTTCTTGACCTTTTTGCTGTCTGTAATATAAAATGGACTTTGTTATCCACACAAAATATTTTGGTTTTGTGTGTTTCTCTGGTCATCAGTAGCACCTAAAATTTTTACTTTTAAATGCTTATATTTTTTTTTTCTTTTAACTTAGAGATTTGAATTTTGGCATGGAAGGTAAGTTTCAAAGTGTAAACGTGAGTACTAAATTTGGTTACCATGGCTTTGTTATTTTCGGAGATACAAAAAGAAAACTCAAAATTGTCCCGGAAAAACTGGTATGATTTTCCTGGAAAACGAACTTATCCGAGCGACTTGCAAAAGGAAAGTACTCACCTAAATTGATTAAAATCTGCCCTTTATTTCTTGAGTTATCGGTGTTATATATATATATATATATATATATATATATATATATATATATATATATATATATATATATATATATATATATATATATATATATATACATCGTTATACGAAAAATTCGCTAAAAATGGTTCCTGACATTAATACCCATTATGTTTAGTCCATGTAGGCATATCTATTTAATAGAGACATAGATAAGCAAAGCATTCTGCGTGTCGAGCCTTTTATGCTGTTATAGTCTACACATATGGTAAAACGTGCATTATTTTTTATTATCAATTTAAATAGTCATATTCAGTTATTCGTATCTATTGTCCCAAGGATATTTATACACCTATTTTGATCAGCTTTATTCATTCAGTTTTAAAACACATCCTGATAATATTTATTATTATGTATATCAATAAATTATAACAAATGACGTGGCTTTTATTACTTTATCTTTCACAAAATAAAGTTGTATATATGGGAAACTATCACAGTTTGATTGCAGTGATGGAAAAATAATGTTCCATGGAAATAAATTAAGCTGGTAAATTCTTTTCCAGATTCCTTACTGTGTAAAACAGGACCGGGTTATCAAATCATATAATAATATTCATTTATTGTTCAGTATTGTATTGTATTCTTGTTTCTTTAACGTAGGTGCTTTTCCCGCTACTATGGCCAATCATGATTTGAGCGACCAGTTTCACCTCTCTATCTTGGAAATTTCGCCAAACCCTTCTGTAAGGAGTCAATAAATCTTTAACGTGTGTGACTTTGAAGTAACTTGGTACACAATATTTTGAGTTTTTTTTTTCGAAATTAATAATCAAATCCCAAAGACATGCATTCAAAGGACTAAGTGGTTAAACTCCAATGCCTGACAGACATAGCAGTTAAATGCCACGCGGAGATTGATTCATGCAACAGATATAAACCATCCATCAACGCTAACCAAACTAAATGTATACCAGGCATAAAACATACTAACCAACAATCGTGAAATCTCGGCCGCAATTATGGAAAATGACAGACGCCATGAAATTAAACATGTACCAAGTGATTGTTATTTAACTGGGGGATTCAATCAATTATTAAAATATGCTATATTTGTAGCTTTATGAACGGCCCCAAATATAGTTTTAGCGCAGCATATATATATATATATATATATATATATATATATATATATATATATATATATATATATATATATATATATATATTATGCTGTCACAAAATATAGTAGAAATCCAAACAAAATCAAGTCAAGTATATAAAAATAACTCTAAAATAGTTTATTTTATCTTTAAACTTAAACATAAGAGGTCGTATAAGGCCGAAACAACCTTTGAATGTGTTTCAATGGCAATTCTACTAATTCTGCAATTAATTGTTACGTATACTCATATACAACCCCGGGCATTAAGCCTGTGTCAAGTATCATGTATACAAAACGTTAGTTGACGTATTAGCAAATAGCGCATTGGAAGCGTGCTGGACTGACAGGCGCTTTAAAGTCAAAATTCACAATAGCACACCAACTGAAAAAGAAATCCGGGCAAGAGTGCCGCAGGGGTTAAGGAGTCGCGGGCCAAAGGACTCCAGGGGGCAAGCTGAGGAAGTGGAAATAACAACATAAACTCCCGATGAAGCTTTCCCCAAGACCGTCATGCGCGGTAAAAATCCGCATCCTGCACGAGGTGACCCTGCTAATAACTAAACATGACGGATCTAGACAAGGAGGTCGAACTAAACTCCCCCAATCTACGGTGTCACGTGACCCGTGCCTATGGATGGATGGCACCAGGGCGATGGTGTCGTGAACGGAACCTCTGGAGTACCAGGCAACCCTCCAGAGTAACCCGCCTTGCACCACACAGGGGGTTCTGATGGTGTGGACAGTATTTCCCCCATTCTCGTGGGAACAACATGAAGATTATAAATACATATAAAACCAAAACCAATGAGGCTCGGGGAGTGGCTCCGGCTACAGACTTGAGCCTTGAGTCTATCCCGGAAACGGAGACGAGCCAGGGTGCGGCAGCGGACTCTGGAGGTCCCACGACCGGCGTAGATACGGGGGATCAGGGGGTAGCTTCGGCCAGAGACCTGTCCCCGACACCCAAGCTGGAGGCTGGGTCCCACCGGAGGGCGGCGAGCTCCGCGGACTCCGGGGGCCCCTCCACCAGTGAGGACTCTACTGTTAGAGTAGAGGGACTGCCCCGGCAGTCCAAGCGTCTTTCCGGGGCGCAAAGAAAGAAGCTCCGGAGGGCGCAAAAAATGGCGGCCGGGACCTGGACGGTCGAGAAACCTGTAAAGGCGCAAGAGGGGAGTGCGGGTCAGAAGAGGACGCGCTCGAACTCTAGCACGCCCACTACAGACAGACGTTCCAAAAGGGCCAGGGTGCCTGTAAAGGCGCAAGAGGAGAGTGCGAGTCGGAAGACGCCGCGCTCTGGCTCTAGCACGCCTACTACAGACAGACCTCCCAAAGGAACTAAGGCCGGAACACCGGCGCAGACTGGCTCTTACAGGGAGGCTACGGAGGGCCTCGGGATGGCGGTGATTGACAGACGCCATCCTGAGGTCACGCTAGACCAGGGGAAGGCGGACCTGATCCAGGCTGCGGTGGTAGCTGCAGTGGACTCTCTTCAGGAAGGGGAGAGCCCGCCTCAGTTCCACCGGACGCGCCTGACGGGGGGCATCCTCTGGATAACCTGTGCCGGCCCGCAGTCGCGGGACTGGCTGCGGAAAACGATCGGGGGCCTCGGTCAGATTTGGGAGGGGGCGGACTTGACAGCCGTCGAGCCCAAGGAACTCCCAAAGAGACGCAAGGTCCTCGTACGGATCCCTGACACCGTCCCGCAGGAGACGGTGATCAGCAGACTTAAGATCCAGAACCCTGAACTGGGGACGCAACACTGGTCGGTTCTAAGCAGGAAGGCAGAGGAGAAAGGACAGACGCTCGCCTTCTCGATCGACCCGACATCTTACAGAGCCCTTGAAGGAACCTCCTTCAAGGCATTCTGGGGCATGGGAAGGGTTAGCTTCCGCCCACTGGGGAAGCAATTAAGGGTTAATGGGACTTAGGTTCCTTCAGGTCAACCTCCAACACAGTAGGGCAGCCACGGCCGGACTACTAATGGCTCTGAGGAACACGGATGTGGCCCTCATCCAGGAACCGTACTCCTACAAAGGAGAGATCAAGGGACTCGGCGGAGCTAATGGAAAGCTCATCTACAGCAGGTCCAGCGAGAATCCGAGGGCCTGCATTTTTGTCAGGGAAGGGATAGAGTTTCTCCCTCTAATGAATTTCTGTTCCAGGGACCTGGCAACGATCAAAATCCGATGTGGAGGAGCGGATGGGCTGAGGGACATTACTGTCGCGTCAGCCTATCTGCCAGGGGACAGCACGGACCCTCCTCCACCCAACGAATTGGAGCAGCTGATGGTGGGTAGCAGAGCAGGTGGATGGCAGACCATCATCGGCATGGATGCGAATGCGCACCATGAGTTGTGGGGTAGCTCGGACACAAACTCTAGGGGTGAGGCACTTTTACAATTCTTTATGAAATTTAATTTAGACATATTGAATAGAGGTAATAAACCGACATTCGTCACAACACGGCGTGAGGAAGTTTTAGACCTAACAGTTTCCACCCAGTTTCTGGGTGACTTTGTTAAAAGCTGGGCTGTGTCTGGGGAAGTGAGTAGCTCAGACCACAGATACATCCGGTTTGAAATCGCCAAAGTCGAAAGAGAAACGGTATGGTACCGGGACCCCCGCAAGGCGGACTGGGAAGCCTACAGGGCAGACCTAGCCGTGGAACTGCGGGGGGTTGAGAGGGCCATAAGGGATTCAATAGACCTCGAGATTGCAGCAGTCCAATTGCGAGACGCAATTACCTCGGCCTATAACGCCAACTGCCCCCTGAAAATGAGGGTGTCCACCAGGAACGTCCCATGGTGGAACGAGGACCTCAGGCAAAGGAGGACGCAGGTTCGTAAGCTGTTTAACGCGGCCAAAAGGTCGGGAGCATGGGATGAATATAGACAGGCCCTATCGACCTATAACAAAAGACTGAGGGACGCCAAGAAGGAGTCGTGGAGGAGGCACTGCGAAGAAGTGGAAAACACGTCCGAGAGTGCTCGACTACACAAGATCCTGTCTAAGGGCCCTCAGACTAACATAGGCTCCCTTAGAACACCCACGGGAGGCTTTACAAGCTCGGGGGAGGAAACTATGGAAATTTTACTCCAGACGCACTTCCCCGGCTGTAACATAATAAACCAATCACCTCCGGACTGGGAACACTCAGAAATAGAGGCGCCTTATAGGCGGGCATCTAGAGTAGACTGGACAGTCGCTAAAGAGGTGGTTACCTGGAGCAAAATCAGATGGGCCATTAACAGCTTTAAGCCATACAAATCGCCGGGATTTGATGGAATAATGCCCATCATGCTCCAACAGGGGATAGATATACTGGCGCCGGTGCTTACCCTCATTATGAGGGCCAGCCTGGCTCTGGGGTACATTCCGAGGGCATGGAGACTGGCCAGGGTTGTATTTATTCCTAAACCTGGGCGTCCAACAGACCAGGCAAAGTCCCTGAGGCCAATAAGTCTCATGTCCTTCTTGCTGAAAACAGTGGAAAAACTGCTCGACCGGCACATTAGGGGCGGTGTACTGGAAGCATATCCTCTACACTGCGGACAATATGCATACAGAGCAGGATTCTCAACAGAAACAGCACTGCACCAACTGGTGCTGAAACTGGAGAATACGCTGGAGAACAAGGAGGTGGCGCTGGGGGCCTTTCTAGACATAGAGGGGGCCTTTAGCAACACCTCGTTCGGATCGGTTCTGGCAGCTGCCCGGGAGCGTGGAATAGAGGAGACCTGCTGCAGGTGGATCGGTTCCATGCTCAGGGACAGGGCGGTGTTCACCTCACTCGCGGGAGGGACTCTGCTGGCGGGGGTCGCGGCGGGGTGTCCGCAGGGGAGCGTTCTGTCTCCCTTGCTCTGGTGTCTAGTCGTGGACGGCCTGCTGGGGAGGCTCTCGGGAGGGGGGTATGAGGTACAGGGCTATGCGGACGACATTGTCATCATAGTCCGAGGAAAGGTCACACAGGCAGTGTGGGAGCGTATGCAGACTGCACTGAAAGTGGTGGAAGGGTGGACGGTTGATCAAGGGCTCGGGGTGAGCCCCGAGAAAGCAACCGTCGTGCCGTTTACGAGGAGGAGGAAGTGTGAAAGCCACAGAACTCTCACTCTATACGGTAGGAGCGTTCCAATGGCCAGGGAGGTAAAATATCTTGGGGTCGTATTGGACTCTAAGCTAACCTGGAATGGTCACATTGGAAAAATACTGCGTAAGGCAGTCATGACCTTAGCCGTCACTAGGCGGCTATATGGAAAAACGTGGGGACTAAGACCTAGTATGGCCCACTGGCTGTACACAAGGGTGGTCAGACCATCGTTAACATATGCGGCACTGGTCTGGTGGCCTAAGGTGACACAATCCAGTGCCAAACAAAAACTAGGCAAGATCCAAAGGATGGCTTGCCTAGGCATCACAGGGGCCATGTCCTCAACCCCAACAGCCGCCATGGAGGTGTTGCTGGATCTACCCCCCCTACACTTCGTTATTATGGGAGAGGCCAGGCTAGGACTATACAGACTAGCCTGCAATGGTAGACTGAAGATCAACCCAGGCTTCAGGGGCCACTGCAAAATTCAGGAGATCGTGAAGGAACCCATGCTTGAAATGAGGTCAGACTTCGCGAGCCCGCGAATGTGCAGGGAAAACAACTTCACAGTGGAAATCCCTGATCGCGGGGCATGGCGGGAGGAGACACCGGGCATACCACGGGACGCGCTCGTCTGGTTCACGGACGGATCGGGCGGGGAGCGTGGGACGGGGGCAGGTGTTTACTCGGAATGACCGAGGGTAAGTCACAGTATTTCCCTCGGAGCCCATGCAACGGTGTTTCAGGCCGAGATGTACGCCATCCTGCACTGTGTGCGGGAGAACAAGAGGAGGGGCTACACCAACAAGCGGATCCTCATAGCCACAGACAGCCAGGCAGCCCTTAAGGCACTAAGTAGCCCACGGGTAAATTCCTGGCTGGTGAGTGAGTGCCGAGACGAGACGAGCGACCTGGCTGGGCAGAATGAGGTGACCCTCATCTGGGTGCCGGGTCACTCGGGGGTCAAAGGCAATGAAGAAGCTGACAGTCTCGCAAAGAGGGGGTCAGCAGAACCATTTATGGGACCAGAACCGGCTCTGGGCGTGTCAAAGAGCACTGCCAGGGGAGCCATTAAGTCCTGGGTCAGAAACCAACACAAGGTGTACTGGGCGGACTGTCCAGGGCTCAGACATGGGAAGTCAATAATTGACGGACCCAGTTCAAAGAGAGCTGTGGAGCTGCTAAACCTTAGCAGAGGACAGCTCAGAAACACAACAGGTCTCTTGACGGGACACATGGCCGTCAAGAAACACCTACATAAAATGGGGCGGTTCGAAGGGGACCTCGCATGCAGACTCTGCGGCGAGGGGGAGGAATCAGCCCAGCACATCTTGTGCGAGTGTATAGCTCTGGACCGGAAAAGACAACTGATCTACGGTCACTCTAGACCGGAGACAGAGCAATATAAAACTTCACCCTACCAATCGCTGTGCAGACTAGTTCAAGGCACAGTGATTTTGGAATGGGTGGAGTAAGACTAGGGGTATGCACAATCAACCAAGGGTTGCGGTGCTATCGGGGCGGCAAGGCCGCGGACGAGCCCTGAGGGAACAAAAAAAAAAAAAAAGAGTGCCGCAAGGTTCCATACTTGGACCAAAACTGTTCAACTATTTTATTAACGATATACGTACGTTGCCTAAGACCAACCTTGCTCTCTGTGCAGATGATACTGCCATATATGCCCATTCCTTTTCAGCAGAAGTTGCAAATAAACAGATACAAATTCATCTTGATATACTACAAAATTACCTATAGACTTGGAAAATATCACTTAACTGTGAAAAGCGTAGACAATTGTATTTACTAGAAAAACAATAGATTCCAAAATATTTAACCATCTAAATGTAGGAGACAAAAAAATAAAGCTCTCACTAACAGTAAAATACCCAGTAGTACACCTGGACGGTAGACTTAATTTCAAACACTATATTAAAACTGCTCTAAATAAAGCTCATATCGCAATGAAGTACATGTAACCCCTAATGACAAGAAACAGTAAACTTAGCAGAGACAACAAAAAATTAATCTATACGACTATAATAAGACCAGTTGTATCTTATGCCGCTCCAGTGTGGTGCTCAGTATCAGATACGGCAATTAAACCCATTCAACTATACCAAAACAAATGCTTACGACTAGTGACGAACAGAAACCTATACACAAGAATTAAACACTTACATGACATGACCAAAACACTAACAATCAAACACTATATTAATAAAACATCCGGAAATTTTTACGAAAACAAATTGAAAATGTACCTATTGACAAGACGAATAACAGACATAATATATATAACAGTCCTTCTAAAATCAAACATATACTGCCGTATCAAAATCTAGAAATATTTAAAACGCCCGTTACCGTTTAATACGAGAATCCACATTATCTATGGTTAGAAAGCTGTATGTTATAGAAATCAAATCAACTTGCAACATAGCAAGTAATAATAATTATCTTAAATAGGTTTTTGTAAACACTTTTCCTATATACAACCGCACAACTTGTTCAATATAACTATAACTACTTTTTTCTTTGGTAAATAACAAATTAGAGATAAGTTATATTATTTTAACAGGAGCTTTATATTTAAGTCGTAGTATATATAAAAAAATTGTAAATTTTTGTAAATTTGTTATAATGTAATATAGACCTTTGTATGGGTATTAGCGATTAGCAGCTGGATTTGCTCATGAACCTGTCCAAAAATATTTATAGTGTTTCAGGCTTTAACTAGGAAGAAAATTAGGATATTGTCTATTGGCGGTAGCTCTATTACCATATGGATTTATTGTAGGTAAACAACCCTCCATTTTTGTCATGTTCCAGGTTACTATCTTCAGGCTAAACAGGTTTTTTAAATGTTCCGCATAGATGAGTTGTTAGCACACCTTGTCCTTTTGTATTGGGAATAAACATACTCCGTCCATTCCAGGAAACTTAAGTAAACTGAACTTGTTTATTACTCATCTGGATCTGTTGCGCCTTACCACTTTCGTGGCCAGCACTCAGTGTCATACATTAGGACATACTACCCTCTGCTCGGGGTTATGATATTCTTATGTCAGTGGGACCAGAAAGTGTCTCACAGTCTGGACGGGACATTTTTTGTGTCGCTTTCAACCTTAGGGTTCTTCTCCCCAAGTGACTGTAACATCAAACTAGCGTAGTCTTTAATTTTGCACCATACATGGATTGAGGTTACACCTTCTACTTGGCAGAAACTCTACACAGCACACCCAAGCAACATTTAAAGTCAAATTGACGTAAAATCGCCCTAACAATAGGTCGGCGACTAAATCACCGCAGGTCATTTTCAAGTTAAATTTAAGTGTATATTACCAATGTGGGAAATAAACTAAAAGTAACAGGGCAGTCGATAATAGGTCCAGCAAGGCATTTCGACCAACACATTTAGATATATTTAAGGCATTTTCATTCTATATTGGGCCAACGGACGTAATTTATTGGTAAATACGTCCAACGTTTTACTAGAATCCGCCATTTGGGCGCAAATGCCGTAAAATTCTTAACAACGGACTGCGCATGTGACATTATTCTGTAGGATATATGGTTATGTATGTATTAACAAACAGTAGATATTAGCAACTAGGTATGTGCATCTTTGTTAAAAAATGACTATATGTTGAATGATCAAACTTTAAATATTTGGTTTAATGATAAAGGTAATTCGCACTGTATAAAGGAAAAAACCACTGCCGTTATGTTTTTTCTGTTAACATGATTATGATACTTTGATATCATTCAAGCGTCTCTGTATAAAGTAAAATTAGTTACAATTAAAAACTATTCAACATTCTTGAAATTCTGATTTTGAGGATTGGTGATGTAAACAAGACAAAACTATCCTACCCTCATTGTATACAAGGATTATTTTATGTTTTTTGCGAGTTAAAATTTAACTACACTAGATTCAACAAAAAATGGTTTTTAGTTTTTCAATACAATCAAGATGGATACCGCAGGCATAGTTTAATATGGCTACCGTTCTAACATTATTGACCTGAAAGTTAATTTTGCTCTATTTTTTTACCTATAATAAGTCACAATTCTCAATTACAAGGCAAACTAACCAAATTTTGAAGGCATTTTGTTCTATTATGGGAATTTCAACTACATGGTAAACGAATTTAGTTTAAATTTATTAGCAATCATACATTTTCATGTACCGGAGAGAAATATACGAATGATTGTGTATAGCATTTTTAATTTTTGATTCCGTAATATGTTATAGACATCAATAGAGCAAAAATAAGTAAATAAACATAAACATATGACAGCTGACCGTGCTGCCAATGCTTCATTCCATTGGCATAAAAAGGGATATATTATATTGAAGGGGTAAACGTGCTGATTTCAAATCAGCAGCTTCCATATATTAGTAGCCGATGAAGTAGTCATACGTTTTTAATATTAACACAGAGACTGTGACTGAAGAACACAACTTTTATTAATTAAGTTCATCAACTGAAACACCTCTAGCATTCACATATTGATTCCACTGCTGTACACTTTACATTTTGAGGATATTTTTATTTGAAGTCAGATTTTATGGGTATTTTCAACTTTAATGGAGGCAATTTGACTTAGAAGACCACTTCTGCGGTAATTATGACAACGCGGTCAATCAGAAAGCCATTTTAGGTTATCTTAGTGTCCAAAATATTTCCTGTGTTGTATTGCAGTTAGATTGGTAATATACATGTAATCTGGACATCATAAGAAGACCTCAAATTTACTATACCACAGAGACGTATTGCAAGTTAATATTAGGTAATAAATTACCTTAAAATATGTATTTTGGGTATCTGGACTTAGTAGTCACTTTTCAGTCCAATTTAGGGCACACTTTGGCCTAAAAAGGACCAATTGTGGAACTGAAACTCAAAATTATATTTACGTATATTTATAGGTAAAATTGAACCAAATTTTTACCAATTTAGTTACTTGTAAGTTACTGACTTTGGAGTAATTTTAATAGTCAAAAATATGCTAATTGGGAGCTGCACGCTCACATTTGTAGTGATTATGACAATCAAGCCAACATTTTGGTTAATTATAACTAAATTACAACTTGGTTAGGTTATTTGGATTCGAGTGCTGGTTAACATGCCTTAATTTGTTGCGTGGGCATCATCTGCTATGCTCCTTTGAGTCATGAGTTTATTGATCCGGCAGTTACATGTTGATAGACGTTCTGTTATTCTAATGATAGTTCTGCTCCTTACCAGAGGGTCTTCTGGACTAACGCTGCTGCGTCCTCCGATTTTTACTCGGTTAAAACATCCGGGCCTGCCTTTTCTTTGTCAGTGAGACCGGAAAGTGCTCATAGCCTGGGTAGGGCGTCTTTGTGTAGCTTTAGACACTAGGGTTTTCCTCCTCGAGGACTGTAACATCAACCTTGTTTAGTATTTAATTTTGCATGGATTGAAGTTAAATCTTCTTCTTCGCAGAACTTTGTCTGCCATGCTCTTCTGATTCGTGTGTCTGATCAGTCGTCAGTGTCATGTTGATGGACGTTCTTTAATTCGAATAGCATCTCTGCTCGTTCCCAAGAGCTCTTATGATGTGACGCTGTTGTGTCCTCCGATTTTTACTCGGTTAAAAGATCCGGGCCTGGTCTTTCTTTTATATGACATTAGAACGAGAGGTACATATGTATTGCATAAGACAACCGACGGTCGCTGTGTATATTCTCGCCTACTGTGATCGTTAATAACATTAGCAATGAGAGTAGGATGTTCAGTGTTCTCTCTTGAGCTGTGTCTCATTTCTTACCAGTGAGTCAGACACTATTATTCTATAAACTCTAAGCTATCACCATTAACAGTGTGTTGTGGTACAATAAGTTGACTATTCATCATAATGCATATTGCTATAAACAATAATTTCATCATCGTAGTTTTTTTCTTGCTTGTCCGACATGCCGGAGACTATTAATTAAGTATTAAAATAATTCATTGTCGTTTACCTGAATTTATTGCCGTGTCCAGAGAAACTAGGACACTGTTATCAACAGTGAAGTACTTGCTACATGCGATGACAAGTTTTTATTGTAGACATGGTATTGTATTTCAAAGCTGGTTCTAGATGATTGATGAATTATTATTTTTACAGCGGTGCAATCATTTGTCCCATTGCATTTGAGCGTAATGTATGATGTATGGAGTTTATATACGTAATGCGCATAAAATTATTTTTTATTTTTATTTATTTATTTGTCAATGACTTAATAACCTCCACGTCGCAGCATTAAAATAACGTAAAGATATCCAAATATAGTTGTTTTATTGCACGTAACAACATAATCTACGGACAATTTAAATAATAGGCGTTAAGACAGGAACGGAAATAGCGTAGTGTCTGTTTCGGCCGGCAGCACAATATCCAAGTGACATACACACATCGGTATCTTCACTTCCGCTTATGTGACAGAAACTGAATACTAATTAGAGACAATGCGACTACGTGTCCGACTTTTATATACCTGCCCGCACTGATACGTTCTGTCTGGAAATGTGTTGTATTTTCACTTTGAACGTCAGAAGTTTGCGGTTAGGTAGAAAATTCATTTTAAAACAGAGAAATGAGGTTTCATATTTTAACTATGGTTAGACATACTTTTATTAGCTTACAGAGAAAACATTTTTCTAGTTATTCAACACTCTTTTGTTTGATTCATATTTTACAAAAAAGAAGACATTTTCTATCACCACAAATTGCTTTCATTAAAATAAAAGGGGTTGCATTCGACGTTGCCTAATGAAAGGTGTCTATACACATCACAAAAGCATTGTTCCCCTCCTGTTACCACTTTTTTTTTAATTTTAATTTTCTTAATTTCAACACACCACGAGGGCCCACAGCCTAAGTAGTATCGCACCGTGTGTCGACAAGGAGGAAAGAGGCAATTCTGGACTTGTAGGTTTGGAGGTTCGGAGGAGAAGGAAAACATGTGGCGGCAAGGAATTCCACAATTTGGAAGTCATCGGGACAAAAGAGCGGGCATAACAGGATGTTCCATGTCTGGTGACCTGGACAGCATTCGTTCTGTTCCCCTGGTAGATCTGTTGGGGGCAGCAGTTGGATGAACTATGGAAGAAAGCTCATATGAGCAGTGCCCGTGCAGATATCTATCAAAGAAAGAGAGGTCACCAACGGCACGTCGTTAGGCAAGGGATAGCAGTCTTTGGGTGATGGTAGGGTCACCGATAAGACGTATAGCTCTCTTCTGAATGGAGTCCAGGATAGCTAGTGTAGAAGCGGCGGCGGCACCCCAGATGTGGGAGCAGTATTCGAGGTTTGGCCTTATTTGTGAAGTATATAAGTTATAGATATTAGCTGGTGAAAAGTATTTGCGAGTCTGGAAGAGGAAACCTAATTTCTTAGCAGGCGCTTCTGTAATTGATGTGACATGTTGGTGCCAATTGAGATTTCGATCCACAGAAATTGCAACAAGTCAAAAGGACCCGATACTTTGAATAACTTGGTTGTTCATTGTGATGGGTCTAGGGCTGGTGTATCTCTTATGGGACTGAGATTTGATGTAGTTGAATTGTACAAGATTTCTACTTCCCCAGTATAAGATTTTTTGGAGATCCACAGAGACAGAACCCTCAATTAGAATATTTTATATATGAGTGTAGGATGCTGTCGCCCGCGTAACTGTGAACTGGATTAGATATGCTAGAGAGGAGGTCATTGATATGGAGAAGAAACAAAGTAGAGGCTAAAGCTTTAACTTGAGGGACTCCTGCATTAATTGAATACAGTTTAGAGGAATGGCCATCCACGACAACAAAAATGCTCCGGTTTGAGAGGAAATTTGCTGTCCAAGTACAGAGTTTTGGTGGTAGGCCATAGGCCGGAAATTTATTAAGCAGCGCTGCGTGCCAGACCTGGTCGAATGCTTTGGATATGTCTAGAGCGTTAATCTGGGATTCACCGTGTAGCTCCATATACTTGTTTTAAGAATGGGTGACAAAGGAAAGGAGGTCGGCAGTTGATCTACGCTGACGGAATCCATACTACCGGTCGTGGATTAGACTGTGTTTTTCAAGAAATTTTAGTAATTCGGTGTTTATATACTTTTCAATCACTTTAGACACGACTGAAAGGAGAGAATTGGGCCTGTAGTTGCTAGGAAGCGCTTTGGATCCTTTCTTGGGGACGGGCTGTACTCGAGCAGTTTTCCACTTACTAGCGAATATGCCTCTATCGTAAGATGTCTGAAATAGACGAGTCATGACAGGAGCAAGTTCTGGTGCGCATTTTTTGAGAACAATTGCTGGGATCTCGTCAAGGCCAGAGGCTTTCCTGGTATTAAGAGAAGAGAGCATCTTTCGTACCTTTTTTTAGTTTTGAAAATGATATCCATCATTTTATGCGCGACATTGGGGACTGTTGGTGTTTGAACATTTCGATGTGGGTTGAGAGTAGAATTGCTTGTTAATCAACACTCTTTTGTTTGATTCATATTTTACAAAAAGAAGACATTTTGTCTCACCGCGAATTGTTTTAATTAAAATAAAAGGGGTTGCATTCGATGTTGCCTAATACTGAAAGGTGTCTATACGCATCTGAAAAGCCTTGTTCCCCTCCTGTTACCACCTAACTTAAGCAAGGTAATGTAAACTTTTTTGCGTATAAATTTTTCATTATCTTTTCATAAATATAAGAGCATGTCAACCAGCAGTTGAGTCCAAATAACCTAACCAAATTGTAATTTAGTTATAATTAACCTAAATGTTGGCTTGATTGTCATAATTACTACAAATTTAAGAATCCAGCTCCAAATTTGTCTATTTTTGACTACTAAAATTATTCCAAAGTCAGTAACTTTCAAGTAACTAAATTGGGGAGAATTTAGTTCAATTTTACCTACAAACATACTTAAATATAATTTTAAGTTTTAGTTCCACCATTGGTAATTTTTAGGTCGAAGTGTGTCCTAAACTTAGTTTGTAAAGATAACTGTTTTAGTCACTTTTCAGTTTAACTGTTTTATAGAATTTGAGGTGAGATGTTTGAATTTTCGTGAAAGTAAATAAAACTAGTGAAAATGTGTTCAAATGGTAAGTAACTGTACATGTACTAGTAGAATAATACCTTATTAGATACCTATACAAATACAACTGTTTTTTTCTTAATTTGAAGTTAGTTTTGTAAACACTTTCGTGTGGTGGTTTCATACTGAAACTACTAGGCCACAAGCTGAAGTAACTGACATATTTCCTTCATTGCAGGATATTCAAATCCTAGAGCATATAAAAGCAATATGCAATCGTTTTTAGCGAGTGGTCAATGGAATATGAATCAACTTGGGCAATTAACAGCAGATGAATTTAATAATTTCTTAGAAGAGATTCCATCAGATGTGGAATCTTACACTTCCGACTACGATTGTGCTTCCGACGCTGAAAATGAAGATTTAGAGCAAGATTTTGCAGATTCAACTGCAGAAACACTGGTATCATATTCTACAATAATCGAAGATAATAATGATCTAGAAATGATCAAGAGATTGTGGAGAATTATCTAGAAGAGGGGTGGTAATCGGATGAGAATATTACTTTGCTGAACCTGATGCCAAATGTAGATGCCAAAAGTAATTTAATTTGGCGTAACCAGTATTATTCTTTCAACAAAGTCACATTCCAAAAATTTTCTGATTCAACGTACCTGATTATGAGTATCCTTATCAATACTTTCCGCAATTATTTCGAGAAGCATTGATAGAAAAGTTAGTTTTGGAAACCAACCTTTATGCCACGGAAAATCAAACTCGACAAATATCTTCTGTAACTGTGGATGAGATGAAAATTTTTCTAGGTATCAGTATAATGATGGGAGTGAAGAAAGTTATAAAGATTACTGGTCTAGCTCTGTAGTACCTAGAGACAGTTACATCAGTAGTTGCATGTCAAGGACGCGTTTTTCGTGGTTTCTAGGTAATTTACATGTAAACGACAACAGCATTCAACCAAAAAAGGGAGAGCACGGTTCTGATAAACTATACAAGATTAGAGCTTTATTGTCGGCACTTACACAAACCTTTGAAAATTCATACAAACACCAGGAATTCCAAAGCATTGATGAGTCAATGATTCAATTTAAGGGGCGTTTAAGTATTAGAACAATATATGCCTAACAAGCCCATAAAGCGGGGTTACAAAGTATGGGTAAGAGCTGGAATTAATGGATTTATACACGAGTTTCAAATTCATACCGGTAAAATTGCTGATATCACCGAACATAGCTTAGGGAAAAAAGTTGTCATTGATTTGACTAGGTGATTAGTATGAAAGAACCATCAGATCTATTTTGACAACTTTTTCTCTTCAGTACAACGAATGCATCGATTACAGGAAGAAAAAAAATACTCTTGTGGGACAATGAGAAAAACAGAAGGGGGTTTGCAAACTTGCCCGAAGTAAAGGAGAGAGGTCAAATTGAATAGCTGGTAAAAGCGGACTGGCATGTCTAAAATGGATGGACAAAAAGCCTATATTTTTCATGTAGAACTTCCATAATCCACACTAGATTTGTAATGTTGCCACGCATGCTAAAGACGGTGCACGGATTACGGTAAACTGTCCAAGTCTTGTTAACGACTATAATCAATTTATGGGTGGTGTTGACAAGGCGGACATTCTGAAGGCAATCTACGAACTAGACCGAAAAAGTTAAAAGTGGTGGCACCGACTTTTTTTTTCATTTATTGGATGTGTGCGTAATCAACGCCTTCATTTCGTATAAAGAATCAGCAGCAGAACATTCAGCACAATGTCTAACTCTGAAAGACTAGGATCAGGTCTAATTGGAGCCGGTTCTACGCCAGGAAAAGGCAGGAAGCGTGATAATACAGAATCACACTTCAAACCATACATTCCGCAGGAGATTAGATTTGATAAAGTAAGTCCTTTGCCAGAGCGAACTACTTCACGCCGGTGTGCAAACTGCAGCAGTGTACCTCTAGTTCAGTCGACAGGTAGTTTCAAATAGAAAAAGGTCGGAAGTTAATGAAACATTGGGATGTTGTGCAGAGGTGGTTAATTAACATTTTCTTAACTTTTGGACCTCGAGGACCCTGTGCGAAAAAAGAGGGGGGGGGAGGGTACTGCAAAATTTTTGACCTTTCTCCAGTTTTTCCTAAATAACTTTTTTCCCTTAAATACTATGGCAAAAATATTCGAAACTTTTTTTGTAGAGCGTTAAATTTTCTACTATCTTGACTATTCAAACATGTTTGTATGTCAAATCGTTACCGAGATATGGCGCTTCGAAAAAAATTAATTCATCAAAATTCGCTAAAAAATACCGAAGAATGCAGAATTCCACCTTATTTCTTCTGTTATACCCGAATTATTGTGAAATGTTGTTGTCATTATGATTTCTGGTTACAACCGCCAACTTCGGAACGGTAGGCGGGCCAGTTGCAACTTAGCCTTAGTCACTGATCGTGTGAATAATCGGTACCGCAGGTCGTCGAGGATGTCATTGTCAATGTCGCCTCCATAAATTGCTACCAGGAACTTTTCTCCAGCGTCGCTGATCTGCTGACGAGTAGCGGTTGGTGTTTGAAATGGAGCCATTGCTGCAGAGAGTGAGGTATTCTTCAGGTAAGTGCTCCAATTTTTTTTCTTCCCCAATCCATACGGTGCTGGCGTGGTATCACAACCACTCACGGCGTGGAGGAAAAGTGTGTCCTTGGGGGGAAAAGAGCAGGAACTTGGCGAGTAGAGGACACTGGAATCACTGCCTCTTCCACTTTTCTGAAGATAGATGTTGTTTGTGAAAATACCTAATGCTGTCAACAGAATAAGAATGACCACATCGGGTAGAGTCACTTTGACCGGAGTTTGCGCCTTTCCAAGGGTAAATTTGCCTGTTTAGCTCTGAAATCATGATTAATAGCTTCCTCACAAAAAACATGCATTGGTGAAGTCTAATTTCGCAACTTGTGACCGCCGAGTAGGTACAGGAGAAGGAGCTTTGGATGTGTCATATCCTCGACCTGTAAAGGCAGCAATCAATTTCTCATTGTGGTACCTTGTTTGGCAAGCACTGTGCACACTCACTTCACTCAACCCACGCAGGAACTCTTCATCTGCCGAAAGTTTCCTTTTCACACTGGACACCAACAGTCTGGCAACTCCTCTGGCTTTCACAACAGTTAGTTCACCTGCTTCAACTCATCCTTTAAAAATAAAGCACAAGTCTGATTGACTAGATGTAGACGCCATCTCCAAAAGGTACTCGAATTTACGCAAACACGGATTCATTAGGCTCTCTTGAAACGATAACAAATAACTGCACCGATTCCTTTCTGACGATTCAGGATGTATGGTCAGCAATCACACTTTATGCCTGAAATCAGAAAAAAAAGATATAAATATTAGTACGAACGTAAAAATTTAAGTAGTAAATTATGTAGTGGGTGGGTGAGGTAAGGGGGGATAACGATCGGAAAAGTAACTAACATCAATACCAACATGGAGTGAGTATGGTTGGTTTTCATCAGAGAAGAAAATTAGCTTGTGTGAATTGTGGTCGCGTGGGGAAGGGAGCAGTGGGGGCGGGTGGGGGTTTCAGAAGTTGGCGGTTGTAACCATAAATCATAATGACAACAACATTTCACAATAACTCGGGTATAACAGAAGAAATAAGGTGGAATTCTGCATTCTTCGACATTTTTTTAGCGAATTTTGATATTTTTTTTCGAAGCGCCATATCTCGGTAACAATTTGACATACAAACATGTTTGATAGTCAAAATAGTAGAAAATTTAACGCTATACAAAAAAGTTTTAGATGTTTTTGCCATAGTATGTTAGGGAAAAAAGTTATTAAGGAAAAACCGGAGAAAGGACGAAAATGTTGCAGACATTCAAATTGTAACTTATGGGTTTATTTTTTTTAAATTTTGAACCCCTTAGTCTCCTCCTGAAATATCTGCATTCCTCCGGAATCACTCTGTATGTAATATTTTAGATCAAGATATTATCAATCGTATCTCTTCATTTAATTTACACCAATTAACACGTTTTCTATAATAAACGATTCTATTGTTAAGAAAACAAAAGTTTTTCATTTGAATACGTTAGACGGCTGGCTTCTTTAAATATAGGGAATTAGCATAATCAATTACAACACTGTTTTATTTAGCTTTCATTTTCGTCGGCATTTCTTGTACACATGCATAAATCCATTATTATATCAATCTCACTCAGACATGTATCATTTTACATTTCCTACAGATTTCCATACCAATTAAAGTTATACTTTGTTTAATTATTAAATCATGAGATTAGATTTCTTAACCAAATTGAGAATATTTCACGCTTTTTTAGCATGGCATTTGCCCATTCGATTTACATATTAAATTAAAACAAATATTACATACACGGTTCTCTTTATAGCTAATTCATTATGTATAATACTAATACTTTGTATAGTTAAATATTCATTAGTGTATTAATTTTACTTATGGAGTGATGTTGATGTACTACTAGACGAGTTTGTTTACATTATGCATATAAACGCTAGTTTGTATATAAATAACCATAACAATTGATTTTCAAAGCATCAATATAAATTATATATTATGGTTTTAAATGGAGTCAAGCGAATGACACGACTAATTATGTTATTTTGCATTTCAAATTTCTGCGAGGTTTAATACTCTCTGTTAATTGCTGATATTGTCTGCGGCTATGATCAGATATTAGACGTTAAGGTAAGCCACCTTTACATTAGAAACTATTAAAGTTGGATGAACATTTACTCTACCTAATTAAACTTACAATTTATCTGTCTTGTCACAGGCTCCTTGTTCGCTGGCCATCATGGAAATTACCAATCAGATAACTGCATAGTATAGGTTGACCACTAGCAACCCCCATGAGCGGCACTCCAAACTTTCGGTGCCCAAGGAAATATATTTGATTAGCCTATACTCAAAATTTCTTAATAAAGGCTTTAACCAATAAGCAGATCTCAGCTATAAAATTACAAGGTAAATGAACAGAAGTCAGACCCAAAGAAAGAACCTACAAAGTGCTAATGACACGACTAATTATGTTATTTTGCATTTAAAATTTCTGCGAGGTTTAATACTCTATGTTATAATTATTTAATTATAATGCTGATATTGTCTGCGGTTATGATCAGTTATTAGACGTTAAGGTAAGTCACCTTTACATTAGAAACTATTAAAGTTGGATCAACACATACTCTACCTAATTAAACTTACAACTTATCTGTCTTGTCACAGGATCCTTGTTCGCTGGCCATCATGGAAATTACCAATTAGATAACTGCATAGTATAGGTTGACCACTAGCAACCCCCATGAGCGGAACTCCAAACTTTCTTTTTTTTAATTTCAACAACACACCACGAGGGCTTACAGCCTAAATACTATCGTACCGTGGGTGTTGACAGGGAGGAAAGAGGCAATTTGTTAATTCTGGACTTGAAAGTTTGGAGGCTCGGAGGAGAAGGAAACCCATGTGCCGACAAGGAATTCCACAACTTGTAAGTCCTCGGGAGGAAAGAACGTGAATAACAAGAAGTTCTATGTCTGGTGACCTGGACAGTAAAAGGGTGCATTCGCTCTGTTCCCCTTGTAGATCTGTTGGGGGCAGCAGGTGGGATAACTATGGAGGAAAGCTCCTCTCAGCAGTGCTCGTGCAGATATCTATAAAATAGAGAGAGGTCACCAACGGCACGCCGGTGGGCAAGGGTTGGCAGCCTTTGGGTGAGGGTATAGTCACCGATGAGACGTATAGCTCTCTTTTGAATGGAGTCTAGGATAGCGAGTGTAGAAGCGGCAGCTGCACCCCAGATGCGGGAGCAGTATTCGAGGTTTGGCCTTATTTGTGAAGTATATAAGGTATAGAGATTAGCTGGTTAAAAGTATTTGCGAGCCCGGAAGAGGAAACCTAATTTCTTAGCAGCCGCTTCTGCAATTGATGTGACATGTTGGTGCCAATTGAGATTTCGATCCACAGAAATGCCAACAAGAGAAAAGGACTCATTACTTTGAATAACTTGGTTGTTCATTATGATGGCTCTAGGGCTAGTGTATCTCTTATGAGAAAGATAGCAAGACTGAGATTTGGTGGGGTTGAATTGTGCAAGATTTCTACTTCCCCAGTCTAATATTTTTTGGAGATCCACAGAGACAGAACCCTCCATGACTCTGCGATTCCCATCTAATTGGGCTTAAGAAACAGGCTTAGAATAATGTATATTTGAGTGGATGATGCTGTCGTCCGCATAACTGTGAACTGCGGAACTCCTGCATTAATTGGATACAATTTAGAGGAATGGCCATCCACAACAACAGATATGCTCCTGTTGGAGAGAAAATTTGCTGTCCAGGTGCAAAGTTTTGGTGGTAGGCCATAGGCCGGAAGTTTATTAAGCAGCGCTGCGTGCCAGACCTGGTCGAATGCTTTGGATATGTCTAGAGCAACAATCTGGGATTCACAGTGTAGTTCCATAGACTTGTTCCAAGAATGGGTAACAATAGAAAGGAGGTCGGCAGTCGATCTGCGCTGACGGAATTCATACTGCCTGTCGTGGTTTAGACTGTGTTTTTCCAGAAATTTTGTAATTCGGTGTTTATATACTTTTCCATCACTTTAGAGACGACTGAAAGGAGAGAAATAGGCATGTAGTTGCTAGGATGTGCTTTGGATCCTTTCTTGGGGACGGGTTGTACTCGAGCAGTTTTCCAGTTACTAGGGAATATGCCTCTATTGTAAGATGTCTGAAACAGACGAGACATGACAGGGGCAAGTTCTGGTGAGCATTTTTTGAGAACAATTGCTGCGATCTCGTCAAGGCCAGAGGCTTTCCTGGTATTAAAAGAAGAGAGCATCTTTCGTACCTTTTTAGTTTTGAAAATGATATCCGTCATTTTATGCGCGACATTGGGGACTGTTGGTGGTTGAACATTTGGAGGTGGGTTGAGAGTAGAATTGCTGGCGAACAACGAAGCAAAAAGTTCAGTCTTGTCCAGGGCGGTAGAAACAATTTCATCCCCTGAGAAAAGAGGTGGGAACGTGCTTTTGCAGAAATTATTCCCAATAGATTTAGCAAGAGTCCAGAAGGGTTTGCCGCCGTTGGAGCTCAAGAGGACTTTGTTTTTGATGTGGTTATTAAACGAGTTTTTTGGCTCAGAAAGAATGCCGACATAGCGGTTTCTTGCGTCGTTAAATGCTTGACGGTTTTCTTGACTGGGATTGTGTAGAAGCGTTTTTTGAGCTTTGACCTTTTCAAGTCTGGCCTTGTCACATGATTTAGAGAACCAGGGCTTTTGAGTGGCTGAAGAGGTTTTCCGTGTACGTGGAATAAATAACTCCATGCCAGCTTGGATAATTTCGGTGACGTTTTGTGAGATATCAGAGGGGTCAGGATGAGAGAAGCAGACAGACGCCCATGGAAATGACGAAAAGTAATCCCGCATTTCGTCCCAATTTGCGGATGTGCCAAACGATACGTGGGTGTGATGATTGTGTGACCTCGGGTTGCATTGCGCAGGAACCAGTGACCATGCCGTGGTCTGAGCGGCCAATGGGGGGGCGGTGCGGTGACTGATATATTATAGCATTCAGGTTTTGTAGTAAGAAGGGGATCCAAGGGATTTGAGCTGTGTGTTGGGATACGAGGAAAGTAAGTAGGTTGCTCAATCATATTGGCTAAAGAATTGCTGACTGCAAAGGCCTCTGCTGATCTCCCTTGTGAATCGGTTTTTGAAGATTCTAGTCACCAAGAATAGTGACCTCGGAGGAAGAATATTCAGAAATCAGATGGTCGGTTGTTTTCAGAAAGGTAGTCGAAGAGCTGGACAAACTTGTTGTCAGAAGGTGACTAGTAAATGCAGCAGATGAATTTAATTTTACGTAAAGAATTTATGGATATTTAACGTGCCCAATATTGCGTGTTGCATGGTGCACAGGGCTAGTGGCTTTGCATTTCCTTCCAATGGCGCCACGTACAGACATTCAAGTTGGTCAAACGCAATGCTACAACTTTACTTGATACTAATTTAGCAGTATGTACCAAAAAAATGCTTTTACCCAGACACACGGTCCTACCACTAGACCAGAGACGAACAGCAACGGTATGTGTTACTGTAAACTGATTTATGAAAATCATCTACTAAACAGGCAAAAGATTTTTGGACACTTTGATAGTAAAATTAATAAATTTGTGCAACAATACATACTGAGAATAGCTAAATTTTTTACACAAGTCAAGCTAGTCATGTAAACAATTAGGTAAGCAACAAGTTTAGACACAAATGTAATTTATTATAAAGTTTTTGCGAGTAAGTATGCGTAATAATAATTGTATAGCATGTGTGAAATGTGGTATGCGAACCTTACAACAGGGACTAAAAGTAATTGAGTATTGTGTTTGAATTAGAAAGATTACAGTATTTGCGTAACAGCTTAGAAGCAGTAACAGTTAATGAAGAAAGCAATATCAATATCAAAACAATTTACTAAGAACCTCGGTGGTTCAGTGGTAAGAACGTGTGCCTCTGAACCGAAAGGTACTGAGTTCGATCCCAGCGTACTCCTTTCACTTTTTCAGTACATACTGTAACAATAACATCAGCCGAGGTTCTGAAATTGTATTTGAGCAAGTTGAATGTCTGCACGTTCCGCCCTTCGGAGGGGGCGTAAAGTCGTCGGTCCCGTGTCCATGCGATGTTGGGCACGTTAAAGATCCCTACCTTCCTTACAGAAAGGCAGGGGTTCGGCAAAATTCCCAGGATAGTGAGGTGAAACTGCTCCCTGGCGTCGGTGATTGGCCATAGTCGCGGAAATAGGCAGACGTTAAAGAAACAAAAAGACACGCACACAACAGAACAATTTACTTATGTATCTATAAACTTATTGTGGGAATGGAATCTGTATTCTACGATGCCCAAAAACATCTTTTGGTGGAAAATTATGCAAAAATATGTTCACTGAACTAATTTTCTTTCATATAAAATAACCCAGCTTACACAACCTAAGAACTAAACTTTGCATTGAGATAAATTTAAAAGATATTTAAAATTTTGTATTTGTTGTCAATTTTTTAAGCATGATAGTGGGCTGTTTACATTTCAGAGTCACACATCTGGTGAATTAAAACAAGTGAAAACGTATACTCTTTGGCAAATTTTCTAAGAAAAAATTTGCTTCTAACGAAAGAGTTTAAAACTGTTTTGCTAATATGTTGTGTGGGTTATCTAGTCAACCATCCGAACATTTTACCGGGAAAAATAAGGTTGTTTTGTGAAGTAGAAGATCCCGACTTTTGTATTTAAACACTCTTGAACATAAATCTGTCTAAATTATGTGGAGATATACAGCACAAGTCTTGTTAATTATTGTATGCACATACTGTATAATTTTTGAGTGGCTTGAATAAATTCGTTAGCCAGAAAAATTTGACCAGGTTTTCAAGGAAAAATTGTTGTTTTCATTCGGAAAATCTTTGTATCTCCGAAGGTGACAAAGCTATGGTAACGAAATTTGATTCGTCGGTTTATGTCATAAAAATGTTCGGGACGCACCAAGTGCGTCACTACTATAGTAAATTTTCATAAGAATTGTACACTACTAGTAAGGTATATTAATAAAACTAGTTTCTTAAATCTAAATCGACCTGGTAGACCGGTTTTAGGGGTCCCAGTTAGCGATTATTTTAAGCAGTTTCTATTTTCTATGGGGCTAGAAAATCATAAGTTGGTAGAGATATATGTAAGTTCTGCAAGTCTCTTTAAAAAAATGTGTTACAAATTTCATTAAAGTCACAAAAGTTTTCTAGAAAAAAATTCGTTACTTACAAAGGAAATGTACCTGCCAAATCATAAGTATGGCAGGTATTTTTTCTTTTAATTGCTTGGATGGTTTTGTTTTAGTCAACCCAATCGAACTAGTTTTTGCAAACAAAACAACAAAAAAGGTTTTTTAAAACCAACTTGTAGTTATTCGCGAAGCTCATTGTGTTATTTTTCCTTAATCCAGTACCCACGTTGCATTTACATAGGTGTTACTATGGTTCAAGATTGAAAATTCTAGCTTAATAGAAAAATGAGTTATCGGATTTCAAATATTTTTACAAAAATGTTCTACCATAATGTATTTGCTGCACCCAGACCTTTTTCAACTCTTATTTACTGTTGCTGTATCCACACTTTTTTAAAATGATGAAATATTGTCGCTCTCTATCTAAGACTGACAAACAAGGCAACCTAAATTTCATTTTTAGAAAAATATTTTAAACAAATAGAATGGGGTAACAATTTTAACATAAATTGGAAATCTTGGTTCGCTGCTTTGTCGCAGGGGCTCCTCTTCCCCTTCTGCATGCCTACAACCACCCTCAATGCATAAACAAGAACAATGTAAATAAGAAAATTTTCTTGGGAACAACCCGCAAGAAAGTTACGGGACCTGCGGTGAATATAGGGGTTCTGGGCGAGGTAAACAGAATTATAAGGAGGTACAGCTGCAAAATAAGATAAAGGTAGCTTATAGAGGTCCACCTAAGCTGGTTTTTTGCACACTTTCCGCTCACATTTCCTTTTTTATCTTCTTCTCCGGCCAACACCTCTATTCACTCCTGCTCCCGTAACATTCTTGGGGGCTGTAGGCAAGAAATATTTATTGTGGTTTGTGCATCCAGGAGGAGATCTAAGCATGTTTCTGATTTTTTTCTAAAACCCCCCGTGTGCTAATTTGCAAATTTACTAAAAATTTAATTTTTATTTAAAAAACGAATGTACCTGTCAAATTATAAACGTCCCTTATTAGTCTCTTGGATGATCCATTTTAACCAACTCAATCGAACCAGTTTCTACCAACAAAATAACAAAAATGGTTTTCTAAAACAAATTTGTCGTTTCCTGTGAAGTTCAATGTGTTATTTTTTAAATTTAGTACCCACGCTGCTTTTATATGGGTTTTAGTATGTACCAAACCTGAAGATTCTTGTTTAATGGGAAATTGAATTATCACTATTTGGAATATTTTATGAATGTTCGCTACCATAACGCACTTGCTGCACCTAAACTCTTTTTCACACTTATTTACTATTGCTGTATCCATACTTTTTTTAAATGAAAGAAATAAATATAAACAATACAAAATTTTGTAATTAAAATTTTAATAAATTACGCTGAACATCTGTTTATACATCAACTTTAACTACTGCATAATATTATGTAGTTTCATTTACCTCAAATTTTCCATATACGAGATGAAGAGTAAATAAAAACTAAAAGTAAACAATAAGTAACTTATTCTAAGATTCTAAGGTATAAGCGGCAGCGGAGTCTATTTTGAGGTTATCTTCTTCTTCTTTGTTTATGACGCCTGTAAACAAAGAAGAAGAAAATAACCTCGATTTCTACTCTCCCTGCTGTCAGTTGGCACAATAACAAATCACAAATAGGTAATTGGTGTTGTCAGACTTAACTAGGAGACCGAGATGGCTTTTAAATGCCCTGAAGAATGGGAAACTTAATATTTATACATAATAAAACGTACCTCTAGATTGCATTTAAACAAATTGAATCACTTTCGTTAAATTTTTTAATTATTACTATATATTTTTCAGATATTTTAAGTTGTTTATCTTAAGAGTTTTTGCAAATGGCAACCCCGCTGATAGTTTTTTGTGACATATTTTTGTAGCCTATTCGTTTGAAGTTTGATTTGGAGCATTTGTTTGCAATATCAGCTTAATCCTGATATATCTGTCTAACCTTGTCTAACATTATAGGCACCCATTCAGAGGTAATTTAAGATTATATCGTAAATAATTTATTTTTTATTTGGTTATAACTCAAAATTTACTAAACCTATTAAGTTAAAATTTGGTAGAGAGGACAACTTGTACGATATCTACATGCGTGCAATGCTTTAGTTTCATACTTTCAGTAACTTAAAAGATATTGCGTTTTCAAACAGTTTTTCGCATATTTTTTTCTAAAAGTATTTGAGTGTCAAAATTGTCTAACGAACTCATCCAAGCTATTAAAAAATGAAGGGGGCTGCCAAATTTGGTTTCAATTGGTATAGTATTTTTTGAGTTTTTGCTTGAATATATATATATATATATATATATATATATATATATATATATATATATATATATATATATATATATATATATATATATATATATTTATTTAAATTACAACAGCATCCTACAGACAAAATCCAATTATTAGATGCTGGAATACACATATTATTATAAAAGAAATTAGCAATTCTAAAGGTAGTCAGCATAATTAAGAATGAAAGAACAATTTAGCGTAACATCAGTTGCTTGACCTCAGCAGCCGTGCAGTGAAAAAGGTCAATACTACCACTCAGCTGATTATATAAACTACACATTGTATACAGTGGTGAGGACTGTACCACATTGAGCGTTGCAGTGGGTAAGTAGAAAATCAAAGCGTTTCTAGCATTAAACGTCGATACTAGAAAGTTTAACTTTATATATATATATATATATATATATATATATATATATATATATATATATATATATATATATATATATATATATATATATATATATATATATATATATATATATATATATAGTATCACACTGATAACTCACAAAATAATGGGCCGATTTTGATAAAATTTGGCATGAACCTTTCTTTTGTAAATGGCTTGGATAAGTTTGTTAGCCAGGAAAATCGGACGAGGTTTTCCGGGAAAATTTTGAGTTTTCATTCGAAAAAAATTCTTATCTCAAAAAGTAATAAGCCGATTTTAATAAAATTTGGCATGTACCTTTCTTTTGTAAATTGCTTTGACAAGTTTGTTAGTCAAGAAAATCGGACGTGGTTTTCCGGAAAAATTTGGAGTTTTCATTCGAAAAAAATTCTTATCTCAAAAAGTAATAAGCCGATTTTAACAAAATTTGGCATCTATCTTTCTTTTGTTAATGGCTTTGACATGTTAGTTAGTCAAGAAAATCGGACGAGGTTTTCCGGGAAAATTTTGAGTTTTCATTCGAAAAAATTTTTTATCTCAAAGAATAATAGGCCGATTTTGATAAAATTTGGCATGTACCTTCCTTTTGTAAATGACTTTGACAAGTTCGTTAATCAAAAAAATATTACGAGGTTTTCCGGGAAAATTTTAAGTTTTTTTTTAATCGAACACGCCTTATGTTATTGCATTTTTGCATTTTCCATCGAAATACATCTTTGTAAGAAAAGAAATTCGGGATGCAGCAAGTCCGTTATGGTAGCAAATTTTCATTAAATGCTTCAAATTTGAATAGCTCAATTTGCTATTAACCTACAAGGTTGACCAAGAAACATGGCACATTGTTTCTACTATGTAGGTTATACTGGTAACCAAATTTGATGCTTGCTTTCTTAAACAAAAACATATTTGCTATTAAAAACATTTTTATGAATATTCACTATCATAACGCACTTGCTGCGTCCAGACTTTTTTACTATATTTAGCTAAAATGTCTAGATGTCCTGTAAAATCGTACAACTTTGTAGCTAGAGCCAATACTACAAATAAGTTGTGATATATTTAGTTTGCCATAGACAATGGAAAACCGTAAATAAACCAACACTTTCCGAAAATTTGCCACTTGGTGTAATTACAAAAATCCTACTACAAAGTAACTACTAAATTTTACTAAGATAAAAGTGGTTGTGTTATTTTTTTACAAATACACCTCAAATAGATCTTAAAAACTAAGTCGGTAATTGATCATCAACAACAAACTGACACGTTGCTAAGAGCTAACTACACTATCATTAGTAACCAGTAGTAGGTGCTTCGAAATGAGAAAGAGTCATAAGTATTAAATGTGCGAGAGCACTTAGAGAGTTAAAAGTCAATTGGGGGCAAACGTCACTTAGGTTGAAATGTCCGTACACACTCGTTCTTGCGATTTGTAATCTTAAGGCAAGTGCCAGATTGGCATCAACATTGTTGCCAATTTATCATATATGGGTCGTATAGGTACTCACCGGCAAAATGTATGGGGTCGGTAAACTATCTTTTATTAATTAATTAATCAAAGTAGCGTGATGCCTACATGACATTTTACCTGCAATCAAACAAATCCTTAACAAGTCAGCCGGATTATCATATTTTTATAGGAGAGTTTCCTAATTTGTCGAAACGAATTTCTATGCATTTTTAGTGAATTTTCATTAAGAAAAATTCGCTAATAGAGAGGTCACGATGAAAAGCTTTCGAAAAAAGTTTGGACGCAGCAAGGGCGTTAGGGAAGTTAATTTTCATACAAATATTTTTAATAGCAAATATGTCTATTTAATGCAAGTAGGCATCAATTTGGTCATCAATATAACCTATATAGTAGACAAAATGTACCATATTTTATCAAAATAACTTTTTTGATTTTGAAAATGTACAAAAACTTGCCGAAAATGAACTTAAAATGTTTCCGAGAAAACTAGTTCCCAAGTCGACGAACCTTAGGTTAATATAATAGCAAATTGCGTTACTGAATTTTGAGGCATTTAATGAAAATTCGCTACCAAAAAGCACTTACTGCGTCTAGTTTTTTTTACAAACATGCATCATATTTCGATAAAAAATGCAAGAATGCAATAAGGAATGTTAAAAAAAATTTTAGGTATCACCAACGACTTATGGGTCATCCTGTGATTGTCAAAATAATTTTATTAGATGCCCCTCAAGACACCCTACAAGTGACGTATAAAATTTGTTCTCGTATCTTGCGTAATAACAATTATATTGAGCTTTACCGTAGAAATGCATCACCCTGTATATATGTAAACAGAAAGTAAACCCGGATATGGATTCTAGGGAGCCTAGTTTGCGCTCATTTCAAGAAACCTTTTTAGAATTCACAACCAGCCGTCTCCTCATTAACGCATTTTTTCTACGAAAATAAGCTAAAAATTATATGGATTAAATGAATTTTCTGGAAATAAATGTTGCCAATTTTGACGTTTCAAATCGCGAATACCATCCTTACAGAAAGGCAGGGCTTCGCCAAAATTTCCAGGATAGTGAGGTGAAACTGCTCCCTGGCGTCGGTGATTAGCTATAGTCGCGGAAATAGGCCGACGTTAAAGAAACAAAACACACACACACGACAAAGAGATCTGGATTATGGTACATAGGATACTCTTTATAATAGAAACCAGCGCGCCAAATTTGGTTGCCCTTACTTCGTTATTTCCGGATATATACTTTTTTTTAAAGAAAACTCAAAATTTTCCGGGAAAATCTGGGATGATTTTCCTGACTAACGAACCTGTCCAAGTCACTTACAAAAGGGAGGAATTTACCAAATTTTATCAAAATCGGCCTATTATTTTTTGATTTATCGATGTGATACACCCACACCCACACACACAAATAAATAAATAAATAAATAAATATATATATATATATATATATATATATATATATATATATATATATATATATATATATATATATATATATATATATATATATATATATATGAACATATAAAAATTACAAATGACCCTGGATATGGGATCGAGGGGGCCTCGTTCACGCTCACTTGAAGAAACTTTTTCAAAATTCAAAAGTCGGGATCTCCTCATTAGTGAATATTTTTTAAAGAAAATTCACTAAAAAGGCCGATGCAATTTTCAAATGCGGTATGCTTAACCTCGTATTAAATTCTTCTTGACGTAAATGAAAGTTGACATTTGTTGTCGTTGGCCACCATAGAGCAAAAATAGAGTAACAAGAGCAGAATACATGGAATTTCATTGAATAAGAAATGGTCCTCGATTAATTCAGTTAGGCTTAGTTAGAAATTTGAAAATTTGTCATGTTTAAAGAATAAGGTATTATTTGTTATATCCGCCCAAACTGCCCTTGGAAAGATCCATTTGAAAATAACCAGAAAGTGTCACTTTATATTATTCTATGTAACATCTTGGTCTGTGAAGCAAATTAAGTTAACATTCCGGTCTTCCTCTTTCTTGACAATTTTTGGCTTTTGCTATCTTTCGGCCCTCCACTTGCTGCAGCGAATATTTGAGCGCACTGTTGTGCTCCCCAGACCGAGATGTTACATAGGATAACATAAAGCTAACACTGCGGTTCTTCGTAGGCTCACTCCACACCGGGATGTTAGATAGGATAATATAAGTTTTCGTTCTTTCTATCGTGTGCGCATCCCTCCGTCAGCAGGTTGATGGTGAGAAAACTATTCTCAATGTCACGTATCACTGCTATTTCCAGTGCTCACCGAAGTCTCCATGCCCTCTCGAACTGGATCTGATCCGGCGTGAAGTCGCCGCAATTATCCAGTCCATAGCCATTCAGGCCTTCAAGTTGCTCTGGCAACACGAAGTGACACTCCTGTATCATTTTTAACGCATCTACTCAACGGCAATTGAGTGGATATAACAAAAAGTAGCCACAAACACTTGTATCCGATCTCTTATTTTGGCTGCACGTGCTGTTCTGGCTCATTCTTCCCCAATTCCTCACATGTGGAGATAATATATGTCCAGAATCTCGTCAGAATATTAAGTCACTATGAAGTGACGCTCTCGTATCATTTTTAAATGCATCTGTTCAATGGCAGTTTGAGCGGATATAACAAAAAATCTGCCAAATAATACTCCATCCTTCAAACATTACAAATTTTCAAATGTCTCACTAAGCCTCACCCGGTACTGCTCCAGAGGGGCCTGGATACACTGCTTTCCAACATAAGGGGCCAGCCTGGCGTGGGGCTACGCCCCAAAGGCTTGGGCCGGGTTAGGAGGGTTTTCATTCCCAAGCCGAGAAGGGAGGACTACACGCTGGCCAAGGCGTACAGGCTTACATCATTCCTGCTTAAGGCATTAGAAAAGATAGTAGATAGGTTTATGTTGGGAGAGATCCTAAAGGATCACCCCTTCTATAAAGGTCAGCACGCATACCAGCGGGGGAAGTCGACGGAAACGGCGCTCCATGCCGTGACGCGGAAGCTGAAAAGGGCGCTACACTACGGGGAGAGCACTTTAGCTATGTATGCCTTTGATATGGCAAGGACGGATACGGTTTGTACCGCACTACAAAATAGGGGCACGCCGAGGTCCCTAATAAGCTGGGTGGCGAGCATGCCGGAGGACAGGAGAGTTTCGCTGACCTTAGGGGGCCGGGGACTGGACGTCGGGGTGACGTGCGGCTGCCCTCAGGGCAGCTGCCTTTCGTCACATCTACGGTGTCTGGTCATAGACGGCCTCTTGGAGCGGCTCTCCGAGAACGCCTTCTACGCTCAGGCGTACGCTGATGATGGGCTGGTCTTAGTCACTGGGAAATTCCTCGGCGTCATCTGTGAGTGCATGCAAGCTGCCTGTAGCATAATCGAAAGGGGGTGTTGTGATCTGGGACTCTCCGTAAACCCGGCGAAGACGAAGATGATCCTATTTACCAAAAAGATGAAGGTAGAGGGGGTTTAGGGCGCCCGCGATGTTTGGAAGACCTTTAGCTTTAGGGCGGGAGGTCAAATATCTGGGAGTGATCCTGGACTCGAAACTAACATGCGGGTAGGGAGGACCTGGGGAGTTAATCCTCGGATCCATCACTGGATGTGCACTGCGATCGTCAGGCCGAGAATCCTCTATGGAGCGTTGGTCTGGTGGTGCGGTGTAAACAAAACTACCAGCAGGAATTTGGCCAAACTCCAAAGGCTGGCAATCCTGGGTATCACAGGCGCTCTGAGGATGACACCCTCAGCCGCGCTAGAGGTCCTGTTGATGCTGCCACCGCTTCCCATCTGTGTCAGGAGGGAGGCGATGGTGTCGCATCTCAGAATGCTAGATGCAGGAAACTGGTGCGGAGAGGGAGCAGTAATAGGGCATGCAAGAGTCGCCAAGGAGCTGGAAAAGGAAATTCCGATTGCCGCCATAAAGGTGCGGGACGCCGAGGATGGTATTAGGTTGACTAGGCCATACACCCCCAGGATCAGCAGTAGGGACCAGTGGAGGGAAAATGAAGTTGAATTCCAGCCCGCAAGCCTGGTCTGTTTCACCGACGGATCGCGGCTGGTGGACCAACAATCCTCCGGGACAGAAATATACATCGAGGGCCTGGGGGTGCGCGAGAGCTATGCTCTTGGCGCATATACCACGACATTCGAAACAGAGGTGTACGCTATCCTGTCTGTGGTCAATAGACATGACGTGAAGAGGAGTCCCGAGAAATGTGTGTACATCTGCTCGGATAGCCAGGCAGTCCTGCGGGCAGTCTGCGCGGCCAGAATCAGGTCTACACTGGTTCAGGAGTGCGCTGACGCCCTCAAAGGACTATCCAGGACAAAGGAGGTACAACTAGTGTGGGTTCCGGCACACCGTGGCGTTGCGGGGAATGAGGTCGCGAATAATCTCGCAAGGCTTGGTTCCCGGCGGCCGTTCTGTGGCCCGGAGCCGGCGATAGGTATAAGTAGGAAGACGGTCTCTGTCGCCTTAGACAGGTGGACCGAGGAAGCAATGAAGAGGCACTGGGGGTCGGTTGGTGACTGCAGGCAGGCGAGGGACTTCGTGGAAGGGCCGGACAGAGATAAAGCTGCCTGGCTACTCGAAAGGAGTCGACTTACGCTTCGCCGCATCCTTGGGGTGCTCACAGGTCGCTGCGTCCTTAGAAGACACCTGACATTGATAGGCGTAGAGAGGGATCCCATTTGCCAGGAATGCGGCGAGGATGAGGTAACATCCTACCACTACCTGTGCGAATGCGAGGCTTTTGGGAGTCTTCGAGCAGAATTGTTCGGATCGAGGACTCTCAAGAGGAATCAGGTAAGTACCGTCTAATTGAAGACCATCACGGCCTTCATCTCGAGGTCGAGGCGGTTTGGCGACGGAACCGAGGAGGAGTAGAGGATGGTTGCTGGGTTGCTGGGGTTGGCAAAAAGGGCCCATGGTGGCCTACTTGCTTGACGATGGCCTCCCCACCACTGCTACTACTACTAAACCTCACCGAGTCAATGGAAGACCATTTCTTATTCAATGAAATTCCATGTATTCTGCTCTTGCTACTCTATTTTGTCTATGGAGGCCAACGACAACAAATGTCAACTGTCATTCACGAGGTTGGGCGTGCCGGATTTTAACATTGCATGGGCCTTTTTAAATAATATGTGTATGTAAATGTCTTGTGTGCAGGCCTTAAGATGGAAACCTGTGATGAGCACTGATAAGTACATTTTGGAGAACTCGATTTCACACAATTACAATAAAGTTTTCATACCTGAAGCTTGTTTCGCTAACAAGGAGCGTCATCAGAGGGACGAATAAGCTACACTACAAACCACTAAACAGTTTGTTCATCCCTCTGATGACGCGGAACGATCGTCAGGTCTGAAAACTGTATTATATTCTAAGCCTGTCTCTTTGGCCCAATTAGATAAGGATCGCAGACTCATGGAGGGTTCTGTCTCTGTGGATCTCCAAAAAATATTAAACTGGGGAAATAGAAATCTTGTACAATTCAACCCCACCAAATCTCAGTCTTGCTTTATTTCTCATAAATTATACCCTAGACCAATCACAATGAACAACCAAGTTATTCAAAGTAATGAGTCCTTTTCACTTGTTGGTATTTCTCTGGATCGAAATCTCAATTGGCACCAACATGTCACATCAATTGCAGAAGCGGCTGCTAAGAAATTAGGTTTCCTCTTCCGGGCTCGCAAATACTTTTCACCAGCTAATCTCTATACCATATATACTTCGCAAATAAGGCCAAACCTCGTATACTGCTCCCACATCTGGGGTGCTGCTGCCGCTTCTACACTCGCGTCATTTTATGCGCGACATTGGGGACTGTTGGTGGTTGAACATTTGGAGGTGGGTTAAGAGTAGAATTGCCGGCGAACAACGAGGCAAAAAGTTCAGCCTTGCCCTGGGTGGTAGAAACAATTTCATCCCCTGAGACAAGAGGTGGGAACGTGCTCTTGCAGAAATTATTCCCAATAGATTATAAATACGTCTCAATGGTGACCCTACCCTCACCCAAAGGTTGCCATCACTTGACCACCGACGTGCCGTTGGTGACCTCTCTCTCTTTTATAGATATCTGCACGGACACTGCTCAGAGGAGCTGTCTTCCATAGTTCCACCAACTGCTGCATCCAACAGATCTACCAGGGGAACAGAGCGAATGCACCCTTTTACTGTCCAGGTCACCAGACATAGAACTTCTTGTTATGCCCGCTATTTTGTCCCGAGGACTCCCAAGTTGTGGAATTCCTTGCCGGCGCATGTTTTTCCTTCTCCTGCGAACGTTCAAACCTTTAAGTCCAGAATTAACAAGTTGCCTCTTTCCTCCTTGTCGATACCCACGGTACGATAGTATTTAGGCTGTAAGCCCTCGTGGTGTGTTGTTGAAATAAAAAAATAAAAAAAGTTATGATGAATTGTGTTTTCCAAATTATACTTATTGTTATGTAAATGTTGTGTTGTTAAAAACTGCATTACAAAATTTTATGTTACCGTAGAGGTACTTGTGCCATATGAGACTTTTGTTGGCAACACTGAGCGCAGGCAGAACAGTCTTTAAGATGCGACTGCAACGAGATGATATATGACCGGGAACAAAAACACAGATTGCACGTTTGGCTTTTAAATTAACAGACTAAAAGACAATTACTACAGAACATTATTTTATATGAAAAAGTTAATTGCTTTATAATGTGTTTTATTTTCGAGCAGTCTTTGAATGATTTATGGCAGAGCTGGCTTTGTTTTCCGATTCAAATATTTCTTGAATGGTAATCATTAAATATATTGCGGTACGCTAACCTGTCGTCCATATAAAGCATGCGGTGAACAATCATTATTAATCATGTGTAAAAAATTAGACAGTAAATGGAAGGTTAACATAATCGTGTTGATTAGTCCATTAGCTTTATGTAATTTAATTATTAATTATTAGTAATTAATGAAAAGTAAGGAAGCATATTTGTTATGTCTTGTATTATACTGTGACATGGTGTAGAAAAAATAACGTCTTATTAAGCCAGTTTTAATTTTCTATTTATGTAGCACAATCATATTAGGTTTCAGGTTATTTATAACAAGGTATAGTGATTTAAATTAATTAAATACTACTCCATAAATAATCCATTCCGTAGTAAATAAATACCTGGTATTTGGTGTTTAAGTGTCCGATTTTCAAGAGAAAATATGAATTAATTTAAATTCGGAATTAATTTTTTCTTGTGAGAAACGTCCTTGAGATTTAAATGAGCACCAAATTTGAATAAAATGTTGACAAATGTAAAACTTGGTTTCTCGGTTTAAGTAGCATCAATAATTTAAATGATAATACTTGCAAGGAGATGGATCATTGATAAAATCCATTGGCGTAGATGCCATTTTAGTGAATTTTTATTTTAAAAAAATCACTAATAGAAAGATATCGATGGTGAGGCTTTGCAAAAATTTTTTCAAATGAGCGCGAACTAGGGCCCCTAGAACTCATATCCGGGGTCAGTTTCATATATATATATATATATATATATATATATATATATATATATATATATATATATATATATATATATATATATGTATCCGTCTGGTAACTCAAAAAATAAGTAACCGATTTCGATGAAACTTAGCAAGTGGCTCTCTTTTATTAATGGCTTGGATGAGCTCGTTAGCCAGAAAAATCGGACGGGGTTTTTGAGTTATATATATATATATATATATATATATATATATATATATATATATATATATATATATATATATATATATATATATATATATATATATATATCCGTCTGATAACTCAAAAAAATAATTAACCGATATCAATAAAACTCGGCAAGTGCTTTTCTTTGAAAAAAAAATTTTTTCTCCGAAAATGACAAAGCTGATTTAATGAAATTTACTATATATATTGCCTTGGGAAAGACCTTACTACGTACCAAAATTCAACCTTCTAAGTTTATAAAAAATTTAGTTATTCAAATTTTAAATTTTCTTTCAAAAAAATTTTTTTCCTCCGAAAATTACAAAGTTATTTTAATGAAATTTAGTAAATATCTTCCCCTAGGAAAGACCTTACCACGTACCAAAATTAAACTTTCTAAGTTTATAGAAAATTGAGCTATTAAAATTAGAAGTATTTAATAAAATTCACTACAATAACGCACTTGCTGCGTCCCGAGCTTTTTTATTAACAACGCAATGATTATACATGTGTCGGTACCTAAAAGGTTTGGGAAAATACTGAAGAAGGATAAGATTATCCTCCTGCGATATGTGAAATAAGTTGTCCTGACAAGCCTCAGGGTATGAAGATGTGTATTCTCTGTCTGATATCCCACAAAAAAATAAAGGAAAAAATATACATTGTGTCCCAAACTGGATGGGAATGTATTGCTATCTCCCTTATTATTAGAGATAGGGAGACTGTTAAATTAGCAATTTTTTGTAGAATTTCATGCTCTTTTTGCCCCGCCTCTTTTCGTTTTCGAGTTATTTTGAAAAAAACAAAATTCGTCGATTTCTTTTTTCTTTACTATCTAAGTAGGCGTTGATCTGACATGTCTAAGACTTGCACATTATCAGGACACTTTTTACAGAGCAATATTTTTGTGTTATTTTCAACTTTGGATTGTCATTTGGTTTTGAGCTGCAGGTATCAACGTTTGTTTTTATTATTTCAGCCATATAGGATTTTTGCTCAAGTGATAGCCTGTGAAAAGAGCTTTCCAATGATGTACAATATGCTTCAGAAATCTTGTAATTCAACTGAAAATTTTGAGAAAAACCGTTTTGAGGATAGTAGGCTATAAAATCCAATACCAGGAAACAAATGACAAAAAAAGTGTTCAAAAACCAGTAGGCCATGGAGTCTAACAATAGACTTCTACTTTTAACATAATTTTCCGTAATGATTTACGATAAAAAATAGGAACTTTGAGCACACCAATGAATCGGCCAATTATTACAAATGATATTTTACATTACAACATTATTCTAAAAAATTGTTATAATTTAATTAAATAGGTAAACCTAGTAAATAACTAAATTTACTAACAATAAAAAGCAGATTAATTAATTACGAAGACGCCTTTGAAAATTGTTTTATTTTTAAACGTAAGTCAACTGAAAAACAACACAAGAAATATTGCTATGGATATAACACTATCGCGACAATTAAGAATACTGTCATTCATAATTATCTGAACAATTTGAGGTGTATTTAACACGTTGCTTAAAATTTTGTACTAAATAGTTTGTTTCCTGTTTATTTAAAATATTATTCAACAATATGTTCAGTAATGAAGAATATTTTGACATGTTGGAATGTTATATTCGTTCTAACCGAAATACTGAGGCAGCTGCAAATTCATATCAAAACAACTACCCAGAAAGACGACAACCAAACACAAAAATGTTTCGCAGGATAGTGACCAATATATTGAACGACGGTAACTTCCACGCAAAGAAACTACCAATGCCTAGAAATGAAGAAAGAAATAATGCCGTCTTACAGGTTTCAAACGAAAACCCTCCGCAATCTGTTCGGTTTTATGGTGAACAAATTGACGTTCCAAAAAGTACGGTACAACGTGTATTAAAACAAAGTCATTATCATCTATACAAATCTACAATCGTACAAGGCTTAAATGTTGACGATTATACTAAGCGACTTCAATTCTGCAGATGGTATCAAGGACAATGTCTGCAAGATGAAAATTTTCATTTGAAAAGTATCTTAGTCTATTGAGAAATGACATCTTACCAACAATTAGAAGAGTTCGTGATCATTTAGACAAGATTTGGTACCCAACAAGACGATTGTCCAGCTCACAATACTAGAATCGTCGAAGAATTTTTGTACCAACATTTTAATAATCGTGTCATTTGTAACAACGGGCCGGTTCATTGGTGTGTTCGAAGTCCTGATATAATACCCATGGATTTTTATTTTTGGGGTACTCTGAAGAATGATGTGTATAAATTCGATCCACCATAAAATGTCAATAAATTACGAAACATAATCACGGAAGTTTTATATCATATTAACCAAAACACCAGAGTTTGCAGGCATGTTTCAAAAAGGTGTATAAAGTGCATTGAACAAAACGGTGGCCACATTCAACAATTTTCTATTGTGTATTTTTAAGTTTCTATTTTATTATTTGTTGAGTTTCGTTTCTAATTGTGTTGTTTTGTGGAGTTTAAGTTTCTATTTGTTGTTGCCGGGTTTCGTTATTAAACTGTTTCACATAATATTACCTAGCATTATTACCTAATTAAGTATTGTAAATGAAATCACAATATTTTTTATCGTGCATCATTACGGTTAATTATGTTAAAAGTAGAAGTCTATTGTTAGACTCCATGGCCTACTGCTTTTTGAACACTTTTTTTGTCATTTGTTTTCTGGTACTGGATTTTATAGCCTACTATCCCCAAAACGGTTTTTCTCGAAATTGTCAGTTAAATTACAAGATTTCTCAAGCCTGTTGTACATCATTGGAAAGCTCTTTTCACAGACTATCACTTGAGCAAAAAATCGAATATGGCTGCCATAATAAAAACAAACGTTGATACCTGTAGCTCAAAAACAAATAACAATCCAAAGTTGAGAATAGCACCAAAAGATTACTCTGTAAAAAGAGTCCTGATAATGTGCAAGCCTTAGACATGTCAGATCAACGCCTACTTACATATTGCACAAAAAAGAAATCGACAATTTTTGTTTTTTCAAGATAACTCGAAAAAGAAAAGAGGCAGGCCAAAATGCAAGTCATATTTGGAACGAACATGAAATTCTACAAAACATTGCTAATCTAACCGTCTCCCTATCTCTAATAATAACGGATATAGCAATTCATTCCCATCCAGTTTGGGACACACTGTATAGTGACATACAGGGTGATTCACAACGCAATGGACGCAGAATGTATCCGTGTAGGGGACCTTAAAACATGCCGATTTTTTATATAAAATTTTTCTCTGGCGCCCATGGTTGGTGAGATATTGACCTCGTAACATTTTTTAATAATTACAAGAAACAGCAGTATTGCAGCAGTGCCCTAACATAGAACAACCAAATTTGGTAGATGGTTTCGTTTGTCAACACGTTATAATATATAAAAATTTGAAGTAGATATTAACTCAAAGGGGGTGAATTAGGGGTGGGTCACCATTTTAATGATTTGATTTTTTAAACCCTAACCTAATCAAAAGTTAAAGTCGACCAATTTTATAGAGAATTAAATTTTCTATCTTTTTATTCTCTTGTTCATTTTTCGGTAAACTACCCGTTTTTGAGAAAATTGAGATTTTTAGACTTGGGATCACAACAAAATTATGTCCCGTGAGGATTTTATTAAACATTAAAGTCTCATTGTGGATCCATTGGGCGCTCTGCGAGTCACCTGTTGCTAGGTTACAGTCGTTGTCAAATCTGACATTACTTGAATTTATTAAGTTTTACAATAATTATTGTCTTGTGTTTCTTGTTTTCTTTTGTGATAATAATTTGTTGATCAAAATGGCTGGAAAATTATCGGTTAATGAACAAGTTGACATGCTTATGGTATTAGGTATATGGTATTAGGGTTTTGCGAGGCTAATTGACGCAGAAGTGTAGAGGTATATCGAAGAAGATTTCTCAACGTTTGCCAATGTTTAACGTAGAGCTCGGGAAACGGGTTTCTTTTTCACATAAAATGCTGGAGGACGCGTTGATGCAGTGAACGCACGAACTGAGGAGCGTCTTCTAGACAGTACTGAAGGTGAGCCTCATTCCAGCAACAGATGATTTTTCAGGCAGTTTCACATAACACAGCCGACGGTCCATAGGATTAGCCGACGCAATCTGCTGCAACCCTATCACCTTCAAAAAGTGCAAGAACTGCTACCGCGGGATTGAGAGGCAAGACTGTTTTTTGTAATTTCATCTTACATCAGAACATTGATTATTACAACGCCATTCTTTTTACGGATGAAGCTTGCTTTAAAAGAACAGAGATTACAAATGTGCACAACTGCAACGAATATTCGGATGTAAATCCACATGGTACAGTAACCCACCATTTCCAAAGAGAATTTAAAATAAATGTGTAGGCAGCTTTTGTTGCAGGACATTTGGTTGGGCCGGTTATTTTACCAAACCGCTTAAACGGCGCAACATATTTGCTTTTCTGGAAAAATGTTCTTCCTGGGTTACTGGAGGAGCTGCCCTTACAACTGCGTACCGAAATGTGGTTTATGCATGATGGGGTGCCACTACATTTCACTACAAATGCTCGATGCAGAGGAGCCAGGTAAGTTCCGTCCAATGGAAGACCGTCATACCCTTTATTTCGAGGTCGAGGAGGTTTGGTGACGGAATCGCGGAGAGGTAGGGCATGGTTGCTGGATTGCCGGGGTTGGCAAAAAGGGCAGATTGCGGCCTACTTGCCTGGCCTCCCGTCCATTGCTATATATGCAGGGCTGCCCAGAAGTCCGGAATAAAGTTAATAAGTTAATATACCCTTAACTTTTAACTTTTGGGGAAAACGCTTGCATACGTTAATTTAGTTTTATATATGCTCACATTTTGACGTAATTTGTTTGTTCTTTTACATACATTTGTCAAAGATATGACGACATCGATATTTTTTTTAATGGAAACATACAACTTGTGATACATCATTTGAAATCTAATATCTCGTACAGTATGCTCATAAATTTTTGCGCGATTCTGTCAAGCTATTTCAAAATGGCGACTGTTAAAAGTTTTAAAAAAATCCCTATTTAAATAAGCGGAAATGATAAATCATTGATGTGTTTTACCTTTCTAGGTAAGAAATGTTCAGTATTTCATGTTCATTTTGTGACACTGTAACTCAACAATACATAGTTATGGTTTATTTGTTATTTATTTTGTGAAAAAACATAAAAATATAATGAAGAAAAACAAAAAACAGCAAATAGGCTGTTTACCGTGGCAAATGCTGGAAATGTGCTTCACCCTCCTCTACTTGGTATGCTCCCAGACGATGGTAAAATCTGTCGACGGAATTCCGAATGGCTTCATCCGGTATGTTATGGGTCTCCAATCTAATTTTGTTTTTCAAATATTCAATACTATTTGGCCTATTTTGGTAAACTTTTTCCTTTAAATATCCCCAAAGAAAATAGTCTAGAGGCGTTAAGTCTGGGGACCTCGGTGGTCATTCAATTGTACCACGTCGTCCAATCCAGCGACCTGGAAATATCTGATATAAATATCTTCTCACATTGACACCAAAATGCGGGGTAGCACCATCTTGCTGAAACCAAATTGTTTCATTAGGTATATCTGGATCTACTTCGTTGGGAAAATTTACAGATAGAGCAGGCATCAATTCGAAGGCTAAGAAATGCAGGTACCGTTTCGCTGTGAGGTTTCCTTAAAAAAGAATGGCCCTAATATTCGGTTATTAATGATACCTACCCATACATTTACTTTCTGGGGCTGCTGAGTATGCGCTTCGAATATCCATCGTGGATTTTCTTGACTCCAGAAACGATAATTATGTCTGTTAACCACCCCGTTTAAATAGAAAGTAACTTCATCAGAAAATAATGTTCTGTGGAAACCTATTATTCTCGTCACACTGTTTCATCAATTCTCCGCAAAATTGCAAACGCCTGTCATAGTCATCTTCTAAAAGCTCTTGGGCAAGATATACTTTATAAGGGTGGCATTTTCCTGCTTTCAAAATTCTTCCAATAGTACCTTTACATGTATCATGATTTTGAGCCAATAAAACTGTTTTCATCGTCGCCTAAAACACGTGGCTGTCCATTCCTAGACAAGCCCTTTACTGTGCCATGGTCATCAAACTTGTGGAATATTTTACTAACAGTGCCCTGTGAAATTTGTTTTTCCGGATATTTAGCATTATATAAATTGCACACTTCACTTTGACTTCTTATTTTATCTCCACATCCTAACAATATCAAGACTTCGATACGCTGCCTTTCCGACAAAACCATTTTTGTTTAGAATGTTGTAAAATAATACTTCCGAAATACCTAATCTAGTTTGACAAGTTCAAAATGTCACAAACTGACAGAACGGGAAACAATGAAAATGTCTTACCTAGAAAAGTAAAAACACATCAATGAGTTATCATTTCCGCTTATTTAAATAGGGATTTTTTTAAAATTTCGCTATTTTGAAATACCTTGACAGAATCGCGCCAAAATTTATGAGCATACTGTACGAGATATATATGAAGCATTCACAGGCCATTTAGGCCCATAGCTTGGTAATACGTTTCCATTGCTTCCTATCCAGTGCAATCGTCTTCCAGTTTTGGACTCCTTTTTCTAGCAAGTCCTGTTGTGCTGCATCAAGCCATCTTTTTCTTGGTCTTCCCCTCTTCCTTCTACCCTCTGGATTTGACCAGACACACTTCTTCACCATTCTCTCCACACCCATTCGTTCTATATGTCCCAGCCACTGTAGTCTGCGTGCCTTAACCAGTTGAGACACCGGCGGTTCTCCATACATTTCATACACTTCCACATTTGGACGTCTTTCCCACATGCCATCTACTTTCTTGCCTCCGAAGATTCTGCGTAGTACCTTTCTCTCCCATATCGCTATTCTGTCCTCCAGTCTTCGGTTCATTGTCCATGCTTCACAACCATATGTCAAGGTTGGTCTTAACACAGTCCTATATACTCTGAGTTTCGCAGCACGCGAGATGTTCTGTACGAGATATTAGCTTTCAAATGATGTATCACAAGTTGTATATTTGTATTTAAAAAAATATATCGATGTGGTCATATCTTTGACAAATGTCTATAAAAAAACAAACGAATAACGTCAGCATGTGAGCATATATAAAACTAAATTGACGTGTCCGAGCGTTTTCCACAAAAGTTAAAGGTATATTAATTTTATTCCGAACTTCTGGGCAGCGCTATATATATATATATATATATATATATATATATATATATATATATATATATATATATATATATATATATATATATATATATATATATATATATATATATATATATATATATATATATATATATATATATATATATATATACACATATTTGTGTGTGTATGTATGTATATATGTATATATATGAGTTTGCTTCTATTGTTGTTTAGGATGTTATTTTTAATCAATGGCTGACTGCAGTTTTAAACTGTTATTCAGCTTTTACAAGTCTTTTATAGAGTCTCCATTTTTAACAGTTTTAACGATCTAAACATTTTGTATTGTTATAAGTGTGCTGATGATGTTGTTTTTATTATCGTAGTCCTGATGAAGCGGTCCAGAAATTGCGAAAGTTAGGCTTAGCTCAATAATACTAAACTGATTTAAGGGGAACTTGACACATATCTTCATTTTGCGGAGGCCGCGGACGAATTCCTTAGCCATCCCGATTGGAGCAGTTTTTTCAAAAAAAATAATCGTTTTTCTAAGAGAAAAATATGTATCTCAAAAAATTGCAAAGCTATTTAGATCAAATTTTCAAGCACGCCATCCCGGAAAAGATCGTGCCATAAACCAAAATTCAACGTTCTAGGTTTATATCAAATAGAGTTATTCAAATTTGAATCGTTTAATAAAAGATTGGCTACCATAACGCACTTGCTGCGTCCCTATTTGTATTAGTCATCCAATGGTGCTAATTTAGTTAGTTGGATCGTCAATGTTTTCAAAAAGCTAGAGACTTAAAATTTGGTATGTACTACCCTCTCAAAATACGACGATGTTTTCTATGATCAAAAATGTTGTGAAAGAAAATATTAAATTTTTCCAGAAAAACTGGTTTCATTGGTCTGGCCAACGAGCCTATCAAAGCTACTTACAAAATGGAAATACCTGCTAAATTCATAATATTCCACTCGTTTAGTTCGCTAGCTAGCTCAATCAAACCGTTTGTTCCGGAAAAAAAATGTCTCGCATCAAATTTGTAGGTATTTTCGAAACTAATTATTTCATTCGTTTTCATAATTGGGTATATTTATATTTAACTTTGTACATAACACACTTGCTGCGTAAGAACTTTTTTACTATAAATTATATTCGTTATCGCATTATTTTTCTTTAGTCGGAACTCAGTGTATATTATGTCAGATAAAAAATATTTGTTGAAATCTCTATCACGTGAGAAACCATTATAATTATTTATTTATATTTTTATCTGTTGTGATTTCTTACAATGTTATAACTTTGCGCAGATGATAAACACGTCTATAAATTCTGCACGTGTTTAAAAACTTGAATACGCAGACGGAAAACCGTTTGAAGGTAACGTAGATCATTATTGATAGTTGATTATTCACCAGATTTCTACCAAGACAAATCAAAATTATTTTTATATTGACTACAGCGAGCTTTGGACAAAAGAAAATCACGACTGTAGGATCTTGCAAAAAGTTCTTCAGAAGAGCGCAAACTAAAACCACTGGAACTCATTTCTAATTTTAATTTTTATATGTTTAATATATATATATATATATATATATATATATATATATATATATATATATATATATATATATATATATATATATATATATATATGCGTTATTAAATTTTTGTTTACTGCTTACTACTTTAATGATGATCAAAAAATTGGTACTTTACATTACAATTTTTTTGGAAAAAATAGCATTATTGACCCTAAAAAATGGAAACGTAAGTTTAATGAAAACAATTATTTAACCAAGGGAAACAAACAAAATTTAGAGTAAATGTTCAAATTGGTTTCCACCTACCATTTGGCATTGACCGATAAGATTGTAAACACTTTGTACACTGCGCTCAAAAATGTCAGGACTAATTTGCTCCACTTCAGTGCGAATTATTTGCTATAGCTCCTCTAAATTATTCTGTCTGCTGAAATAAACTTTTTATTTCAACTAACCCCCCCACAGAAAAAAATCTAAGGGAGTCAACTCTGGGGAACGCGGTGGCCACTCAATTACTCCTCGACGCCTTATCCGTCTTTCAGGAAATGTGTCATCTAGATATTGACGGACGTCTACACCAACCTGAGGAGGCGCCCCATCTTGCTGCAACCAAATATCTTGATGTGGCATATCTGCGTCGTGATTATTTGGAAAAATTATTGCAAGAGCTGGCACTAAATCAACTCGTCATAACTAGATACTAATAACAGCAAGTAATCAATAAGCTGTCACAACGAGTGTTGTTAAAATTGATTTTTGCTTTACTTTTTGCTCCACCTGTCAAATAGCTACATGACAACGTATCAAAAAGCACAAAATCAATCAATCAAGTGTTGATTACTTTCCAAAAGTGAAGGAAAACCTCATTATTCTAAAGAAAACTAGTCCTAAATAACGACGGTGAAAAATATTTCTTATTTCTTATTGCATTTACGTTTTCATTTTTTAAAGTAAATAATGTATTTTTTCAACAAAAATTGTGACGTCAGGTTCCATTTTTTTTATCATCATTTAATCAGTAAGCAAGCCTATGGAAAAACAGCAAAAAGTAATATGGTTGTCATTAAAAAAAATATATCACGACGTCATCATTCAGAATCAGGTTACGTCATAAATGTAATTCTTACGTCATAATTTGGCAATTCAAAAGATAAAATTGACCTGTTCGAGGGTTTTTTCTTAAAAAAATTAAATATAACATTTATGAATTATGTTCCAACCTTTATCATCACACTGTATATAAAATGTATATATATATATATATATATATATATATATATATATATATATATATATATATATATATATATATATATATATATATATATATATATATATATATATATATATATATATTGTGTTCTAAGATTGTCGAATTCTCACGCCTAACGTACCCGAGTCCAACCCTGTGCTTTATTTGCCTGCAACTTCCCTTAATGCCTACAAGAGCCACTAGCGGCGCAGGTACCGACAGTGGTGCTGCTGTGACAGATGTCATCAAGCGGCAACAACCCAGAGAAGCAGCTACTAGAGGGTCCAGGACTCGATCACTTTCTCGTCATCCAGCGTCCAGTAAAGTTGTGGCAAGACCGGCTAAACCATGAACGGTAGTCACAGCATAATAGCTGATTATGCTGTCGTCATACCAAAGTTATTTCGTCGTCTTCTATCCGTCAGCGAGCATCATAGGAAGATCGCCTGGCCCGCGACATGTAGTCAAGACATCAAAACCCACGGTTGTAACTTTGACACGTGGACAGGTCAGTGAGTCTCGTTGTGGGAAGAACCAATTTTCCGACGAGAGACTGACCTGTGATTAGCAATCCCTTCAATCGCGGCATCAACACACCGCAACTCACATCTCTCACCCAGACACGTAAAACACCTTAGCCCCTTTGGACAATGCCCTCAGCTACCAGCGACATCATCGGCGTGTTGGTTACGGCAACCTACCCATCTCCAATCGTAAGTTACCTTAGATTGTAAATTCGTAACTTTGTCATATTAAATTGTTATTGCTTTGTCACGTGTATTCATTATACATCTGCACCCACGAATAACAATTTATCTGGTCCTGCTCGAATATATAAACGGATAATTAGCACCACTATGCTGGTCTCTCTAAACTAATAATGCGAATACACGCACTTTAGTTTAATTCAAACGTTTAATATTTAGGCTAATACATTTAGCATTTTTCTGCTCCGCACAATATATATGTATGTATATATATATATATATATATATATATATATATATATATATATATATATATATATATATATATATATATATATATATATATATATATATATATATATATATATATATATATATATATATATATATAAAATATGTTTATGTTAAAACATATGATTTAAGAGTAAAAAGCTATTTTTAATTTTTGGAAATTTTTCTTTACAGCGTCAGCGGATTATCGCTACATCTCTAGATTTTCCAGAAATTAATCCAAAAATGCTGGCGCTACACAGGGTGGCACGTTTTTGCCGGAAAGCACCCCAATTATTATTTTAAATGGAGCACCCTATATATTAATAAATTTTCAGATTGCTTGCTTAATTTTAATGTGATTTCATGTAATGTTTACTTTCATGTCTTGTCTTCAGCTCTTTTTAAGTTTTAGCCATTTCAAGAAAAAATTGAAATATGTAGGTGTTCAAAAAATTATAACTCAGTGACCATAAGAGCTACAGATATAACATTCCCATCAACCCTTCAGTATGTGGGGCTACACTGGCAGATTTTAATATCTTTTCGAAACTACATACAAAGCGCTCACAATGGTCGGGAGTCTTTTGGAAAAGTAAGTACATTTTCTATTCAAATCAAAGATGTCAAACTCACCCTCGTTCGGGGTTAAATGCTGCAAATTTTGTAAGGGTTTAAGAAAGTATCTTCCTCGCAAGTAAAATCGACGTGTTTTAAAGTTTTTAGAAAATTTCAGCAGTTGTCGGGAAAACCCTGGTGCAACCCTTAATAATTGGCATCATGTATGTGTATATATATATATATATATATATATATATATATATATATATATATATATATATATATATATATATATATATGCGTGTGTATGTGTGTCTTAGAAGTTCTAGTTTGTGCATCTATGAAGATATGTTTTTATGTTTTAAAGTCAAGAGCCTCGGTGGTCCAGGGGTAGTAACGTGTGCGTGCCTCTGAACCGAAGAGTATTGGGTTCGGTTCTCGGGTTGTCCTTTCACTTTTTCAGTACATACTGTAACATCAACGGAGGTTGTGGCATTGTATTTGAGCAAGTTAAATGTCTGTTCCGTCCTTCGGAGGGGGCGTAAAGCTGTCGGTCCCGTGTCCATGCAATGTTGGGCACGTTAAAGATCCCTAGCCTCCTTACAGAAAGGCAGGGGTTCGGCAAAATTTCCAGGATAGTAAGGTGAAACTGCTCCCTGGCGTCGGTGATTGGCCATAGTTGCGAAAACAGACCCACGTTAAAGAATATATATATATATATATATATATATATATATATATATATATATATATATATATATATATATATGTATATTAAAGTCTGATCTCCCCATTAGCAATATTTTTCTACGAAAATTTGCGAAAAATAAAAAAGTCTGGACGCAGTGCGTTATGGTAGTGAATTTTCATAGAAATGATCTGGCACGAAATATTTTTTTATAACTTTTTTTTCTTTTAACATAGAAATATATATTTTGATCTATAGATTCCTGTTTCCTTTTAATGTCGTAAACTTACGTACCAAATTTGGTTACCATAGCTTTCCTATTTTTTTGAGAAAAAATTTTTTTCGAAAGGAAACCCAAAATTTTCCTGGAAAACCTAGTCCGATTTTCCTGGCTAACGAACTTATCCAAGCCACTTACAAAAGGAAGGCACGTGCTAAATTTTATCAAAATCGGTCCATGATTTTTTGAGTTATCGGTGTGATACATATATATATATATATATATATATATATATATATATATATATATATATATATATATATATATATATATATATATATACATATAAAAATTGAAACTGACCCCGGATATGGGTTATAGGGGTCCTAGATCGCGCTCATTTGAAGAAATTTTCACAAAATTCAAAAGTCGAGATCTCCTCATTAGTGAATTTACTAAAACATACGATGCAGTAAGGCACTTACTGCTTAAGCATTTTTATTAAATATCCATAAACACACTGTTTATTTCCCGTTCCTAATTTTTTTTTATTACATTTTATTGAGACCTTGAACAATTTTCCAAAACACAGAAACAACAAACAAGTTTTGTCGTAATAAAAAGTTACATATTTTAAGAGTATCTAAAAATTATTTTTTTCAATGAGTGTTTTGTATAGATGTTTTCTAAACAGAAACAATATAATGTATGCATTTTATTTTTTACCTCCTGGATTAAAATATAATACATCCTAATTTCTTAGTGTTTAACGTAGCATGAATTAATTTATGGTTTAGCAGTAACTTATGAAATTATCTCTTAATAAGACCTAGTCTGCCAAATAAAGGATTTTAATTGGCCTTACACACTTACTTAGTTAACTCCGACTAATTAAAAATTCATGGACACTGATACACCATCACGGCTGTGTTCTATAACGGACTTTGGCCCAGCCCTAATGATAAAAATTAGTTTTCTAATCAAACACCATATCTAATTAATGTTTTGAATGATTATAATTAAAGTAAAATATGAGGTGCTTTAGATATCTGCTAGGTAAAATATCGGAACGTATAATTTGGAAGTCGACTTTGATAACAGTTCCTGCTACTTGAAGTCTCTTGAGCAGCTACTAGATCTAACGGTTCTTGTAATCTAATAGGATAAAATTAGTATTCTTAGTGGCCTCAGTATGTTGTTTAATAACTAAAATAGCAATAAATAAGTTTTCTGATTATTGATTAAGTAATGCAGTAGCTATTATATAATATTTCCTCTTAAAATTGTTTTCTGGTAGCAGTACATCAAGGTTTTTAAATCCGATAATTATATGGAACATTTAATTGATTTTATATTTATTTTTACGGGCAAACTGGCAGGTGCCTTTGTAACGGTTTCGTTCAAAAAGTTTTACTTATATGTTTTAAAGTTTCTTATATTACTTCATCTTAATAACTACCTTTCCTTCTTTGTACCAAAGTATGAAACTTATGAAGTCACCTTGTTTAAAACACTTTTTCTACCAAATCTTTCAAAACCCAATAACTCAATTCTAAGTTAACCCAAACGCTTTTAATTAGGTGCATAATAGGTATGTCTAAATACAATGAAATTTTGTCAGAAGACCTTCATTAATTTTGAAAATACAATATTAATATATATATATATATATATATATATATATATATATATATATATATATATATATATATATATATATATATATATTCTTTTAGTGAATTTTCGTAGAAAAAATTCACTAATGGGGAGATCCCGACTTTTGAAATTTGAAAAAATTTCTTCAAATGACCGCGAACTTAGACACCCTAGAACCCATATCCAGGGTCAGTTACAATATATATATATATATATATATATATATATATATATATATATATATATATATATATATATACATAGTTATCACACTGATAATTAAAAAATAATGTGCTGATTTTGATAAAATGATAAAATTTGACACGTACCTTTCCTTTTTAAGTTCGTAGGCAGGAAAATGTAAGCAGGTTTTCTGGGAAAATTTTGGGTTTTCTTTCGGAAAAATTTTTATCTTCAAAAATAGAAAAGCTGTGGTTACCAAATTTGGTACGGAGGTTTATGGTATTAAGAGAAAACTGTATACCAAAATTTTGATTTCTATGTTAGGAGAGAGAAATTGATGAAACATTTTTTAAACGAAATTGATCGAAAATAAAATTTTCATAGATTTTCGTTCAAACAAATTATTTTAGTTTTAATTTTAATTACAGATTAGGTATATAATTTGAATTTTATGGATTCTTTTTGCAAAAATTTGTGTTAAGTACAATTTGGAGGACCCAATTCATTACAATACAGTTTTCTGACCCGACTATCATTTCGCTAACAAAGTTAGCGTCATCAAGGGGATGTGTATCAGTGGTCATTACAGGTTCCAGTCTCCACTCATTAAAATTTTGTATAAAAAGATATTTAGCCAGTTTTCACAGAAAATTTTTTGTGCTTCGTAGAAATCATTTTTTGTAAGATGTTTTTGTGAAATGTTGGTAATTAATCATAAATGTTTAATAAGATAATATAAAAAAAATGTTTACGGATTTTCTTGAAAAATTGCAAATTTTCATTTAATTTTTGTTATGTCGCCGAAAATTTTTTGTGAAAAATTATATTTTGGTAAGTGGGTAAATAACTTGAAATGGTTGGTTGGCGAGAAAAATCGGACCAGTTTTTAGTGAATTTTCCTTAAAAAAAATCACTAATGAGGAGATCCCGACTTTTGAATTTTGAAAAAATGTCTTCAAATGAGCGCTAATTAGGCCTCACAGAATACATATCCGGGGTCAGTTTCAATTTTTATATGTTTATTTATATATATATATATATATATATATATATATATATATATATATATATATATATATATATATATATATATATATATATATCACACCGATAACTCAAAAAATAATGGGGCGATTTTGATTAAATTTGGTAAATACCTACCTTTTGCAAATAGATTGGATAAGTTCGTTATCCAGAAAAATCGGCCCAAGTTTTCTCGGAAAATTTTGTGTTTCCTTCCAAAAAAAAATTATATCTCCGGAATTAACAACGTAAGGGCAAGCGGGTTTATATCCTTATAGGTAAGTTACCTACCAAAATGTAGCTTTGTAGGTCAAAAAATTTATAGGCATTTTTAAAGAAAAATAAATTGGGGTTTTCCTTAAAACCTCAAAGTTACGATTTAAAACGTCAAAATTGGCAACATTTAGGCAAAGAACTTGAATCTAATACGGGCTATGGAAATAAAATGTCTCGAGAAGAATGTTTTACAAACCCTGAAGTTTTAGTTTCAACCGTCATTGTCCTTCATTTTACGAAAATGTTTCCGGAAAATTAACTTCAAATAGACCCTTTCGCTGTTGCTTGGCAGTTGTCTTAGCTATAGAGTTTATCGTTTAATGGTATATAATTTTTGTCGAATTTTCGTAAAAAATCAATAAAGCTCAATATATCTGTTATTATACAAGAAATGAAAAAAAAAATGTATATATTAATTATAGGGTGTCTTGAGCTACATCTTAAAAAAATATTTCTACAATCATAGGCTGACCCATAAGTCGTTGGTGATACAAATTTTCTTTTTTTTTAAATCAAACACGCCTTATGTTATTGCATTTTTGCATTTTCCATCGGAATATAATGCATGTTTGTAAGAAAAGAAATTCTTGACGCAGCAAGTGCGTTATGGTGGCGAATTTCGATCAAATATTTCATATTTGAATAGCTCAATTTGCTATTACCCTATAAGGAGTTTTTTCGGGAACACTTTATGTTTACTTTCTGAAATTTTTGTACATTTTCAAACAATAAAGTTATTTTGATGAAACATGGCACATTGTTTTTACTATATAGGTTATATTGGTAACCAAATTTGATGCCTGCTTTCTTTAAAAAAAAAACACATATTTGCTATTAAAAACATTTTTATGAAAATTCACTAACAGAGTTTTTAAATTTATTTAATTTATTTTTATTAACGAATTTTCTTGTAAAAAATGTTCTTTTAATACCGAATTATCTTACAAATGTATTTCATAAATTTTCTTTGAAGAAACATTTGAGAATTTTTGAATGAAAAATTATTCAATTAATGGAAAAAAATGTTAAATGAAATTCATCTAAAATAAGGTTTTAATGGACTTTCGTGCAAATAAATTATTTTATTTTTAATTTTAATTACAGATTAGGTAACTAATTTCAATTACATGTATTCTTTTAGGAAAATTTTGTGTAAAACATATTTAGCCAAATATGTAGCCTGCTTTCATTAAAAAAATACATATCTGTAATTAAAAATATTTTAATGAAAATTCGCTACCATTGCGTGTTTGCTACTCCAGATTTTTTTGTCATGGGCAGCTATTAAACGAGATTTTCTTCATTGTGTGAAAGACAACAGATACAACACTGTGGGAACACGACTCCCGGAAAGTTTAATTTGATGTGATTAATAAAGCAAATAAGTGACCCAGATCTGGATAAACCAGTATATCCTACGCACACTGTCAACACTAATCTCATTAAGAATATTTCGTAATTTTTTAACCGTTAACGAAAACATTTTATCAAATTCCTGACTACCTTGATTAGACCTTGAACACTCCCAGCCAACTAAGTAATGTTGGTGTTTGTTTACTTATAAAATGAAAACTTATAGCTTTCCAAGACAATATAGCCTGTTATTTATGCTGGAAATTAGACGGGTTTAATCCATCACACAGTTTTATTGCATTTTTCTGCAAATTACCTACGAGAGCTACAAAACCGGTACTAAAACTAACATTTTTCTACTAACATCATGGTTAAAAATTTGTTAAAAATTTGACATTGCTACACACTCATCTTGAGTGTTAGGTTGTCCTAATTTATGTGCCTTAGATTAAAGTACCCCACACACAAATTTTTATCAATATAATAGCAGAATGATATCTGTAGTCTATAAAAATAGGTACTTATTTAATAAAAGAAGAAATATAAGACCTATACTAATTATACAGGGCGTTTCACAAATACGTTTTTTTTATTCTGTACTTGAAGGTTTGGAGGTTCAAAGGAGAAGGAAAAACATGTGCCGGCAACGAGTTCCACAACTTGGAAGTCCTCGGGACAAAAGAGCGGACATAACAAGATGTTCTATCTCTGGTGACCTGGAGAGTAAAAGGGTGCATTCGCTCTGTTCACCTGGTAGATCTGTTGAGGGCAGCAAGTGAAGGAACTATGGAAGAAATCTCCTCTGAGCAGTGCCCGTGGCAGCCTTTCGGTAGGGTCACCAATGAGACGTAGCTGCCTTCTGAATAGAGTCCAGGATAGCGAGTGTATAAGCGACAGCGGCACGCCAGAAGTGGGAGCTGTATTCGAGGTTTGGCGTTATTTGTGAAGTATATAAGGTACAGACATTAGCTGGTGAAAAGTCTTTGCGAGCCCGGAAAAGGAAACCTAATTTCTTAGCAGCCGCTTCTGCAATTGATGTGACATGTTGGTGCCAATTGAGATTTCGATTCACAGAAATGCCAACAAGTGAAAAAGACTCATTACTTTGAATAACTTGGTTGTTTATTGTGATGGGTCTAGGGCTGGTGTATCTCTTATGAGATAGAAAGCAAGACTGAGATTTGGTGGAGTTGAATTGTACAAGATTTCTACTTTCCCAGTCTAATATTTTTTGGAGATCCACAGAGACAGAACCCTCCATGAGTCTGCAATCCTCATCTAATTGGACTTACGAGACAGGCTTAGAATATTGTATATTTAAGTGGAGTGTGCTGTCGTCGCATAACTGTGAACTGTGTTGGATGTGCTAGAGAGAAGTTCATTGAGTAAAAACAAATTAGGGGCTAAAGCTGAACCTTGAGGGACTCCTGCATTAATTGGATACAGTTTAGAGAATTGTCCATCCACGACAACAGAAATGCTCCAGTTGAAGAGGAAATTTGCTGTCGAGGTACAGAGCTTTGGTGGTAGGCCATAGGCCGGAAGTTTATTAAGCAGCGCTGTGTATCAGACCTTGTCGAGTGCTTTGGATATGTCTAGAGCGACAATCTGGGATTGACCGTGTAGTTCCATAGACTTGTTCCAAGAATGGGTGACAAAGGAAAGGAGGTGGGCAGCTGATCTGCGCTGACGGAATCCATACTGCCTGTCATGGATTAGACTGCGTTTTTCAAGAAATTTTAGTAATTCGGTGTTTATATACTTTTTCATCACTTTAGAGACGACTGAAAGGAGAGAAATAGACCTGTAGTTGCTAAGGAGCGCTTTGGATCCTTTCTTGGGGACGGGTTGTACTCGAGCACTTTTCCAGTTACTAGGAAATCTATTGTAAGGTGTCTGAAACAGACGAGTCAGGACAGGAGCAACTTCTGGTGCACATTTTTTAAGAACAATTGCTGGGATCTCGTCAAGGCCAGAGGCTTTTCTGGTATTAAGAGAAGAGAGCATCTTTCGTACCTTTTTAGTTTTGAAAATAATATCCGTCATTTTATGCGCGACACTGGGGGCTGTTGGTGGTTGAACATTTGAAGGTGGGTTGAAAGTGGAATTGCCGGCGAACAAAGAGGCAAAAGTTCAGCCTTGCTAAGGGCGGTAGAAACAATTTCATCCCCTGAAACAAGAGGTGGGAACGTGCTCTTGCAAAAATTATTCCTAATATATTTAGCAAGATTCCAGAAGGGTTTGCTGCCGTTGGAGCTTGAGAGGACTTTTTGATGTGGGTAATAAACGAGCTTTTGCGTCAGAAAGAATGCGGACAGAGCGGTTTCTTTCGTCGTTAAATGCTTGACGGTTTTCTTGACTGGGATTGTGTAGAAGCGTTTTGTGAGCTTTGACCTTTTCAAGTCTGGCCTTGTCACATGATTTAGAGGACCAGGGCTTTTGAGTGGCTGAAGAGGTTTTCTGTGTACGTAGAATAAATAATTCCATGCTAGCTTGGATAATTTCGGCGACGTTTTGTGAGATATTAGAGGGGTCGGGATGAGAGAAGCAGACAGACGCCTATGGAAGTGAGGAAAAGTAATCCCGCATTTCTTCCCAGTTCGCAGAGTTGTAGTGCCAAGCAATACGTGGGTGTGATGATTGTGCGACCTCGGGTTGCATTGCGCAGGAAGCAGTGGCTACGCCGTGGTCTGAGCGACCAAGGGGGGCGATGACTGATGTCTTATAGCATTCAGGTTTTGTAGTAAGAATGAGATCCAAGGGATTTGAGCTGTGTGTTGTGATGCGAGGAAAGCAAGTAGGTTGCTGAACCATATTGGCTAGAAAATTTCTAACTGTAAAGGTCTTCGCTGCTCTCCCTTGTGGATCAGTTTTTGAAGATTCTAGCCATTCCTTACTATGGACACTGAAGTCACCAAGAATAGTGACCTCGGAGGAAGGATATTCAGAAATCAGATGGTTAGTTTTTTCAGGACGGTAGTCGAAGATCTGGACAAAGTTGTTGTCAGAAGGTGACCGGTAAATGCAACAGATGATGTATTTTTTCCAGCTTCTAAATTGGGGACTTGGATAGATTGCTACGGACGTATGCGCACACACCTCCATGCAATATAAAGGAAGTAAGGAGCTCATACCCCGGGAAACTAAGGTAACAATAAGCCAAAGGCTGCAGTGCTATCGGGGCGGCAAAGACGCGGACAAGCCCAGAGGGAGAAAAAAAAAACGATAACTTCTGAAAAACGTATCCTAATAATAATCTTTTATGTAGTTATTCATAGTATTTTAGGTCTAGAGGTGTTTAATAAAGAAACTTATTTCCAGATGCGTCTTTTAGAAATGGTTTTTGCTTTGACTTGCATAAATCTTAAACACTAATTAAGTTTTACTATGGAAGACCTGCTTAAACTAACCAATAATCTTATTGGTTAGTATTTTTTAAATGGCAATTCTTTTCGGCAGGATATTATAAACGACGATCGTGCAGTGCCACCTCCGATCAATCAAATACAGGAATACTAAACGTTATTAAATATATCGCAAGAGGAAATTGTTGAAATATAAAGTGGAAAAAGTCAATCCATGGTTAATTAGTAGCCGTGTCCGTTTTCTTTCCGGTAATGATGGATGGCCGGAGTCCTTACACACAGTCGCATTTAGATGTGGCTTTTGATAACACCCGTTAATTAATGCAAGTGGGTAATAACGTAACGTGCCAGGTCGCGGATAAAAGATGAGGCTGGTTCTCCACCAAACTGGACTCGGATATATTTTTCCCAAATATATTACGACATGATGAAGAAATTGTACATTATCAAACCTTTAATAAGAGTGGCATTTACAAAAGCATTACATAAAAAAATAAAACTGCCGAAAGTGTAGAATTTATATACAAATGTTATATGCTATACTTGTATTTTAGAAATAATAGATGGTAGATCTCCATCATCCATGCTTGTTTATTAGAATGTGAGAATAATGTTAGAGGTGACAGTATCTTTTTAAATAATGATATGATTTGGACCTACAATGTAAGATCAGCTGACTTTACCACTCATTATAAGAGTATATATACAGGCTGTTTCAAAAAACAAGCACCATCGCTCTTGGGGCAATTCCTTACTAAAAAATAAGAAAAAAAGTTCCTGTGCACATGGGCCCGGAAACGCATAGTTTCCAATATACAAGGAGTTGAATTTTAATTATTTTTTTTTATAAATAATTTCAAAACCACTGGATTGATTTTAATGAAACTTGGAACTTGAAAGTGTATTATGAAAGTGCATATTTTCAAGTGAAAATCTACTTATAACTGCGTCAGTGGCGTGCGTACGGGGTAACTGTAAAAATTCATTTGGGAAAAAATATGTGCGCCACTATCTTTTTCCAATTTTGATACATCAGTTATGAAGATTATTACATAAGCCACAAAAGCTACCTCTTGGTATTTTTTCGTTCAGGGTATCCCCTAGGAGATATGATTAATTTTATAAAAAGGGGCAAAGTACCGATTAGTCGGCGTAATAATAATAATAATAATAATATATGTTTACTGCAACCATAAGAATATGAAAAACAAAACATACAGTAAAGATTACAGCAATAAACGTGCAAATAACTAACCTACGTAAAACTTATTGGTAATAAACATTGAAATGAATATTACAAACATTGATAAAAAATGATAAATAAAAAATAAAAATAAAAAATGAAAAAAGTAATCGTAAAGACACCATGATTTTTCCAAACTCTTGTTTTTTGTACATTACTCAATTGACTTTAATGACAAAGCTAAAGAAAATGTTGAAAGTGACCACCATTAGCGTCGTTACAATTATTTAACCTTCTGCGCAAAGATCTTACTCTTCTGCAAATATTTTGATCTTCTCTAATGCTGTCAAATGCATATTCTATTCTTCCCAACAATTCTTCTTGTGTATTTACTGGTGTTTTATACACTATTTCTTTTAAATGACCCCACAAATAAAAATCGAGAGGATTCAGGTCCGGAGATCGAGGTGGCCATGACACCGGACCTCCACGACCAATCCATCGGTGACCGTATGTGTTGGCTAAATATGTTCTTACAACTGCTGCAAAATGTGCGGGCGCACCATCATGCTGGAACCACATTGTACCATTTCTCATAAAAAGCGGTAGTACTAACGGCAAATCATTTTGTAAAAAGTTTAAATATGATTCATGGTCAAGACGATTCGGTAGAACAGCAGGACCAATTATGTGATTTTCAATAATAGCAGCCCAAATATTGATGGAAAGTTGATACTGCGAATTTGCAACTCTTAGAGAGTGTGGGTTTTCATCGGCCCATGTATGTAAATTGTGAAAATTTACGATACCTTTTCGCGTAAATGACGCTTCATCAGTAAATAGTACACGTTTAGAAAAATGTTGGTCGTGCCTAAGTTTGTTTAAGAACCACTGACAAAACATTACCCTTGGTTGGAAGTCTCTAGGTAGAAGTTCCTGGACACGTGTAAAATGATAGGGATATAAACTTTGATCCTTCAGAGTTCTGTGAACTGATGATGCCGAAATATTACCCAGTTCGGTGGCAATAATTCTCGTACTTGTACTAGGATCACGTTCAACTCTATTTAATATTGCCTCTTCAACTCGTACAGTTCGGCGGTATCTTCTGCGTCCAGAGTCAGCTTTTAAAGGTTTTAAAGAACCAGTTTCTCTCAAATGTCTTACAATACGTGGGAAAATATTTTTGTCAGGAATTCTTCTTTGCGGATAAGTTTCCTGATAAACTCGCACAGCTTGTCTAGCATTTTGATTTGTTTGTCCATAAATTAAAAACATATCAGTCAAATCCGCTGAAGTGTACTTAATGAAAACCATCTTGAGAGGAGGAAATAATATTAATGAGCAGCTCAGTATCAACAAATAACTAAAAACGAAAATACTGCACCGTATTAAAATTTAAAGAATGGCACGAAAACTCTTTTGACGTCTACAAAGCGCTTCAAAATTGTAGAATTTAGAGAACTGTCAAAAATTATAGTTTCATGGCACTTTACGATTACTGTTTTCATTACTCCAACGAATCGGTTCTTTGCCCCTTTTTATAAAATTAATCATATCTCCTAAGGGATACCCTGAACGAAAAAATACCAAGAGGTAGCTTTTGGGGCTTATGTAATAAGCTTCATAACTGATGTATCAAAATTGGAAAAAGACAGTGGCGCACATATTTTTTCCCCAAATGAATTTTTACAGTTACCCCGTACGCACGCCACTGTGTAATTATAGGGTGTCTTGAACTAGATGTATGTCTGTAGGTTTGTAGCCACGATAGCCTTAGAGCGAAGTGAGATATCGTCTTCAAATTTGGTATACAGTTTCACCCGGCAAACGAACGGTTTGAATGGTTTTTGTGTAAAATCGCTTAGGAGGTAGGGAACGAATGCGGGCTGAATTGGAGAAAATTGTCATTCTTCGTTAAAACTCGTGCAATATAACGTTTTAGGGTTTGTTTATTAGAAAACTTTAAATTTCATCAAACATCTGGTATTATGTCCTGAAATTAAATTAGGGGTTGAATGTTTGGTGGTGGTATATCGACGACAAACATATCGAATTTTTTTTTGCTAAAGCGACGTCAAATCTCTCAAAATATATGGAAAATTTAATTCGGGAACGAAATTTTCGGTCGGTCTGTCGGCTTGTACGTCTCTCTGCTAGTAGGTGCAATAACTTTCGAACCAATTGAGTGATCATCCTTGAATTTAGTACGCAGTTAGCACACGACAAGGCAACGCTTCGAATGGTTTTTTGGGTGACATCACTTCAAGAGGTAGGAGATAAATGGGTGATTTGGTGAAAACTGACATTTCTTCGTTAAAACTCGAGGAATATAGTATATTTCATAAGTTTATGGATACAGGAATACGAATCTTTTCTTTGTGGTCAAGTCACGGATCCTAAATTCATCCAATCATAATGTTTTTCTAAGGTAATACATTATCACAGCTACGTGGAAGTTATGATTCAATTTTCAGCACTATCTTAAGTTTAATTAAACACGTTATATATAAATTTTATAAAATTTGATCATCCCTAACTGGATGTTTGGATTTTTTTTAAACTCAGTATATTTTTAACAGTTCCTCATTTCAATGGGCGTCTGTCTGCTTCTCTAATCCTGGCCCCTCTGATATCTCACAAAATTATTCAAGCTGGCAGGGAATTATTTATTCCACGTACACAGAAAACCTCTGCGGCCACTCAAAAGCCCTGGTTCTCTAAATCCTGTGACAAGGCCAGACTTGAAAAAGTCAAAGCTCACAAAAAGCTTCTACACAAACCCAGTCAAGAAAACCGTCAAGCATTTAACGACGCAAGAAACCGCTATGTCCGCATTCTTTCCGAGGCAAAAAACTCGTTTAATAGTCACATCAAAAGTCCTCTTAAGCTCCATCGGCAGCAAACCCTTCTGGACTCTTGCTAAATCTATTGGGAATAATTTCTGCAAGAGTACATTCCCACCTTTTGTCTCAGGGGATGAAATTGTTTCTACCGCCCTGGGCAACGCTGAACTTTTTGCCTCGTTGTTCGCCGGCAATTCTACTCTCAACCCACCTCCAAATGTTCAACCACCAACAGTCCCCAATGTCGCGCACAAAATGACGGATATCATTTTCAAAACTAAAAAGGTACGAAATATGCTCTCTTCTCTTAATACCAGGAAAGCCTCTGGCCTTGACGAGATCCCAGCAATTGTTCTCAAAAAATGCGCACCAGAACTTTCTTCTGTCCTGACTCGTCTGTTTAAGACATCTTACAATAGAGGCATATTCCCTAGTAACTGGAAAACTGCTCGAGTACAAGCCGTCCCCAAGAAAGGATCCAAAGCACTTCCTAGCAACTACAGGCCTATTTCTCTCCTCTCAGTCGTCTCTAAAGTAATGGAAAAGTATATAAACTCCGAATTACTAAAATTTCTTGAAAAACACAGTCTAGTCCACGACAGGCAGTATGGATTCCGTCAGCGCAGATCAACTGCCGACCTCCTTTCCTTTGTCACTCATTCTTGGAACAAGTCTATGGAACTACACGGTGAATCCCAGATTGTTGCTCTAGACATATCCAAAGCAGTCGACCAGGTCTGGCACGCAGCGCTGCTTAATAAAATACCGGTCTATGGCCTACCACCAAAACTCTGTACGTGGACAGCAAATTTCCTCTCCAACGGGAGCATTTCTGTTGTCGTGGATGGCCATTCCTCTAAACTGTATCCAATTAATGCAGGAGTTCTTCAAGGTTCAGCTTTAGCCCCTACTTTGTTTCTTCTCCACATCAATGACCTCCTCTCTAGCACATCCAACCCAGTTCACAGTTATGTGGACGACAGCACCCTCCACTCAAATATACAATATTCTAAGCCTGTCTCTTTAGCCCAATTAGATGAAGATCGCAGACTCATGGAGGGTTCTATGTCCGTGGATCTCCAGAAAATATTAGACTGGGGAAGTAAAAATCTTGTACAATTCAACCACACCAAATCACAGTCTTGCTTTCTTCTCATAAGAGATACACCAGCCCTAGATACATCATAATAAACAACCAAGTTATTCAAAGTAATGAGTCCTTTTCAATTGTTGGCATTTCTGTGGATCGAAGTCTCAATTGGCACCAACATGTCACGTCAATTTCAGAAGCGGCTGCTAGGAAATTAGGTTTCCTCTTCCGGGTTCGCAAATACTTTTCACCAGCTAATCTCTATACCTTATATACTTCACAAATAAGACCAAACCTCGAATACTGCTCCCACATCTGGGGTGCTGCTGCCGCTCGTTATCCTGGACTCCATTCACAAGAGAGCTATATGTCTCATCGGTCACCGTACCCTCACCCAAAGGCTGCCATCCCTTGCCCACCGCCGTGCCGCTGGTGACCTCTCTCTCTCTTTTATAGATATCTGCACGGGCACTGCTCAGAGGAGCTTTCTTCCATAGTTCCTCCACCTGCTGCCCCAACAGATCTACCAGGGGAACACAGCGAATGCACCCTTTTACTGTCCAGGTCACCAGACATAGAACATCTTGTTCTTTTGTACCGAGGACTTCCAAGTTGTGGAATTCCTTGCCGGTACATGTTTTTCCTTCTCCTCCGAACCTCCAAACCTTCAAGTGCAGAATAAACAAGTTGCCTCTTTCCCCCTTGTCGACACCCACGGTACGATAGTATGGTGGTGTGTTGTTGAAATTAAAAAAAAAGTGAGATTATCGGAAATAAAGCCCTAGCTTCAAATTTTTATGTGGAACTTTGTAGCAAAAATTGCCTGTGAAGCATTTCAAAAAACAAAATAGATTGTTAAACACTTCTGAGACATAACTTTTTAACAAATTAGCAAAACCTTAGCCGGGGGGTCAAAGCCCTTACCACCGAAGAAAAAACATTCCCTAGAAGTAGTAGGGTAACCATGCTTCTTTGAAACCTTGTTTTCTTTTACATTAATTTTATTCTACATAGAGGCACAATAAAATTCTAGACGAATTCAGGCTGCGTTTTTTTAAATCGAAAAACAAAGTCTGTTGTTCAAACAAAGTTAATAATATTTTGTAGACAAGTTGACCCCAGCCGCGACACAACGCGCGCTCATGTCTTCGTCATGGCCATCCAAGGAGGACAGGTGGGCCAACACCGGGCTGTTTTTTAGACACTCGTTTGTCTAAAATTTTATGGTACTCATTTACCACCTCAAAGCCACATGATCACAATTATTGCATGTTGCATGTACAGGCAATTAAACTGGCTTCTTACGTAGAATCAGCACGTTATAAAAATATTCATAACTGGAAGACAGTCTGTTAATGAGGATGTGAGAATATTTAATGTGTGTAATCTATATCGGTATTATGACGGAAAAGACGTCATCTATAAGTTGAAATGATGACAGTAAAACTCTTCTTTTTGCAGCTAAACGATTACCTAGACTACCTGAAGATGTGTATAATTACAGATCTAAGTATATAGCTACTGTGTATATGCTTGCTAGTTTTAATTTTATAGTTGGCGTAATTTCGTACAAACAATTCGCGATGAGATGTCATTCCTTGGAAACCTTAAACAAAAGTTCTCCAGTTGCAATGAATCCAAACCAGAGCTTGATGAATCATATACGAGGTACATTACATTTTTTATATTAGCGAATTTTCGTTGAAAAAATTATTGTTTGAGCGCGAACAAGATCCCCTAAAACACGTATTCGGGGTCAGTTTCAGTTTTTGTGAATTTTCTTTTAAAATGTGAAAACTGGAACCTGTGATGAGCACTAATAAGTACAATTTGAGAAACCCAAATCACCACAACACTTATTTCAGAGACCTTACGATCAGAATTTATCTTCCTCTGAAGATGTTGACTTTGTCAACGAAACGATCGTAAGGTCTCTGAAATAAGTGTTGTGGTGATTTGGGTTTCTCAAAGTGTACTTATTTCTTTTAAAAATTCACTAATGACGAGATCCGTGTTATATATATATATATATATATATATATATATATATATATATATATATATATATATATATATATATATATATATATATATATTTATATATATATATCACATCGATAACTCAAAAAATAATGGGATGATTTTGATCAAATAGGATACATACCTTCCTCTTGTAAGTGACTTCCACAAGTTTGTTAGCCAGGAAAATCGGCCCACTCAAGTTTTCCCGGGAAATTTTGTGTTACATTTCGAAAAAAATTATATAACAAAGTAAGGACAACCAAATTTGGTGCGCTGGTTTCTATCCTACATATTAAAATTCAGATCTCTATGTTAAAAGGCAAATGAGTTAGAGGTAAATTAATTTTTAATTAATTAAATTCGATTAAAGAAAGTTAAAAAGTGAAAATTAATAATTATGGTAGGAGAACGAATGTGAGTGAAAAATTCGACACAAAATGACTAACAAGCTCCGAAATCTTTGTCGAGGTCGTTATTTTCCTTCATTTCGTTAATATATGAGCAAAAAATCCATTGTAAATAAAAATTGTTTTGTGTAAATAGTAAAGACCTTAGAGAATTAACATACTAACGGATATACCTGCTAGTACATACATCGATCATGTCGACTTCGGCCGAGCGGGCTAATCCTTGTACATCAGATAATCGTGTCTATATGACGAGTTCTAATCCTAGTTAGTGGCTTCATTTTATCTTCTTTTTTTTAGTCTCATTCCACTTTGCCGTTATGTGGTCAGATTGTTGTTATTTCGATAAATTTTTTAACGAGTTTTTGTATAAAAAAAAAAGAATAAAGAGGAGATGAAAACTTTTAACACTTAATTCAATTTTAATAGCAATACTGGTTCATTCTTCTTGTCCTTACTTATTGAAAGCGTTCCATATTTAATACAGTCGTAGACTTTTTCCGTGGCTTCACAATTGCTTCTTTTAGTGATTTTTCTTTAAAAAAATTACCAATGTGGAGATCCCGACTTTTGAATTTAGAAAGAATTTCTTCAAATGGGCGCGAACTAGGCCCCTAGAACCCATATCCAGGGTCAGTTCTAGTTTTAAAAGTTACACAGGTTTTTATCTTGTAAGCAATGCTACACTCTACCTCAAATATCTAAAAAGCGGTTGATTTCATGATAGTTATCAATGGGGGTCACATTTATTCATAATTAATTTCTTTATAAAACGCAACCTATTTTAATTTTCTGAAGATCGAAAACTTTTTGCACAGAAGCGCCATCTACATGTGTTGTAATAAACTATGTTTTTTTTTCTGACAAGGTCAAGCTTTTTACGTCCTTAATCAAACACCTTCAACAGTTTTTAAAAATACCATTTAGTTTTAAAGAAAATGACGTATGAAGTTTTAAATTGCACACCTGTATATCTATATATACGAGGTAATCGCCAAAATTGCCTGGCCTGACAGAGATCCAGGGTATCGCAGCGTGTCAGAATTTGCTAAGACATTGGTTTAAGTCTTACCAGTCTTGAAAATAACAAAAAAATTTGAGAGGCACAAGTGCGTTATGGTAGCGAATGCTCATTAAATGCGTCAAATTTGAGTAACTAAATTTTCTATAAACCTAGAAAGTTGAATTTTCGTACGTAGTAAGGCCATTCACAAGGCAATATATCCACCAAATTTGATTACAATAGCTTTGTAATTTTCGGAGATCAAAATTTTTTTCTAAAAGAAACTAACAATTTTCTTTGAAAACCTTCTCCGATTTTCCTGGCTAACGAACTCATCCAAGCTATTAATAAAACAAGGTACTTGCCGAGTTTCATCAAAATCGGTTAATTGCTTTTTGAGTTATCGGTTGTATACATTATATATATATATATATATATATATATATATATATATATATATATATATATATATATATATATATATATATATATATATATATATATCACACCGATAACTAAAAAAATGAAGGGCCGATTTTGACCAAATTTCTGCGTACCTTCCTTCTGTAAATGGCTTGGTAAAGTTCGTTAGCCAGATTCTGTATTATAAAAGGTGAACCGAAATCTGGGTCAGTGAGTTTAAAGACAAAAAAGTTTTGGGCACTTTAAAGAAAAAAAATGAGGTTTTCCTCAAAACGTCAAAGTCGCGATTTTAAACGTCAAAATTGGCAACACTTAGCTACAGAATCTGAAAGAAATACAGTTAACGTAAATATTGTTCTGCATTTAAGTTTTAGCTTCAACCATCATTGTCCTTGTTTACTTTCTGTTTACGTATATACAGGGTGACGCATTTCTACGGTAAAGCTCGATATAATTGTTATTATGCAAGATACGAGAAAAATTTTTATACGTTACTTATAGAGTGTCTTGAGCTGCATCTTACAAAATTATTGTCACAATCACAGGATAGTCCATAAAACGTTGGTGATACCTACATTTTTTTTTTTTGAACATACTTATTGCATTTTTGCATTTTTCACCGAAATATGATGCATGTTTGTAAAAAAAAAAGCGAGACGCAGTTAGTGCGTTTTGGTAGCAAATTTTCATCGAATGCTTTAAAATTCAACAACTCAATTTGCTATTAATCTAAGGTTCGTCGGCTAGGAAACGAAACATTTAAAGTTTATTTTCGGAAAATGTTTGTACATTTTCAAAAGTTATTTTGATAAAACATTTTTTCTACAATATAGGTTAAACCGGTTATAAAATTGAAGCCTGCTTGCATTAAAGAGACATATGTGCTATTAAAAACATTTTTATAAAAATTCATTTCCATAACGCACTTTCTGCGTCCAAGCTTTTTCTATTCCCAATGATTGACAGGTGGATGAATCAGACCCTCGCTAATTAATCGGCTTCGTTAATTAGCGTTTGAAGAAGATGTTGAAATGTTGACTGAATATCTAAACTTTGGGTACACTGGGTTCCAGGAGTTAAGGATGGCCAACCGGTTGACCTATTGAGAACTATTTATTGACGTTGCTAGAAAATCCAATAGGTTCATCCTTGGAAGATATTAAGAAATATGTTAAATAGATCTAAAGCTTTTTCACTTAAAGGGAAGAACCTAACAGTAAATATTTAATCCTTCTATGACATTATTCAGGCATAAAATAAATTTAAATATTCTAAGGAGAATTTTTATTATCGATATAGAGGCGATTAGAGCATAAGGTGTTCCGACAATTGACCAAGATTTAAAGGAAGAAAAGAAACCGTCAAATAAAAGAGTTGGGAAATCCAGAAGGTGGTATATCCAGGTAAGGTTTAACAATAAATGCAGTAGCAGGTAAAAAAGGCAGGGACGTACAAGTTGTGTTTCTCCAACATTATTGTTGATGTTATCCTTAATTTTTTTTATATTTCAGCAACACACCACGAGGGCTTACAACCTAAATAATATCCTGCCGTGGGTGTCGACAAGTAAGAAAGAGGCAACTTTTTAATTGTGGACTTGGAGGTTCGAAGGAGAAGGGAAAACATGTGCCGGCAAGGAATTTCACAACTTGGAAGTCTTCGGGACAAGAGAGCGAGCATAACAAGATGTTCTATGTCTGGTGACCTGGACAGTAAAAGGGTGCATTCGCTGTATTCCCCTGGTAGATTTGTTGGGGGCAGCAGGTGGAGGAACTATGGAAGAAAGCTCCTCTGAGCAGTGCCCGTGCAGATATCTATAAAAGAGAGAGAGAGGTCACCAACAACACGTCAATGGGCAAGAGATGGCAGCCTTTGGATGAGGGTAGGGTCCTTGATGAGACGTACAGCTCTCTTCTACATGGAGGCCAGGCTAGCGAATGTAGAAGCGGCAGCAGCACCCCAGATGTGGGCGCAGTATTCGAGGTTTGGCCTTATTTGTGAAGTATATAAGGTATAGGGATTAGCGGGTGAAAAGTATTTGCGAGCCCGAAAGAGGAACCATAATTTCTTAGCAGCCGCTTCTGAAATTGATGTGACATGTTAGTGCCAACTTAGATTTTGATCCACAGAAATGCCAACAAGTAAAAAGCACTCATTACTTTAAATAACTTGGTTATTCCTTGTGATTGGTCTAGGGCTGGTGTATCTCTTATGAGATAGAAAGCAAGACTGCGATTTGGTGGAGTTGAATTGTACAAGATTTATACTTCCCCAGTCTAATATTTTTGGAGATCCACAGAGACAGAACCCTCCATGAGGCTGCGATCCTCATCTAATTGGGCTAAAGAGAATATTGTATATTTGAGTGGAGGTTGCTGTCGTATGCGTAACTGTGAACTGGGTTGGATGTGCTAGAGAGGAGGTCAATGATATGGAGGAGAAACAAAGTAGGGGTTAAAGTTGAACCTTGAGGGACTCCTGCATTAATTGGATACAGTTCAGAGGAATGGCCATCCATAATTGCTTATTTTGGAGACCACCTACCACCTGTATAGAATTGGTAGAACATATCCTTTTTCTTTTAACTGCGAGTTTTGTAAAGTCCACATTTTTTTTAGAAAATTGGTTCGTGGACGTTAAAATGGCTTGTACAAAAATTGAAAATTTTAATTAAAAAACACGTTAACCTGACTTAATACAGTTCCCGTAAAATCTAACGGACTGCATTTTTTTCCGAATTTCTGACCTTGTTAAGAAAACATCCAATTAATTTGGTAAGTGTTACCAGGTTTAATTGAGCACATGCCCTTGAAGATAGCAATACAAATTAAGGAATTGCTTGATTCTCATTTCATATAATGAGGACATAAATTTAGAAGGTCTTTCCAATTCTTCAGTAATGATTTTTGCTAATTTTCGACGTTAATTGTGGGTTATTGCGTATAGAGTAAAAATGGTAAAAATATGTTCAATGGGGTCGTATGTCTTACAAATATTCACTGTATTGGACTAAGCAATTGTTAATCGCCTATAGGAAAAAAAGTACAAAAAATATTTCAATTGTGTTAAGTATCGTTACGTTCTTCGGGATTCTGAATTTGTGTGTTCTGAACAAAACACAGCTTTTCCAACTACTAATTTATTATAACAAACTTTGCCCAGTCTAGACCTTTCTGCTTTGTTCCATACGTGTCACTTCTTGTTCCTTCTAGAAATATAATTCCACATTGTTCGCTGTTAACAACACACTTTACAAGCTACCTGTGACCATAGAAGTAAAAGAGTTCATAAGCTTAATTCTCTTGGTGAAGGATGTGGCAGTATGCAACAGCAAAACACATTTTCAGACTTGACGATCGCACATTTGAGATAATAATCACCATATACTTAAAAAAATCTCAACCTAATGGAAAGTGTAGAGCAATCGCGACAATTAGACGCATATGAAAATATATATATCGGTATAAAATTGAATGGCAAACTTTCTAAGGTCAGAGGCGTGTAGCCCGTTGTTTAAAATGTTATCTTCATAATCAGTGCCTCTTTTTTATACGTAATAACCACAACTTTTCAAAAGCAAGTAATAGAACTTTTATTTCAAGAACTTTCGACTAAACAGTGGAAGATGTGTCTGCATACCTTCGTAGAGGACACTGCTCGCGATTGCCTACCAACTAACATATAAATAAGAGTTCTGGTTCTTAGTCACTTAGTTGATTCATCCATCTAATAACGTTAACTTTGTTACCGAAACGATCGTCAAGTCTAAAAAATATCTTATCGTGAATTCGGTATTCCAAAGCACACTTATCAATCATCAACCACAGGTTTCGATCTTCAGTCAGTTCAATTGTGTTCTTTATAGAAAGAATCTTTAATATTCTCAAATATTTTAAAACAACCAACCAACGTGATCATAAAGGCACAATTTAAAGAAGAAAACCCCTTCAGTGCTTCTTAGATCTGGATTATCTGAAAATATGACACAAGATGTCGAATCTTTTAAAGCGTACCTCAAATGCCTAAAGGCCTGGACCCAAGAGAAAAGAAAGGCCAGTTGTCAGAAATGTTGCAGAAATTGCTTTAAGACAACAAGAAAAAAAATAAGGCCAACTAGTATTCGTCTGGAAACAATTCCTTCAGATGAGCGCGAATTTGGGTCCCTAGAACCCAAAACCTAGGTCAGTTAAAATTTTTATATGTTTATATATATATATATATATATATATATATATATATATATATATATATATATATATATATATATATATATATATATATATATATATATATATATGTATGTATCTGAGCGATAACTCAAAAAATACTCAACTGATTTCAATCAAACTTGACAAAAATTTTGTTTGGGCGAACACCTAGGCCGAGTTCGTTAATCAGCCTTTATGCTCAAGTTTTTCCGGTGAAAAATCAGGGGAATTTTTTTTAAAACGTTATATTTTTTAAACTATTAAAGTGAGTGGAATGGAATTTTTCACATATATAGAGCATTCAAAGATCTTCTCATATTTTAATTTTGAGGCGTTTCTCTCAACACAAATTTAAGTTATCCTGAATTAAAAAAATTAAAAGCAACGACACGCTCTGAAAAGTTTTTTATTTTATTTTTTATTTCAACAACACACCACGAGGGCTTACAGCCTAAATACTATCGCACGTGGGTGTCGACAAGGAGGAAAGAGGCAACTTGTAAATTCTGGACTTGAAGGTTTGGAGGTTCGGGGGAGAAGGAAAAACATGTGCCGGGAAGGAATTCCACAACTTGGAAGTCCTCGGGACAAAAGAGCGGGCATAACAAGATATTCTATGTCTGGTGACCTGGACAGTAAAAGGGTGCATTCGCTCTGTTCCCCTGGTAGATCTGTGGGGGGCAGCAGGTGGAGGAACTATGGAAGAAAGCTACTCTGAGCAGTACCCGTGCAGATATCTATAAAAGAGAGAGAGGTCACCAACAGTACGTCGGTGGGCAAGGGATGCCAGCCTTTGGGTGAGGGTAGGGTCACCGATGAGACGTATAGCTCTCTTCTGAATGGAGTCCAGGATAGCGAGTGTAGAAGCGGCAGCAGCACCCCAGATGTGGGAGCAGTATTCGAGGTTTGGTCTTATTTGTGAATTATATAAGGTATAGAGATTAGCTGGTGAAAAGTATTTGCGAGCCCGGAAGAGGATACCTAATTTCTTAGCAGACGCTTCTGCAATTGATGTGACAAGTTGGTGCCAATTGAGATTTATATCCACAGAAATGCCAACAAGTGAAAATGACTCATTACTTTGAATAACTTGGTTGCTTACTGTGATGGGTCTAGGGCTGGTGTATCTCTTATGAGAAAGAAAGCAAGAATGTGATTTGGTGGGGTTGAATTGTACAAGATTTTTGCTTCCCCAGTCTAATATTTTTGGAGATCCACGGAGATAGAACCCTCCATGAGTCTGCGATCCTCATCTAATTGGGCTGAAGAGACCGGCTTAGAATATTGTATATTTGAATGGAGGGTGCTGTCGTCCGTGTAACTGTGAACTAGGTTGGATGTGCTAGAGAGGAGGTCATTGATGTGGAGAAGAAACAAAGTAGGGGCTAAAGCTGAAACTTGAGGAACTCCTGCATTAATTGGATACAGTTTAGAGGAATCAACGACAACAGAAGTACTCCTGTTGAAGCATTTAAGGCAAAGCCAAAGTTGTCAGTTTCAAAATTTGATTACACAAACTTGGGAACTTTCCCTCGTTAGGAAAATTAACGGTAATATTTATTTCCAGAATTGATTTGCTATTCCGAAATCTATGTGGTAGAATCGGCAGCTAAAGAGTCTAAGCTTGATTTTAAGTTGTGATCCGAACAATAACTAAATAAAAACCTTATAAGTTGAATAAAACTTTTACAATTGTAACATTTCTTGTGACTAGGGAGATTAATCTATTGATTTGGAACTCTGAAATGACATGATTCTTAGTCACGTGGCCAGAAATTAAATTGCTATCGGTTTGTTGTGTTATTTTCATTCTTATTGGAAAATGGCACGGATATGTCATATCAATTTATTTTTATTTTAGGTTAATGAGAGCATAGGTGCTTTTTCGATTAATAATTTTAGTTTCTGTGAAAAGCTTGTGAATTCAATCATTGCCGAAAACAACAAAGTTGTTTGATCATATTAGTTGTCCAAGACCCTAACCGATAAAATAAGTTATGTTAAATTCTTTCACACAGGAACAGTAAGTATGCAATCAGGACTGTTAAAAATTGTGTAGATATTGCAAAATTTGGAAATACTTGACCGATTTTGATGACACTTGGCAGCAATCTTTATTTTATTAATAGTTTGGATGAAATCGTTAGCCAGCCCTATCTCACCAGTTTTTCTAAAATAAATTAATTTTTCGGAAAAAAAAATGTGTATCTCAAAAATATAATCAACTTATTTTGATGAAATTTGGTTGGTATGTTGCCCTCGTAAATACCTTATTCCACCAAAACTCAACTTTCTAGGTTTATAGAAAATTGAGTTATAAACATTTGAAGCATTTAATGAAAATTCGCTACCATAACGCACTTGCTGCGTCCAGGAATTTCACTTTCCATTCATATTTCTATTTAGAAAAATATCTCATTATGAGAGGAGCTAACATGACATAAGCTAGAAATAAAAAATAATATTCCCGTACCATCCATCTAACTCGATTGTTCATAGAGAGCGTTGCATGAAGAAATGTACAATCGCGCGTTAATAATAAAAGTGAAATGAATTAATTAGGCAGTGAGCGCAGAAGCAAAACACATGGCCGATTATTGAATTAATGCAGTTCGTATTGAAAGCTAAATAAAGGAAGGAAGAGTAAATATCGTGTGTTTCAGTAGAATAACTCTATTATTTTCCGTTATCGAGGATCTAAATAACCGTAGAGGGCACAGCACTTCGCTAATTGTGCTTTTATTGCATGTTGGACTGCACGAGGGAATAAACAGGATGAAGATACAAGGTGGTACTTATTATCAGACTGTAGAACTACAAGAGGCACTTTTCTGTGCGTCTTTCGTAAATGTCTTCTTACAGATTTACACCTCCAGTAGTCGATTATAATACTACTAGGTTGATAGGTAAATGTAACATTGATGGCGTCAGGGAGTACACCGTTAACTTTGTTGATTTTGAACAGTGTCCGTCGCGATATGTCTAAACTGAAGCTGTCAGGCACAAATATGACACTTTTCATGTTAGTTAAATTGTACAGTAGTTTTTTTTGTTAGTGAATTTTCTTTAAAAAAATCACTAATGAGGAGATCCCGACATTTGAATTTTGAAAAAATTTCCTCAAATGACCGGGAAGTAGGCTCCCTAGTTTCAGTTTCAATTTTTAGATGTTTACATATATATATATATATATATATATATATATATATATATATATATATATATATATATATATATATATATATATATATACTATAATAGGATTTACAACACGGCATTTCTGTACTATACAACGAGAAAGGTTAAGGGCAAAGCCGCTAGGAGACAACCGCATACACGTGTTTCAAGCTAATTATCCATCATCAGTACGGTATAGCCAGGTGAAGATGGGAACATTCTAGATGAAGATGCAAAAATACACGGAGTCACAACAGGCAACCAGTGCACAGTTGCAGCAACATTTGGAAGACCCTCAATCCGAGGGAAACAACCAAAAAATCCACGGAGGCAAAGAAATCACCTGCGTGAGCATCGGGAGCCCAGGAACTTATATTAAGATGGGAAGATTCCCCAAGAAAGGATCCAAAGCGCTTCCTAGCAACTACAGGCCTATTTCTTTCCTTTTAGTGATATATAAAGTGATGGAAAAGTATATAAACACCGAAATACTAAAATTTGTTGAAACACACACTCTAATCCTCGACAGGCAGTATGGATTCCGTCAGCGCAGGTCAACTGCCGATCTCCTATCCTTTGTCACCTATTTTTGGAACAAGTCTATGGAAGTACACGGTGAATCCCAGATTGTCGCTCTGGACATATCCAACGCATTAGACCAGGTCTGACACGCAGCGCTGCTTAGTAAACTTCCGGCCTATGGCCTACCACCAAAACTCTGTACCTGGACAGCAAATTTCCTCTCCAGCCGGAGCATTTCTGTTGTCGTGGATAGCCATTCCTTCAAACTGTATCCAATTATTGCAGGAGTCCCTCAAGGTTCAGCTTTAACCCCTACTTTGTTTCTTCTCCACATCAATAACCTACTCTCTAGCACATTCAACACAATTCACAGTTACGCGGATGCCAGTACCCTCCACTCAAACATACAATATTCTAAGCTTGTCTGTTTAGCCCAAGGATCGCAGACTCATGGTGGGTTCTGTCTCTGTGGATCTCCAAAAAATATTAGACTAGGGAAGTAGAAATTTTGTACAATTCAACTCCACCAAATATTAGTCTTGCTTTCTATCTCATAAGAGATACACCAGCCCTAGAACCGTCACAATGAACAACTAAGTTATTCAAAGTAATGAGTCCTTTTCACTTGTTGACATTTCTGTGGATCGGAATCTCAGTTGGCACCAACCTGTCACATCAATTTTAGAAGCGGCTGCCAAGAAATGAGGTTTCCTGTTTCCGGCTCGCAAATACTTTTCACCAGCTAATCTCTATACCTTATATACTTTATAAATAAGGCCAAACCTCGAATACTGCTCCCACATCTGGGGTGCCGCTGCCGCTTCTACACCCGCTATCCTGGTCTCCATTCAGAAGAGAGCTATACGTCTCATCTGTGACACTACCCGCACCCAAAGGCTGCCATCCCTTGCCCACCGACGTGCCGTTGGTGACCTCTTTCTCTCTCTCTCGCTCTCTCTCTCTCTCTCTCTCTTATAGATATCTGCACGGGCAATGCTCAGGGGAGCTTTCTTCCATAGTTCCTCCACCTGCTGCCCCTAACAGATCTACCTGGGAACGCTAATGCACCCTTTTACTGCACCAGTCATAGAATATCTTGTTATCTCGGTTTTTGTCCCGAGGACTTCCAAATTGTGGGATTCCTTGCCGGCGCATATTTTTCCTTCTCTTCCGAACCTCGAAAACTTCAAGTCCAGAATTAACAGGTTGCCTCTTTCCTCCTTGTTGACACCCACGGTACGATAGTATTTAGGCTATGGGCACTCGTGGTGTGTTGTTGAAATAAAAAAAAAACTCGGGACGCAGCAAGTGCGTTATGGTAGTGAATTTTTATTAAATGCTTCAAATATAAATAACTCAATTTTCTATAAACTTAGAAAGTTTAATTTTGTTATGTGTTAAGGTCTTTCCTAGGGCGAAAACATCCACTAAATTTCGTTAAAATAGCTTTAAAATTTTCGGAGACAAAATTTTTTCGAAAGAAAATTTAAAATTTGAATAACTAAATTTTCTATAAACTTAGAAAGTTGAGTTTTGGTACGTAGTAAGGCCTCTCCCAAGGCAACATATGTAGTAAATTTCATTAGAGTAGCTTTGTTATTTTCGGAGAAAAATTTTTTTTTTTGAAAGAAAACTCAACATTTTCTCGGAAAACCTCGTCCGATTTTTCTGGCACTTGCCTAGTTTAATTGAAATCGGTTAATTATTTTTTGAGTTATCAGACGGATACATACATATATATATATATATATATATATATATATATATATATATATATATATATATATATATATATATATATATATAAACATATAAAAATTGAAACTGACCCCGGATATGGGTTCTAGGGGTCCTAATTCGCGCTCATTTGAAAAAAAATTTGCAATGTCTCGCCATCGATACCGCTCTATTAGTGAGAAGAGAATTTGACTCCATTAAATTCACCCATGAAATAGAAAATAATCACAAATTACCATTTCTTGATGCGCTGCTCAGAAAAAATAGATACGCTTTAGAATTTGACATCCACAGAACGGAACCACTACGATGTGTGACTATGTATTGTTTTTACTGAAATTAAGGTTACATTACTATTTTTATTGCTAATATTACATATTTTAAAAATATAACTTTTTCAACTTTTGTTGACCGTTTTCTCAAATTATTAAAATAAATGTATCTCAACTAAGTTATCTACTAGGTGTTATACATAACCTTGTTTATAACAATAAAGAAAATAATATAGGGGGCAGTTTACATAACCGGAGACCATCTATGTAACGTGTGCTGTTGTTTCGCATCGTAATTTTAACAGGTTTTATGGTAAATAAAAATCCAGACGTCTTAAATAATAGTGACATCGTGCGTGACAGGATGCAGTTATATTTTCGCATATTAATTCGGTACAAATTATTGAATGGGAAGCGAAAGTCCACCGACGTTCTTCGACACAACGACGATATATACACACAGACGTACAGACATACAGAAACGGTCCGGTCTCCGTGACTAAATGTTGTAATTTAATTAGCAGAATGGCGAGACGATCTTGCCACGGGGATTCTACATTCTGCTCTCTACCAAGAACCCGTCCGTTTCTGTTGTTTCAAGATCCTGATATAGCTATAAAATTTTAATTCAATTATCCTTACCACCGTCGCCAGTATAAAAACCATAACGCAAAATAAAAAAAATATGGATCGTGAAACAGTGACTCCTTTTGTTATTGAATTTTTACATTTTCTGGTGGGTGTAATATGGTACTTGCAAACTTTGTCTCCTCTCCTTGTGAGAATGTAACAGTCCTGAAATTAGACGAAGAATAGATAACACCCAGGGCAGATTTTAACAAAACTAATTTATAGAATGTGTGTGGGAGAAATGGTTGTTTCTGTGGTTGAACCGCGTCCAAAATTTATTAAAACTCTACGTTTCGTATCTTGTTTTGAAATGATTTTCAAGAGGTTAGAGAAATATAAAAGAAAATAAGCTCTAAAGCCCCAATCTGCCTACTCCTGAGAACGGCGGGTAATTTTTTATTTTTTATTTCAACAACACACCACGAGGGCTTACAGTCTAAATACTATCGTACCGTGGGTGTCGACAAGGAGGAAAGAGGCAACTTGTTAATTCTGGACTTGAAGGTTTGTAGGTTCGGGGGAGAAGGAAAAACGTGTGCCGGCAAGGAGTTCCACAACTTGGAAGTCCTCGGGACAAAAGAGCGGGCACAACAGGATGTTCTATGTCTGGTGACCTGGACAGTAAAAGGGTGCATTCGCTCTGTTCCCCTGGTAGATCTGTTGGGGGCAGCAGGTGGAGGAACTATGGAAGAAAGCTCCTCTGAGCAGTGCCCGTGCAGATATCTATAAAAGAGAGAGAGAGGTCACCAACGGCACGTCGGTGGGCGAGGGATGGCAGCCTTTGGGTGAGGGTAGGGTCACCGATGAGACGTATAGCTCTCTTCTGAGTGGAGTCCAGGATAGCGAGTGTAGAAGCGGCAGCAGCACCCCAGATGTGGGAGCAGTATTCGAGGTTTGGTCTTATTTGTGAAGTATATAAAGTATAGAGATTAGCTGGTGAAAAGTATTTGCGAGCCCGGAAGAGGAAACTTAATTTCCTAGCAGCACGCTTCTGCAATTGATGTGACATGTTGGTGCGAATTAATATTTCGATCCACAGAGATGCCAACAAGCGAAAAGGACTCATTACTTTGAATAACTTGGTTGTTTATTGTGATGGGTCTAGGGCTGGTGTATCTCTTATGAGAGAGAAAGCAAGACTGTGATTTGGTGGGGTTGAATTGTACAAGATTTCTACTTCCCCAGTCTAATATTTTTAGAGATCCACGGAGATGGAACCCTCCATGAGTCTGCGATCCTCATCTAGTTGGGCTAAAGAGACAGGCTTAGAATATTGTATATTGGAGTGGAGGGTGCTGTCGTCCGCGTAACTGTGAACTGGGTTGGATGTGCTAGAGAGGAGGTCATTGATGTGGAGAAGGAACAAAGTAGGGGCTAAAGCTGAACCTTGAGGAACTCCTGCATTAATTGGATACAGTTTAGAGGAATGGCCATCCACGACAACAGAAATGCTCCGGTTGGGGAGAAAATTTGCTGTCAACGTACAGTTTTGGTGGTAGGCCATAGGCCGGTAGTTTATTAAGCAGCGCTGCGTGCCAGACCTGGTCGAATGCTTTGGATATGTCTAGAGCGACAAGAGTTAGGTTAGGTCCTTTCAGCTCAATTAAACGGCCTGAATCTGCCCACTCTCCAAATCTGACTGGTGATAGTGTCCAATCTCTCAGTGTGTTCAACCCTAGACCTGAGAAGGATCTGACGGTTCTTTTATTTCTTTTTGTTTGTGAGAGTTTGAGATAGTGTGGGATTCCCACCCTGAAAAACCCCCACCCGTGTAGTATCAGACCTTAGTCCATACATACATCGAACTGGTTTCCACACAACTGTGGGATTTGAGATGTTTCCTTCTTTTGCGCTGCAGGGAGTTATCGGGCCGGGATAAGCTTTAGACGCTTATCCATTAGCGGAAGTTGCCCATCATAATCGTTTGCACTAAGAATGAAAGCATTTGGATGAGAATCATCTGCAGATAACTGGTTGCTTGACGTTATTAACGGAAGTATTGAGAGCATTTTCAGATCGGAGTGAATATGACCTCTATCAAACTATAGTTCTTCAATACCCATTCTCAGAATTTTTTAGATTATTGGAACGGTACTGATGTTTATATCTGTAGTACTAACCCATGCGGGAGCTGCATAGGTCAAGGCTTGCTGGTTTATGACTTTATCCACGGGCAGGTTGTTGGTGACAATTTTGACTTTCTGTTAAGAAGTGGAAAGAACTTCGAGATGAACATCGACGCTCTTTGCCAGGCATGTTGAAAATAAGAGCGCCATATAAAAAGTTTGCCCAGGATAACCTGAGGTACTTGGTGGGGTCTTGCCATGGAATTCGACTATTAATAAAAGACATGTGACGGTGAGGTGTGTGTCTCCTCTTGGAAAATAGATCTGGTGAGCATCTATCGGGGTTTATGGCTACATGTAATTTCTGGTACCACTCATCCGGCTCGTCTACGAAAGTTTGTAGATGTTGGGTAATTATCCTCGGCTGCGTGGAGCTTTTAGAATGGTAGGTTAGGTTTTTATGTGAGTGGGACATACCGGTCCCTGCACTGCGACCATAAGGTCTATTGTGGCTCACGCCTAATGTCTATTTTCGCCCAACAAATCCAGCCTCCTACAGAGGTCGATAATCTTTGTGGGCGAAAGTTGATCCTCTGTAGCAAGCTTTACCTTGCCAAAGAGCAGGTATCTAGTCCTGTCCGCTGCCGGACAGGAACACAGCACGTGCTCTGCTGTCTCGTCACTCTCCATACACAGCCGGCACTCGGTCTCCTGACCGACCCCAATACGGTGCATGTGGTGCCGCAAGCGGCAGTGTCCTGTATGCAGGCCGACTAGAGTACTCAGTTGTTGTCTGTTCATCTCTAGAAGTTTTTTAGCCCTTGACTAAGACAGGCCATTTATGAAGGCCTTAGAGTGAGCTAATCATGGAAGATTTTGCCAATATTGGATTGTCATTCTTTCTGTCCAGGTCTTTAAGGTGCGTTTTGCTGTGCAAGATGTTATCCCCAGCACCGGTTCTTGTCCGACAAAGTCCCTCTGGGCACCACTCCTGGCAAGCGCGTCGGCCGCAACGTTGCCATCATGGTCCGAGTGACCCGGTATCCAGACCAGCGACATCTCATTACACGCATCGTTTGCGTGTAGTGCATATGTCACGTTTTGTAGAGGTGGCTGAATGTCTGAGACCAATAAGGCTGCTATAGCTGCTGTCTTGTGTTATTTATAGTGTGGCTTCTACCTTGCTACTCGTGTTAGGGTTGTAACCACAGATTTTAGTTGCTTTGGGTGACCGTGTAATTAGGCATTAATGTAGCAATTTGTGAGTGTCGCTTCTCGCTAAACAATGTGAGAAAATCCTCGAGGCGGAACTTTGGTGAGGAGTACATCTAGCAAGGATAAAGAGCAGTTATTTGCTATTTTCATAGTGAACTGACTTTGGGGTTATGCCATTTATATGAGAAGGAAATAGTGAAAATATCTTAAGCATACCTCAATCAGCAGATTGGTTTTATTTTGGATACATTGATAGCTTCTCTCTCCAAATTTTCTATGAAGATAATATAATCTAGCGCTGGAGATAATTGTGAACCCTTTACAGCACCTTAAATATGTTTGTTTAATTTGTATTGGAAAAGAATTTAACATTGGATGTATATTTTTCTACTATTGGCTGGAGAGCTTGTTTTCCGAGTTTTTGTGTGGAAGAACAGTGGTGACTCCCGGAGAGGCGAAGGGGATTATTAGGCTTATAGATTTTGAGGAAACTGTACTTGCCACTTTGATGAAATTTTGTACATATATTTCTTCGGTAGATATCTTTTGAAGTATTAAATTTAAAGTTTCTCAGTTAATAAAAAGAAGTCTTAGAATCCATTTTTTTAAGGATGGCTTACATACTATACTTGTTGCGACCGATTTTTTGTATTAGGTACACTAGAAGCCCTATACGTAGAACCATAACATATCTAATAGTTCTAAGTGATTCACTTCTAGCAAATAAAACGACTGTCCCTTTCATTTTCAGTGATTAGTAGCCACTGCCCTTGATGGAGGTAGGCAATATAAATTGTTTTTCATTTGAAATAAAGCTGGTGTGGGTACATATTTAGGTGGACACAATACAGAATTTTCTGGTGACTGAGCTAGAATTATAAACATGTAATTTTGTTTTTAGGGTATCGCCCCCCAGGCTTTATGGCGATCTCCTTTCCCAAAACTATAGAGAAAATGCTTTTAATGGGAAATATAATTTTTGTTAAAGAAAGCTTGCATCAAATTTGGTTACCAGTATAACCTATATAGGAGAAACAATGTACCATATTTCGTTAAAATAACTTTATTGTTTGACAATATACAAAAATCTAAAATAAACTAAAAATTGGCCCAAAAACCGGTTTCCTAGTCAACGAACCTTTGGTTAATAGTAAATTAAGCTATCGAAAGAAACATTTTATGAAAAATCGCTACAATAACGTACTTGCTGAGTTCCGAATTTATTTTCTTACAAACATGCATTATGTTTCGATGGAAAATGCAAAAATTGCAATAATATAAGGCGTGTCCGGTTAGGAAAAAATTGCATCACCAGCGACTTATGGGCCACCTGTGATTGTAAAAATAATTTTATAAGATGCAGCTCCAGACATCGTATTATTAACATATAAAAATGTTTCTCATATCTTCTATAATAATGGATATATTCAGCTTTACCCTAGAAATGCGTCAGCCTGTATATATGAAAACAGATAAAAACTGAAACTAACCCGGATATGGGTTCTATGAGGCCTAGTTCGCGCTCATTTGAAGAAATCTTTTCAAAATTCAAAAATCACTAAAATTGTATCCAATTCTATGAGTAAAATTGTGATCGCCAAGAAGAGCATGCAACAATACTAATTTACATGTCACTTTGAAAGTAGATCTGACATTTATCAAAATAATTTATCAGGTGAATATGACATGTACTGTTGCCGTGGACTATTATGCACTATTGTATTACGCCTTATAAGAATCTTTTTTTTTGAGTACGAAAGCTTATTTTACTGTTTAAACATTTTCGATCCCTTAACCTAAAATGGTTTTTGTCTCATTTAACGTTGTTTCATTATAGCGTCACAGTAGGTTTTAGAATCTAAAAATTATTCTATTTTGTGTGAATCTTTCGTTGAACACCTAGAACAAGTTTTATTTTCCTTCAATTATAAATGACAATTTTAAGTAAAATCCTATATTTTCTGTGCCCAATGTGTTGAACGGTTGCGAAACGGGAGAAGCAAATTTCATTTAAAGTTAAAATGACGAAGATAACTTTATTCGAGGCACGAGCGTTGTTTCCATTTTTTTAATATTAATAACATTTATAGGTAATTAGCATATTAGCGTATTATCTTATTCGAGGCACGAACGTTGTTTCCATTTTTTTTTTAATATTAATAACATTTATAGGTAATTAGCAGATTATGGTATTGTTCCTTTTTTGAAAAAAAAATTTCAAAACATGCCTAGAGGAACCCCTTTACGCATTAACAATCGGACAAATGCTGTGATCTCAACTCCACAATACAGTTAAGAGAACTAAAGTAAATTTGAGGCTCCGTGCAAGGTAAACATGCTACAACGGAGCTAGAAATGCAAACTGTAAAAAACTCACCTTATAGAAGTCCATAGAAAGGAAAAACTACTTATCAACACCGTTTCTCTATAAAAAACCTCACCTTTGCCCAATTAAAAAAAACGCTAAATAATAAGCATAATCTGATTCCTTAAAATTAAATAAATAACTGAAACTACTACCAAAGCATCACATAAAGGGTCCACTTTAAATTAATTTCCTGCAAATAATTTAATAAAATAAAGATCAATGAAGATTGTAGCTGAAACTTAAGGCTTTTTAACTTCCTTTGACATTTATGGTGCATAGCCGTTCATGTAGATTCTCTATCTAGAACATGTCAATTTTGACGTTTTGAATCGCAACTTTTTTGACGTTTTATGAATAAAAACTTAAAAGGCTTATAACTTTTTTTGTGTTAACGCAGAGATTCAAATTTTGGTGCGTGGTTTTCTTTTTATGATATAAACCCTAGTACCCAATATGGTTGCCCTAACTTTGTTATTTCCGGAGATATACAAATTTTCCGAAAGAAAACGCAAAATTTTCCGGGAAAAACTAGTCCGATTTTCCTGGCTAACGAAGTTATCCAAGCCACTTGTGAAAGAAAGGTACTCAACAAATTTTATCAAGATCAGAGCATTATTTTTTGAGTTATCGGTGTGATATATATAAACATATAAAAATAAAAACTGATCCTGAATATGGATTCTAGGGGGCCTGGTCCGCGGTCATTTGAAGAAATTTTTACAAAATTCAAAAGTCGGGATCTCCTCATAAGTGACTTTTTTTTTAAATATTCACTAAAATACCACGGTAACATAGTCATCACATTTATGATGCCACTATACCACCCGTCACTGTAGCTTCTAATAACTTCTTTGTTCAATGTTCTAAAAGCACTATTTTATTTTACGACAAATTTTGTGACAATATATATATATATATATATATATATATATATATATATATATATATATATATATATATATATATATATATATATATATATATATATATATATATATAGAGTCTGCCTCTGTTTGGGTTCTAGGGGTCCCAATTGAAGAAATTTTTTTAAACTCAAAAGTCTTCATCTCCTCAATAGTGATTTTTTTAAAGAAAATTCACTCAAATGTGTGAAAGATGTTGCGATAAGAATTTTTTTTATGATTTGGCAATTATGTGGTTACGAGGTTTTAAGTGTAATGACAAAGATAAGTTTGCAGTCTCTGCGTGCATAGTCGGAGAGACGTTAGAGAAACAAAATTCAATACAATATTACTTTTTTTTTTTTTTTTTTAATGTCAACAACACACCACGAGGGCTTACAGCCTAAATACTATCGTACCGTGGGTGTTGACAAGGAGGAAAGAGGCAACTTGTTAATTCCGGACTTGAAGGTTTGGAGGTTCGGAGGAGAAGGAAAAACATGTGCCGGCAAGGAATTCCACAACTTGGAAGTCCTCGGGACAAAAGAGCGGGCATAACAAGATGTTCTATGTCTGGTGACCTGGACAGTAAAAGGGTGCATTCGCTCTGTTCCCCTGGTAGATCTGCTGGGGGCAGCAGGTGGGGGAATTATGGAGGAAAGCTCCTCTGAGCAGTGCCCGTGCAGATATCTATAAAAGAGAGAGAGGTCACCAACGGCACGTCGGTGGGCAAGGGATGGAAGCCTTTGGGTGAGGGTAGGGTCACCGATGAGACGTATACCTCTCTTTTGAATGGAGTCCAGGATAGCGAGTGTAGAGGCGGCTGCTGCACCCCAGATGTGGGAGCAGTATTCGAGGTTTGGCCTTATTTGTGAAGTGTATAAGGTATAGAGATTAGTTGGTGAAAAGTATTTGCGAGCCCGGAAGAGGAAACCCAATTTCTTAGCAGCCGCTTCTGCAATTGATGTAACATGTTGGTGCCAATTAAGATTTCGATCCACAGAAATGCCAACAAGAGAAAAGGACTCATTACTTTGAATAACTTGGTTGTTCATTGTGATGGGTCTAGGGCTGCTGTATCTCTTGTGAGAAAGAAAGCAAGACTTAGTTTTGGTGGGGTTGAATTGTACAAGATTTCTACTTCCCCAGTCTAATATTTTTTGGAGGTCTACGGAGACAGAACCCTCCATGAGTCTGCGATCCTCATCTAATTGGGCTAAAGAGACAGGCTTAGAATATTGTATGTTTGAGTGGAGGGTGCTGTCGTCCACGTAACTGTGAACTGGGTTGGATGTGCTAGAGAGGAGGTCATTGATGTGGAGAAGAAACAAAGTAGGGGCTAAAGCTGAACCTTGAGGAACTCCTGCATTAATTGGATACAGTTTAGAGGAATGGCCATCCACAACAACAGATATGCTCCTGTTGGAGAGGAAATTTGCTGTCCAGGTACAAAGTTTTGGTGGTAGGCCATAGGCCGGAAGTTTATTAAGCAGCGCTGCGTGCCAGACCTGGTCGAATGCTTTGGATATGTCTAGAGCAACAATCTGGGATTCACCGTGTAGTTCCATAGACTTGTTCCAAGAATGGGTGACAAAGGAAAGGAGGTCGGCAGTCGATCTGCGCTGACGGAATCCATACTGCCTATCGTGGATTAGACTGTGTTTTTCAAGGAATTTTAGTAGTTCGGTGTTTATATACTTTTCCATCACTTTAGAGATGACTGAAAGGAGAGAAATAGGCCTGTAGTTGCTAGGAAGCGCTTTGGATCCTTTCTTGGGGATGGGTTGTACTCGAACAGTTTTCCAGTTACTAGGGAATATGCCTTTATTGTAAGATATCTGAAACAGACGAGTCAGGACAGGAGCAAGTTCTGGTGCGCATTTTTTGAGAACAATTGCTGGGATCTCGTCAAGGCCAGAGGCTTTCCTGGTATTAAGAGAAGAGAGCATCTTTCGTACCTTTTTAGTTTTGAAAATGATATCAGTCATTTTATGCGCGACATTGGGGACTGTTGGTGGTTGAACATTTGGAGGTGGGTTGAGAGTAGAATTTCCGGCGAACAACGAAGCAAAAAGTTCAGCCTTGCCCAGGGCGGTAGAAACAATTTCATCACCTGAGACGAGAGGTGGGAACGTGCTCTTGCAGAAATTATTCCCAATAGACTTAGCAAGAGTCCAGAAGGGTTTGCCGCCGTTGGAGCTTGAGAGGACTTTGTTTTTGATGTGGTTATTAAACGAGTTTTTTGCCTCAGAAAGAATGCGGACATAGCGGTTTCTTGCGTCGTTGAATGCTTGACGATTTTCTTGACTGGGATTGTGTAGAAGCGTTTTGTGAGCTTTGACCTTTTCAAGTCTGGCCTTGTCACAGGATTTAGAGAACCAGGGCTTTTGAGTGGCTGAAGAGGTTTTCTGTGTACGTGGAATAAATAATTCCATGCCAGCTTGGATAATTTCGGTGACGTTTTGTGAGATATCAGAGGGGTCAGGATGAGAGAAGCAGACAGACGCCCATGGAAATGAGGAAACGTAATCCCGCATTTCGTCCCAGTTTGCGGAGTTGTAGTGCCAAACGATACGTGGGTGTGATGACTGTGTCACCTCGGGTTGCATTGCACAGGAAGCAGTGACCATGCCGTGGTCTGAGCGACCAAGGGGGGCGGTGACTGATATCTTATAGCATTCAGGATTTGTAGTAAGAAGGAGATCCAAGGGATTTGAGCTGTGTGTTGGGATACGAGGAAAGTAAGTAGGTTGCTGAACCATATTGGCCAAAGAATTGCTGACTGCAAAGGCCTCCGCTGCTCTCCCCTGTGGATCGGTTTTTGAAGATCCTAGCTATTCCTTATTATGGACATTGAAGTCGCCAAGAATAGTGACCTCGGAGGAAGGATATTCAGAAATCAGATAGTCGGTTTTTCCAGAAAGGTAGTCAAAGAGCTGGACAAAGTTGTTGTCAGAAGGTGACCGGTAAATGCAACAGATGAATTTAGTTGCAGCCCTGAGAGAGAGTTTTATCCATAGTATGTCTTTTCTTCCACCTTCTAAATTGGGAAGTCTGGTGCAGGGTAGATTGCTACGGACGTATGCGCACACGCCTCCATGCAATCTAAAGGCAGTAAGGAGCTCATACCCCGGGAAATTAAGGTGATTAGTGGCTGTTTTGGCACTGATTTGGGTTTCGGTGAGGAAGAGGAGTTGGGGCCTGTTAGCCTGGAGGAAATGGTGGACGGAGTTCAGGTTAGAATTTAGGCCACATATATTCGAAAAGGATATGTTAAATCTTGATGTTGGCGCCCCCTGTACACCCCTCTCCCGGAGATCCGAATGGAGGGGTATTTTGCCTCCGGAATATTTTATACAAGGAGGAGCCATCATCATTTTTGCTTATAAGGGAAACCGACTCATACACCAGAACCGGAAACGTCCGTTGGGACTTCACTGGCCCCTTGATGTATGGGGTGGTACCTCCTCGGGCGTGAAAAAATCCTTTATTATTACATAAAGGAAAATTCCACTACCACCTACTATGCATTGCATACTAAATATCATCTACAGAATAGTATTCTTCAATTTCCATTAATTACTTCTTATCAACTCCTTAGCACTTCTTGACACCAGACATTTATGACTAATAAGTATGATGAACAATGCGAAGGTACTAATAAAATTATCTTCAGTCTCTTGTTGCGTAATAAACTTACCTCTGTCATAAATCACGAAGCCAGAAGATGTGAGTATATTGTAAATATGTGGGTTGATGTCCCAAGCAATGTCATATTAAAACTACTCTTAGGTACATATCCAGATGTATGGTGTATTTTATGGGTTAATCAATTTATACAATAGAATGAGACATTAAGTGGACTTCTGGTTGATTTGCGATTACATAGGCGTTACTAAAGCTTTAACTCTGTTTGTTCTTTCTAGTACCTTATGCTTATTGATACGTTGAGTTTCTGATAAGTACACTTGGAGAACCCAAATCAGCACAACACATTTTAAAAGGCCTGACGATCGTTTCACTAACCAAGTTAGCGTCATCAGAGGATGAAACATTCTAAATACTTAAAAAACTAACATTAACTTATATACCGGATCTTAGGTAAAGAGATCGAACTGAGATGGGGAACTAGTCGCAGGCAAATTTCACAGTGTATTGTATTTTTATTGCAGGACAAGGTCTTTGCGCTGTTCCTACTACTTTATCTAAAAAGTGTCCATCTGTAATAGTTTTGAGAAGGTTCAACGACAGCTAAAATTAACATCGATTCCTTTGGCGGCAATAACTGTATACTTATGTTATCTTTAGAACGTGCCAAAAACGTGGGGATTTTATTTAAGAAAGCAATCGATCAGGTGACTCGTAATTGGCGGTGGTGAAGCGTTCATACATTTTTTGTTGTAACTATATTTCGCAATATATACGCTTTCGAACCCGTTTAGCTGTCACGGTTTTCTAACATGTTTTATTAATTTCAGATTATCTTTATCAACGTGATGATTATTATCCCAAATGTGTCGGGCGACGGAAGACTTATCTACAGTGCCGTAACGTAATTGGGATAAGTGTTCTTTGAATCTAATTCCAATCGATCTTTTTGTTTGTCCGACGTATTTAAGATTACAATCTTTACAATTTATTTCATAAATTGCCGACATTTTGTCCGCGCTATCCTTGTCTTTTGGGTTACCTAGCAAGTTTTTAAAGGTATTTGTTGTTGAAAATGTTAGCTGTAAATTGACTTTTTTAAAAATGCTGTCTAGACCCCTCGTGATTTTAGGCTCAAATGGTAAGCAAACAAAGTTTTTTTCCGATTTTTCTCTTCTGAACGTCGTTGATTCCGTCAACATTTTCTTTGTTTTCTGTTTGTTGATTAATTTTTCCACTAGGCAAGCAGTGTATCCGTTATATTCGGCCACGTTCTTAATATAATTTAATTCTTTGGTATATCTACTTTTGTTTAAAGGAAAATTAATTAACCGATTTACTACAAAATTCAGACTTGCCATTTTTTGTGCGTACGTATGATGTGAATCGTTTGGGATGTAGCTTAGAGTAGTGGTTTCATTTCTATAGACATATACTTCTAAAGTGTCTTTATTCTTGAACTTCAAGAATAGAGACACTTTATAATTCGATGTCTATAGAAAGGAAACCACTACTCTAAGCTACATCCCAAACGACTCACATCATACTAAAATTTAGAGAATGTTTTACGCAGGTGCTTTATGATATCTCTTTCATCACAGAAATAAAGTTCCTCGCAGAAATAAAACTATAAAGATTCTATAGTAAGTTCAAAGGTAAGCCATTTAAAAAGTTGTTGTTTATCTTTTGGTTTGTTGGTTATCTTAATCCTAAAATATATGCAAAAAAAATCTAGACGCAGTAAGTGCGTTATGGTAGTGAATTTTCATAAAAATGTTTTTAATAGCAAATATGTGTTTTTTTTTCAGAAAGCAGGCATCAAATTTGATTACCAGTATAACCTATATAGTAAAAACAATGTGCCATGTTTCATCAAAATAACTTGATTGTTTGAAAACGTACATAAATTTCCGAAAGTAAACTTAAAAAGTAACCGAAAAAATCCGTTTCTTGGTCAACCTTATAGGTTAATAGCAAATTAAGCTTTTCAAATATGAAGCATTTAATCAAAATTCGCTACCATAACGCACTTGCTCCGTCCAGAATTTCTTAACTTACAAACATGCATTATATTTCGATGGAAAATGCAAAAACATAAGGCGTTTTCCACCAAAAAAAAAAAAGATTTGTATCACCAACGACTTATGGGCCATCCTGTGATGGTAGCAATAATTTTTTAAGGTGTAGCTCAAGACACCGTATAATTAATGTATACAATATTTTTTCATATCTTGTATAATAACGGATATATTGAGCTTTATTGATTTTTTACCAAAATTCTACAAAAATTATATACCATTAAACGATAAATTCTATAGCTAAGGCTACTGCCAAGCATCAGAGAAAGGATCTACTTCAAATGAATTTTCTGGAAATATTTTAGTAAAATGAAGGACAATGACGGTTGAAACTAAGACTTCAGGGTTTGTAAAACATTCTTCTTAAGACCTTTTCTTTCTAGAGCCCGTATAAGATTCAAGTTCTTTGCCTAAATCTTGCGAATTTTGACGTTTTAAAGTGTCACTTTGACGTTTTGAGGAAAACCCCAATTTATTTTTCTTTAAATGCCCATAACTTTTTTGTCTTTTGACCTACGGAGCTAAATTTTGGTAGGCGCCTCACCTATAATGACATAAACCAGCGTACCCAATTTAGTTGCCCTTACTTTGTTAATTCCGGAGATATAATTTTTTTTGAAGGAAAACCCAAAATTTTCCGGGAAAACCTGGGCCGATTTTCCTGACTAACAAACTTATACAAGCTATTTGCAAAAGGAAGGTATTCGCCAAATTTGATCAAAATCGGCCCATTATTTTTTGAGTTATCGGTGTGATACATATATATATATATATATATATATATATATATATATATATATATATATATATATATATATATATATATATATATATATATATATATATATATATATATATATATATATATATATATATATATATATATATATATATATATATATATATATATAAACATATAAAAATTGAAACTGACCCCGGATATGTGTTCTGGGGGGCCTAATTAGCGCTCATTTGAAGAAATTTTTTCAAAATTCGAAAGTCGGCATCTCCTCATTAGTGAATTTTTTTTACGAAAATTCACTAACATTGTGTTATTAGTGAATTTTCTTAGAAAAAATTCACTAATGAGGAGATCTCGACTTTTGAATTTTGAAAAAATTTCTTCAAATGAGCGCGATATATGACCCCTAGAACCCATATCCGGGGTCAGTTTCAATTTTTATATGTTTATATATATATATATATATATATATATATATATATATATATATATATATATATATATATATATATATATATATATATATATATATATATATATATATATATATATATATATATATATATATATATATATATATCACACCGATAACTCAAAAAATACTGGGCTGATTTTGATAAAATTTGGCATGTACCTTTCTTTTGTAAATGGCTTGGATAAGTTCGTTAGTCAGGAAAATCGAACGAGGTTTTCCGGGAAAATTTTGAATTTTCATTCGAAAAAAATTCTTATCTCAAAAAGTAATAAGCCGATTGTTATAAAATTTGGCATGTACCTTTCTTTTGTATATGGCTTTGACAAGTTTGTTAGTCAAGAAAATCGGACGATGTTTTCCAGGAAAATTTTGAGTTTTCATTCGAAAAAAATTTTTATCTCAAAGAATAATAGGCCGATTTTGATAAAATTTGGCAGGTACCTTCCTTTTGTAAATGACTTTGACAAGTTCGTTAGTCAAAAAAATCGGACGAGGTTTTCCGGAAAAATTTTGAGTTTTCATTTGAAAAAAAATTTTATCTTAAAAAATAAAAAATCTATGATAACCAAATTTGGTAGGTAGGTTTACGATATAAAAAGTAAACTATACACCAAAATTTAGATTTCTATGTTACAAGAAAAAAAAGTTATAATAAAATATTTTGTGCCAGATCATTTCTATGAAAATTCACTACCATAACGCACTTGCTGCGTCCAGGCTTTTTATATTTTGCACTTGACAAGTCGTAAAGTTTTCAAAAGGTTGCATCAATCCAACAACATTTAAACAATAAAGCGTGCATATTAAGCTAAGCAGATTGACGATTTAACAGGTGTGCATTGCTAATAGTTCTAATCGCAAAAACGTTTAAATAGAACTTGTGCTATGTAAATTGTAAATGAAAATATATTAAAATTGAATAACCCAATCCAGGGTTTCCCTTCATAGTGTAAAATTAACATCAATCGAGGTTGTGGTATTTTATTTGAGTAAATTTAAAAAGTAAAGGGCACGTTCGGCCCCCCGTAGTGGGCGTAAAACTGTCGGTCCCGTGTAATGCAATCTTGGGCACGTTAAAGATCCCTACCTTTCTTACAGAAAGGCAGGGGTTCGGCAAAATGTCCAGGATAGTGAGTTGAAACTGCTCCCTGGCGTCGATGATTGGCTATAGTCGCCGAAAGATACCGGCGCTAAAGAAACAAAACACATACACGACCACTTTGTTGTCGAAATACGTACCTAGCGCATAACTTTTTGTTTATATTTTCTGGTTTTTGAGGTGATTTTTCTTTTTAGTGAATTTTCTTATAAAATTAACTAATAAGGAGATCGCGACTTTTGAAAACAGTTCTCTAAATGAGCACTAACCGGGCGCCCTAGAATCCATATCAATGGTCACTTTGGAATGACATTTCTAGAATATACCAGAAGTGACAGATGTAGAGTAGTGTAGAATAGTGTAGAACGTCTAGAATCACTATGGACAGAATAAATAGACGAGCGGTGCGCAGAGTAAGTTAGTTCAGTATTGAATAAGGTGGTGTAGAAAAGTGATCATAGAGTATTAAGCGAGTCAACAGTAAGTGTTGGTGAATAAGAAGCGATCATAGAAGGCGATATTGGAATATAGTTCTATGGACATTTAATAATAGAGAAGAGAAATATTTTAGTTGACACTGGTATTGGAAAATAGTTGGTAATAATAAATTAGTAGTTTGGAAAGCTGTGTTTTGTTAATCAACAAATCCAGAACCTCGTAGAACGTAACAATATGTATATATATATATATATATATATATATATATATATATATATATATATATATATATATATATAACGTATATATACATACATATGTATATATCACACCGATAACTCAAAAACTAATAGCGCGATTTAGATCACATCTAGTGGGTACCTTCCTTTTGAAAATAGCTTGGATAAGTTCGTTAGCCAGGAAAATCGGCCTAGTTATGACAACCAAATTTGGTATGCGGGTTTATGTCGTAGCAGGTGAACTATGTACTAAAATTTAGGTCTATAGGTCAAAACACCAAACAGTTATGAGCATTTAAAAAAATGGGTGCCACTTATCACTAAATAAACGCACCAGAGTAAAATATTTTGTGTGGATAACAAGATCTATTGTGTGTTACAGACACAGACTAAGATTTTTTGCGTAAACAGGTCAAGAAATACCATAAAAATTACTTTGAAAATTTGATAACTTTTCCTCTTAAAACGTCAAAGTCGCGATTTGAAACATCAAAATTGGCCACTTTTAGGCACGGAACTTAAAGCGGATACGGGTTATGTAGGGAAAATGTGGTAAGAAGTGTATTTTACAAGTCCTTAAGCTTCATCTTCAACAGTCATTCTACTATACTATTTCCAGAAAATGCATTTCAAATAGACCCTTTCTCTGATGCTTTAGCAGTAGTTTTCGTTATAGGGTTTATGGTTTAGTTGCCTATAATTTCTAGCAAATTTTCGTAGAAGTCGCTAACGAGCCCGCGACTTTTTAATTTTAAAAAGGTTTGTTTAAATGAGCGCAAACTAGGCCCCTAGGGCCCATATCCGGGGTTATTTTCAGTTTTTATCTGTTTACATATATACAGTGTGACGCATTTCTACAGCAAAGCTCAGAATAAATGTTATTATACAAGATACGGGAAAAAATTGTGTACGTTAATTATAGGATATCTTGAGCTGCATCTTATAAAAATTATTTAGACAATCACAGGTGGCCCATAAGTCGTTGGCGATACAAATTTTCTTTTTTTTTTAATCGAACACCCCTTATGTTATTGCATTTTTGCATCTTCCATCGAATTATAATGCATGCTTGTTTTCGAGTTATTACAATTATTTTGCAAATTTTTACATTTTTGGCACATATCAAAGATTGTGATATGGGGTTTTTACCGAATGAAATCGGCGTCCCGTGCAAATGACGCATTCGGAGAGGTTTTCGTATATATATATATATATATATATATATATATATATATATATATATATATATATATATATATATATATATATATATATGTATATATATAACTTAATTGTTTCAATTCGAACAGCCTGTATTTTGTGTTTTAGAAGTGAAGGGCATAATAATAAAGGTTTGGTAAGTTATTTAAAAAAAATATTTTCGGATTTCGTGAAAAAAATTTTGTAAATTTTCATGCTGAATAGTTTTTTGGGAGTTTTGTCAAAAAGCTTATTTGATGGAATATCGCACATTGTTTCTAAGTGAGTGGTAAGACACGAAACAACGTGCCGCCACTTAGTTGCGGAACCAAGCAGTATGTTGTCACGCCAGCTCCAAATAACACAAAGTGTTAACAAATAGAGACTGTATACAACCACCCAACAATTTAATAAATTGTGAGCCCTGGCCCATTTCTACCTTAATATAGGGACAAAGTATGTAAGGCTAGATGTATTCTCGCCACAATTAGAACAGTAGACGAAGCGAAACCGGTCTACGGTTCTAATTTTGGTGAACATACTACTTGGTTCCGCAACTAGGTGGCGGCACGTTGCTTCGTGTCTTACCACTCACTTAGTGTTGGAAGGCTGGCTACCATAGCCGTATTACTTTAATAATAATAATAATAATAATAATAATAATAATAATAATAATAATAATAATAATAATAATAATAATAATAATAATAATAATAATATTTATTTGCCATCAAGAAATTACATGGCGTGTCAGGTAAATAATATGTATACACATAAACACAGATGGTCAAATAGATAAGATACAATAGTTGTAAAGAACACCACAGAAACAATAGGAACAAACAACAAACAAATCAATCTATGTACAAATATATAGAAAACGAAACAACAGAAAATACACTTAAAGTCCCTAAGGAGCTGTTTTGATGCCTCTTACCAACCAGCCTCAAAATATTCATCCACTGAATACAGTGTCGTCCGCAGCAGAAGTCTCTTAGCCTCTCTGGCAAATTGTGATTCAGGCATTTCCCTCAAATTACTTGGCAGTCTGTTATACAGCTTCAAACTCAGATAATTTGCACCCAATTGCGTTCTAGCCAGTCTGTGATATGGTATGCTAAAGTTAGCCTTCTTTCGGGTATCATAGGTATGTAATTGTTCATTGGCCAGAAATAAGTATTTTGATGCACATATTTTAAGCAGACAAAAATGAATACCGATACTACGGTAAGTATATGCTCGCGCTCGAACAACCCACGGCAGCTAGTCTTCCAAGACACGTCGCACAAGACACGCAGGGCTTCTTTCTGCTTCAGGAGCACTTGCTGCAAGCCCGGACTGCACCCCCACAAAAGCACACCATAACCAGCGACAGGGTGAAAGTTGAAAAAATATGCCATCTTGCAGGCCTCCCGGCCCACCACAGCTTTCATTCGCCGCATTGTAAAAATAGCCGTAGACAACCTTCCAAGCAGGGACGAGACATGAGCAGACCAGGCAAGACCATCCTCCAGAATTACACCAAGAAGCTTTAACCTCGCCCCGCCGCTGTGTCCCGCACCCAGCACCAGTCGCTGTGTCTTATTTAAGTTTAATTTTAGAGAGTTTACTCTAAACCACTCATCTGCTTGGTCAAGGCAAGTCCCAGTACGGAGGCCCAGATCAATCGTTGCTGTTGCTCTGTTAACAAAGCTGGTATCATCGGCATAAAGCCCGATCGCATCCGATGCAATGTTGGCCGGCAGATCATTCATATAGATGATAAAGAGTAGGGGGCCCAAAATGGAACACCACTTTATAGATGTATTTTCGCTACAATTAGTATGCCGTACTGAAGAGCTCTAACTAGAGCGAAACCGATATACTGTTCTAATGTTGGCGAGAATACATCTAGCCTTACATTGTTTCTACTATATAAGGTATACTGGTAATCAAATGTGATGCCTGCTTTCATTTAAAAAAACATTTAATGTTAAAAACGTTCTTATGAAAATTCGCTACCGTAACGCACTTGCTGCGTCCAGACTTTTTTTTAAATATTTAGCCACTAACTAATGTTACACTTAGAATGTTAAGCATATTTTCTTCATATATTCAAAGAATATAATAAACACATAAATGGTGGCAGATTGCGTGTCTTCACTTTGTGTTCCGAGGTTATAGCCCGAGGGAGTCAAGTACAGAGCAACGCCCACGCCTGCTCTACAGTACACTGCCACCTGAGGCATTACGAACCCTCTCGCCAACCTGCAATCATCGCCACACACACAAACACACAGTACTCGCATGCAGTCATTTATACCATTCCTCGAATCCAATAGCATTGTTTGTTTGTGGAATCATTGCTGGTTACGTGATACTGCCACCTCTGTCTACATTCTACATGGAGCTGGGCCAAACACCATGACATTGAATCACAATATGGCAACTATATACAGTGTGAGCTTGTAACATGAAATAAATACACTCAATCAAATACAGCTCTTTTTTCAGAAATGTTCGAACACGTCGACTAATATTTTACGTTGTGGTCTTTTACAAAAATATTTTGCAGGTGTCCCAAATTTGATATATGACGTTATCGATTATTTTTTAATAGCAACCCTAGTTTTTCACAGCCACAGACAAAGCACATATCAAGTTATACAACCCCACAAAATTTAAACAAAGTTTTATTCCCTGCCATTCAAAAATAGTGCTGCAAATTGAATCATAACTCGCAAATAGCTGTGATAATATACGCTCCTTTAAAAACATTCTCATGAAATGGATTCAGGGTCCATGGCTTGAACATAGAGAAAATATTCATACCCCTATACCCACAACCTTAAGAAACGTTATATTATCCGAGTTTTAATGAAAAAATATCAATTTCCACCAAATCACCCCTCATTTATACCCTACCCTATGAAGCGATCTTACCCAAAAACAATTCCAAGCCTTTCTTTTTCGGGTGCAAACTGTATACCAAATTTGAAGATGGCATCTCAATTTGTTCGACAGTTATTGCGTCTAATAACAAACATCCTTACGGGTCAATAGAGCGTCATGCAGACCGACAGATTAAAAAAAAACCCTGGACGCAGCAAGTGCGTTATGGTAGTGAATTTTCATAGAAATGATCTTGCACAAAATATTTTATTATAACTTTTTTTTCTTGTAACATAGAAATCTAAATTTTGGTGTATAGTTTACTTTTTTTATCGTAAACCTACCTACAAAATTTGGTTATCATATATTTTTTATTTTTTAAGATAATTTTTTTTTCACATAAAAACAAAATTTTTTTGGAAAACCTCGTCCGATTTTTCTGATTAACAAACTTGTCAAAGCCATTTACAAAAGGAAGGTACATGCCAAATTATATCAAAATCTGCCCATTATTCTTTGAGATAAAATTTTTTTTCAAATGAAAACTCAAAATTTTTCCAGAAAACCTCGTCCAATTTTTCTGACTAACAAACTTGTCAAAGCCATTTACAAAAGGAAGGTACGTGCCAAATTGTATTTAAATCGGCTTATTACTTTTTGAGATATGAATTTTTTTCGAATGAAAACTCAAAATTTTTCCGGAAAACCTGATCCGATTTTCTTGACTAACGAACTTGTCAAAGCCATTTACAAAGGGAAGGTACATGTCAAATTTTATTAAAATAGGCTTATTACTTTTTGAGATAGGAATTTTTTTCGAATGAAAACTCAAAATTTTCCCGGAAAACCTCATCCGATTTTCCTGACTAACGAACTTATCCAAGCCATTTACAAAAGAAAGGTACACGCCAAATTTTATCAAATCGGCCTATTATTTTTTATCGGTGTGATACATACATACATACATATATATATATATATATATATATATATATATATATATATATATATATATATATATATATATATATATATATATATATATATATATATATATATATATATATATATATATATATATATATATATATATATATATATATATATATATATATATATATATATATATATATATATATATATATATATATATATATATATATATATATATATATATATATATATATATAAACATATAAAAATTGAAACTGACCCCGGATATGGGTTCTAGGGGTCCTAGATCGCGCTCAATTGCAAAAATTTTTTCAAAATTCAAAAGTCGGGATCTCCCCATTAGTGAATTTTTTCTACGAAAATTCACTAAAAATCGTTCCAGAATTAAGTTTCCTATATGTTTTGAACCTTTTTGTGTCGTTTTAGCAAAAACAAAATACGAAATTTCTATCACCGATATTCCACCCCCACACCTTATACCCTTAATATAATTTCATTACAGAATAACAGATGTTTGGTGAAATTGAAAGTTTACTAATAAACAAACCCTAAAACGATATATTACTATTTTATTATTATATATTATACTATTGTTATATTAGGGTTTTAACGAAAAAATGTAAATTTTGACCAAATCATCCCCCATTCACTTCCTACCCCCTGGAGAGATATTACCCAAAAACAATCCGAATCGTTTATCTGTCAGGTGCTAACTGTGTACCAAATTTGACGACGATATCTCAATTCGTTATAAAGTTATTGTGGCTACAAACAGACCGACATACAGACCTAAAGACCGACAGACACAAAAAAATTTTCGTTCCAAAATCATGTTTTCTATATAATTTTACAGGATTTACGACGTTTAAGCGAAAACAAATTTTTGAAACTTTTGGCGCCGATGCCATACTTCGACACGTATTGACGATGAGGAAGTAATAGATAATGTACCTTTTAAAAGACAGAAAATTAAATAAATTAAATATAATTCATCTTAATAAATTTTCTTTTTTTTTTATTTGTTTTTCCTTTCTCATTGGCATTTTTGATAAAGATCGATATGACAGTACAGTAAACAAATGTTATTCAATTTAAAAATGGTGCTGCAAATTGAGTGACATAACTGTAACATTTTAGTGAATTTTCTTAAAAAAAATTCACTAATGAGGAGATCCCGACTTTTGAATTTTGAAAAAAATTCTTCAAATGAGTGCTAATTAGGCCCCCCAGAACACATATCCGGGGTCGGTTTAAATTTTTATATGTTTATATATATATATATATATATATATATATATATATATATATATATATATATATATATATATATATATATATATATATATATATATATATATATATATATATATATATATATATATATATATATATATATATATATATATATATATATATATATATATATATATATATATATATATATATATGTATCACACCGATAACTCAAAAAATAATGGGCCGATTTTGATTAAATTTGGTGAATAAATTCCTTTTGCAAATGGCTTGGATAAGTTCGTTATCCAGGAAAATCGGTCCAGGTTTTCCCGGAAAATTTTGTGTTTTCTTTCGAAAAAAATTTATATCTCCGAAATTAACAAAGTAAGGGCAACCAAATTTCATATGCGGATTTATTTCATTATAGGCAAGTTACCTACCAAAATTTAACTCCGTAGGTGAAAGGATAAAAAAGTTACAGGCATTCAAAGAAAAATAAATTTGGATTTTCCTCAAAACGTCAAAATTGCGATTTTAAACGTCAAAATTGGTGAGTACATTCCTTTCGTAAGTCGCTTGGATAATTTTGTTAGCCAGGAAAATCCGCCGAGGTTTTCCCGGAAAAAATTGTGTTTTCTTTCGCAAAATATTTATATCTTCAAAATTAACAAAGTAAGGGCAACCAAATTTGGTAAGCTGGTTTATATCGTTATAGGTGTGCCACCTACCAAAATTTAGCTCTGTAGGTCAAAAGACAAAAAAGTTATGGGCATTTAAAGAAAAATAAATTGGGGGTTTCCTCAAAACGTCAAAGTGACAATTGAAAACGTCAAAATTCGCAACATTTAGGCAAATAACTTGAATCTAATACGATCTATGGAAAGAAAATGTCTCAAGAAGAATGTTTTACATACACCGAACTCTTAGTTTCAACCGTCATTGCCCTTCATTTTACTAAAATGTTTCCAGAAAATTCATTTCAAATAGACCCTTTCTCTGATGTTTGGCAGGTTTATCGTTTAATGGTATATAATTTTTGTCGAATTTTCGTAAAAAATCAATAAAGCTCAATATATTCGTTATTATACAAGATATGAAAAAATATTGTATACATTAATTATACGGTGTTTTGAGCTACATCTTAAAAAATTATTGCGACAATCACAGGGTGGCCCATAAGTCGTTGGTGATACAAATAATTTTTTTTTGGTCGAAAACGCCTTATTTTTTTGCATTTTCCATCGAAATATAATGCATGTTTGTAAGTTAAGAAATTCTGGAGGCAGCAAGTGCGTTGTGGTTGCGAATTTTGATTAAATGCTTCATATTTGAAAAGCTCAATTTGCTATTAACCTATAAGGTTGACCAGGAAACGGATTTTTTCAGTAACACTTTTGGTTTACTTTTGGAAATTTCTGTACGTTTTCAAACAATCAAGTTATTTTGATGAAACATGGCACATTGTTTTTACTATATATGTTATACTGGTAATCAAATTTGATGCCTGCTTTTTCTATATAGGTTATACTGGTAACCAAAATTGATGTCTCCTTTCTTAAAAAGAAAACACACATATTTGCAATAAAAACATTTTTATGAAAATTCACTACCATAACGCACTTGCTACGTCCCGAGATTTTTTATTCTCTGCAGAAAGATATTCTCATGGAATGAATTTAGGGTCCCTGATCTGCACACACAAAAAAATATTCATATTCCTGTACCCATAAACTTCTTAAGCGTTATACTACTCGAGTTGTAACAAAAAAAATTCAATTTTCACTAAATCACCCCTCATTTATTCCCTACCCCCTGAAGCGGTCTTACCTAAAAACAACTTAAAGCGTTCCTATGTCGGGTGCTAACTGAATAGAAAATTTGAAGATAACATCTCAATCAATTCGAAAGTTATTGCGCCTACTAACAGGCAGACGTAGAGACCGACAGACCGAGCCACCGACAGACTGACAGACAACAACAAAAGCGTTCCCGAATCAACTTTTCCATGGGTTTTGAGAGTTTTTAAATCGTTTTAGCAAAAAAAAAATTCACATTTCTGTCACTGATAATCCACCCCCACACATTCAACCCCTAAAATTTTAGCATAGAACACCAGATGTTTGATGAAATTAAAAGCTTTATAATAAACAAACCCTAAAGGGTCATATTACTCGAGTGTTAACGAAAAAAATTTCAATTTTCACCAAATCACCCACCATTCACCCCCTACCCCTGAAGCGATTTTACCCAAAAACAATCTGAACCGTTCGTTTGTCGGGTGCGAGCTCTAAAGTTATCGTGTGACAGTCCTACCGTCATACAGACCGACAGAGCGACAGTTCGACAGATTGACTGACCGACAGACCGACATCCCGACAGACCAACAGATAAAAAAATTAGTTTCCTAATCATGTTACTTCCATTTTGTCACAACGTGTCGAAGTATGGCATCGGCGACAAAAATTTCAAAAATTTGTTTCACTTAAACGTCGTAAGAAGGGTCGAAACATATAGAAAACATAATAAGTGAGTGGTGGACGTGCCGCCACCTAGTTCGGAACCTGTCACAGTCTTAAAACCCCATTACAATAACTTTTCTTTACTGCTCATTATTATTATTATTATTATGACAAATATCTCTTCTCTCTCTTATCAATGTCTCTTTCCCTTTTATTAAAATAAATTCATTCCAAAATAATTTAAAATGTGTAAAATTTCCCATTGCTTATCAACTCACTATCACTTCCTTATCTGAAAAAGGAATTTAAAAATTACTGGTTATTCTATTAATTGGTAAAATGTGTGGTTAGTAGAAGCAAGTGAAGTATTTTGTTAGCTGTTAATGCTCTTCGTAGTGTACGGATTAAATACTCACTTGCACAGAAAGTCCTGTTATTAGGTAACTTTCTTCCGAAAGGGATAAAACTGCTACAACATTGTTTGCAGTGTAGAACCCCTCGAAAATCAAGGGGTTCTTGGAACTTTCTTATACATCCAGCAGCTCTAGGCAGGTGTCCACTTTCAGTCACTTTTACCTGTCTTAAAGGGCATTCTATGATAGGCCCTCATACCAGCAGTCTTCATAATACTGATAGTTATCCAGGGGAAACATAGGCTTCGTAGTTTCCACAGTTGTCTCTAACATCTGCAACCGACTGCAGCCTGGCACTAGTTTAGTCAATCTTCAACCAGGAAGGCTTGTAGACACCCCTCAGCCCCGTAGAACATCCTGGCGATGTCACAGTAACCAGATAAGTGGCACATATAACTGTATCTTTATTAAACTGTCTTTTACTATTTGTGTGAAGTGAAATTTGGTAAATACAGCTTAACATCAGTAATTTCTTTGCAACCATATAAATATTGACTACAAACCAACCTGTAATAGTTTTAAACTAATATAGTTTTATGTAGAGAATGTACACTTGCATAACGATCGTTTGTAGGTACACCTTTTATGCTGTTAGTTTAACATTATGCAAATAGTGCATTAAAATTACTTACCTTAATTTTCATTATAGTATAATATAGACTCAGTTATATACATCAAGTAATTTCTTATCATATATCTTGGTGGTTATCGTTATCTAATTTATAATTGATTTTCATAATTTATTAAATTCAGGCATACCGCATAACCTCTTTTATTTTCATATTTATCTGTGTTGACGTTTGACATCAGGCATAACGGTAACGACGTAAGCAATAGAAATAATAATAGAATTGGCTAGACCGCGGTCGGTTAGTTGTCTAGCAACCATAGAATTGCTTGCTTTGTCTATTACGAAACTGTTTTGGTATTTATTTGTTAAATAAGTTCATATATATATATTTGAACCCAAGTGTTATTCATTACTTGTCACGAACGACGTGGCAAACCAGGTACTATGTTGTCACGCCAGCTCCAAATAACACAGAGTGTTAAAAAATAGAGACTGTATACAACTAATTAACAATTTAGAAAATTGTTAGCCCTGGCCCATTTCTACCACAATATAGGGACAAAGTATGTAAGACTAGATGCATTCTCGCAACAATTAGAACCCTAGGCTGGTTTCGCTCTCATTACAGCTCTTCAGTACGGCATACTAATTGTAGCAAAAATGCACCAAAAATAACACGGCTACAGTATAGCCAGTCTTAAAATACTAAGTGAGTGGTGGACGTGCCACCAGCTAGTTCGGAACCAGGTACTATGTTGTCACGCCAGCTCCAAATAACACAGAGTGTTAAAAAATAGAGACTGTATACAACTAACTAACAATTTAGAAAATTGTTAGCTCTGGCCCATTTCTACCCCAATATAGGGACAAAGTATGTAAGACTAGATGCATTCTCGCAACAATTAGAACCATAGACCGGTTTCGCTCTCATTAGAGCTCTTCAGTACGGCATACTAATTGCAGCAAAAATTCATCAAAAATAACACGGCTATAGTATAGCCAGTCTTAAAATACTAAGTGAGTGGTGGACGTGCCGCCACCTCTAATGAGAGCGAAACCGGTCTACGGTTCTAATTGTTGCGAGAATTAAATTCCTTGAAAAACACAGTCTAATCCACGACAGGCAGTATGGATTCCGTCAGCGCTGATCGACTGCCGACCTCCTTTCCTTTGTCACCCATTCTTGGAACAAGTCTATGGAACAACACGGTGAATCCCAGATTGTTGCTCTAGACATATCCAAAGCATTCGACCAGGTCTGGCACGCAGCGCTGCTTAATAAACTTTCGGCCTATGGCCTACCACCAAAACTTTATACCTGGACAGCAAATTTCCTCTCCAACAGGAGCATATCTGTTGTTGTCGATGGCCATTCCTCTAAACTGTATCCAATTAATGCAGGAGTTCCTCAAGGTTCAGCTTTAGCCCCTACTTTGTTTCTTCTCCACATCAATGACCTCCTCTCTAGCACATCCAACCCAGTTCACAGTTACGCGGACGACAGCACCCTCCACTCAAACATACAATATTCTAAGCCTGTCTCTTTAGCCCAATTAGATGAGGATCGCAGACTCATGGAGGGTTCTGTCTCCGTAGACCTCCAAAAAATATTAGACTGGGGAAGTAGAAATCTTGTACAATTCAACCCCACCAAAACTAAGTCTTGCTTTCTTTCTCACAAGAGATACAGCAGCCCTAGACCCATCACAATGAACAACCAAGTTATTCAAAGTAATGAGTCCTTTTCTCTTGTTGGCATTACTGTGGATCGAAATCTTAATTGGCACCAACATGTTACATCAATTGCAGAAGCGGCTGCTAAGAAATTGGGTTTCCTCTTCCGGGCTCGCAAATTCTTTTCACCAACTAATCTCTATACCTTATACACTTCACAAATAAGGCCAAACCTCGAATACTGCTCCCACATCTGGGGTGCAGCTGCCGCTTCTACACTCGCTATCCTGGACTCCATTTAAAAGAGAGCTATACGTCTCATCGGTGAGCCTACCCTCACCCAAAGGCTTCCATCCCTTGCCCACCGACGTGCCGTTGGTGACCTCTCTCTCTTTTATAGATATCTGCACGGGCACTGCTCAGAGGAACTTTCCTCCATAATTCCCCCACCTGCTGCCCCCAGCAGATCTACCAGGGGAACAGAGCGAATGCACCCTTTTAACGTCCAGGTCACCAGACATAGAACATCTTGTTATGCCCGCTCTTTTGTCCCGAGCACTTCCAAGTTGTGGAATTCCTTGCCGGCACATGTTTTTCCTTCTCCTCCGAACCTCCAAACCTTCAAGTCCAGAATTAACAAGCTGCCTCTTTCCTCCTTGTCAACACCCACGGTACGATAGTATTTAGGCTGTAAGCCCTCGTGGTGTGTTGTTGACATAAAAAAAAAAAAAAAAAAAGAATGCATCTAGTCTTACATACTTTGTCCCTATATTGGGGTAGAAATGGGCCAGAGCTAACAATTTTCTAAATTGTTAGTTAGTTGTATACAGTCTCTATTTTTTAACACTCTGTGTTATTTGGAGCTGGCGTGGCAACATAGTACCTGGTTCCGAACTAGGTGGCGGCACGTCCACCACTCACTTAGTATTTTAAGACTGGCTATACGATAGCCGTGTTATTTTTGGTGCATATTTGCTACAATTAGTATGCCGTACTGAAAAGCTCTAATGAGAGCGAAACCGGTCTACGGTTCTAATTGTTGCGAGAATGCATCTAGTCTTACATATAGAAAACATGTTTTGGGAACGAATTTTTGTTGTTTATTCGTCTGTTGGTATGTCGGTCCGTAGATATGTAGGTCTGTCGGTCTGTATGTCTGTCTGTTTGTAGCCACGATAACTTTAGAACGAATTGAGATATCGTCTTCGAATTTGGAATGCAGTTAGCACCCCACGAACTAACGGTTCGGATTGTTTTCGGGTAAAATCGCTGCAGAGGGTAGGAGTTGGGGATGAAGGGGGGCGATTTGGTAAAAATTGACATTTGTTCGTTAAAACTCGAATAAAATAACGTTTTAGGGTTTGTTTACTACAAAACTTTAAATGTCATAAAACATCTGGTATTCTGTGCTGAGATTAACTCAGGGGTAGAACGTGTGTGGGAGGAATATTTTTGACAAAAATTTCGACATTTTTTTTGCGAAAACGGTGTAAAAAACTCAAACCATATAGAAAACTTGATTTCGGGACGAAAATTGTTTTGTCTGACGGTCTGTCGGTCGATCGGTCGGTCTGTCGGTTTGTCGGCATGTACGTCTGTCTGTTAATAGGCGCAATAACTTTGGAACGGATCCTACTACTTTGGATTTTTATTTAGAAGTCACCTTAAACAATTTGGTTATACTACTCCTATTGGAACTGGGTATTATTAATTATTAATTGATAGTTTTTTAAAGAAATTTTACCATCGGGACCTCTCTATTTGCGAATTATAAAAATTAATAAGAATTCGAAAAAAAGATACAATAAAAACATTTCAGAAATTTCTAAAGGTAGATGTTAGGATTGATTACCACTACCCACAATTTGCAATTTAGGCAAAAACTCTTGTTTGTTCAAAAAAGAAATAAATTACTAGATGGCTAATAATTATTGTGTGGTCAGACTTTTAAAAATTGTAACTACTAACACAAACAGCCAATTTTGCGCATTCAGAAATAAACCTTTCAGGCGTAAATCAATTCTCCAATAGATAATCGCTAAATCAAGTTAAAATAAATACAGATATGGTAGGTGGTAGTGGAATTTTCCTTTACGTGATAGTAAAGTATTTTTCACGCCCAAGGAGGTACCACCCCGTACATCAAGCGGCCGGTGAAGTCCCAACGGACGTTTCCGGTTATGGTGTATGAGTCGGGTTCCCTTATAAACAAAAATGATAATGGCTCCTCCTTGTACAAAAGATTCCGGAGGCAAAATACCCCTCCATTCGGATCTCCGGGAGAGGAATGTACAGGGGGCGCCAGCATTGAAATTTACAATATCATTCTCAAACATATGTGGCCTAAATTCTAACCTGAACTCCGTCCACCATTTTCGCCAGGCTAATAGGCCCCAACTCATCTTCCTGACCGAAACTCAAATCAGTCCCAAAACAGCCACTAATCACCCTAATTTCCCGGGGTATGAGCTCCTTACTTCTTTTAGATTGCATGAAGGTGTGTGCGCGTACGTCCGTAGCAATCTACCCTGCACCAGACTCCCCAATTTAAAAGCTGGAAGAAAAGACATACTATGGATAAAACTCTCTCTCAGGGCTGCAACTAAATTCGTCTGTTGCATTTACCGGTCACCTTCTGACAACAACTTTGTCCAGCTCTTTGACTACCTTTCTGAAAAAACCGACCATCTGATTTCTGAATATCCTTCCTCCGAGGTCACTATTCTTGGTGACTTCAATGTCCATAATAAGGAATGGCTAGGATCTTCAAAAACCGATCCACAAAGAAGAGCAGCGGAGGCCTTTGCAGTCAGCAATTCTTTAGCCAATATGGTTCAACAACCTACTTACTTTCCTCGCATCCCAACACACAGCTCACATCCCTTGGATCTCCCTCTTACTACAAATCCTGACTGCTATAAGATATCAGTCACCGCCCCCCTGGGTCGCCAGACCACGGCATGGTCACTGCTTCCTGCGCAATGCAACCCGAGGTCACACAGTCATCACAAGCACGTATCGTTTGGCACAACAACTCCGCGAACTGGGACGAAATGCGAGATTACTTTTCCTCATTTCCATGGGCTTCTGTCTGCCTCTCTCATCCTGACCCCTCTGATATCTCACAAAACGTCACCGAAATTATCCAAGCTGGCATGGAATTATTTATTCCACGTACACAGAAAACCTCTGCAGCCACTCAAAAGCCCTGGTTCTCTAAATCCTGTGACAAGGCCAGACTTGAAAAGGTCAAAGCGCACAAAAAGCTTCTACACAATCCCAGTCAATAAAACCGCCAAGCATTTAACGACGCAAGAAACCGCTATGTCCGCATTCTTTCTGAGGCAAAAAACTCATTTAATAACCACATCAAAAACAAAGTCCTCTTAAGCTCCAGCGGCAGCAAACTCTTCTGGACTCTTGCTAATTCTATTGGGAATAATTTCTGCAAGAGCACGTTCCCACCTCTTGTCTCAGGGGATGAAATTGTTTCTACCGCCCTGGGCAAGGCTGAACTTTTTGCCTCGTTGTTCGCCGGCAATTCTACTCTCAACCCACCTCCAAATGTTCAACCACCACCCAATGTCGCGCATAAAATGACGGATATCATTTTCAAAACTAGAAAGGTACAAAAGATGCTCTCTTCTCTTAATACCAGGAAAACCTCTGGCCTTGACGAGATCCCAGCAATTGGTCTCAAAAAATGCGCACCAGAACTTGCTCCTATCCTGACTCGTCTGTTTCAGACATCTTACAATAGAGGCATATTCCCTAGTAACTGGAAAACTGCTCGAGTACAACCCGTCCCCAAGAAAGGATCGAAAGCGCTTCCTAGCAACTACAGGCCTATTTCTCTCCTTTCAGTCATCTCTAAAGTGATGGAAAAGTATATAAACACCGAATTACTAAAATTTCTTGAAAAACACAGTCTAATCCACGACAAGCAGTATGGATTCCGTCCGCGCAGATCAACTGCCGACCTCCTTTCCTTTGTCGCCCATTCTTGGAACAAGTCTATGGAACTACACGGTGAATCCCAGATTGTCGCTCTAGACATATCCAAAGCATTCGACCAGGTCTGGCACGCAGCGCTGCTTAATAAACTTCCAACCTATGGCCTACCACCAAAACTCTGTACTTGGACAGCAAATTTCCTCTCCAACGGGAGCATTTCTGTTGTCGTGGATGGCCATTCCTCTAAACTATCCAATTAATGCAGGAGTTCTTTAAGGTTCAGCTTTAGCCCCTACTTTGTTTCTTCTCCACATCAATGACCTCCTCTCTAGCACATCCAACCCAGTTCACAGTTACGCGGACGACAGCACCCTCCACTCCAATATACAATATTCAAAGCCTGTCTCTTTAGCCCAACTAGATGAGGATCGCAGACTCATGGAGGGTTCTATCTCCGCGGATCTCCAAAAAATATTAGACTTGGGAAGTAGAAATCTTGTACAATTCAACCCCACCAAATCACAGTCTTGCTTTCTTTCTCATAAGAGATACACCAGCCCTAGACCCATCACAATAAATAACCAAGTTATTCAAAGTAATGAGTCATTTTCACTTGTTGGCATCTCTGTGGATCGAAATCTCAATTGGCACCAACATGTCACATCAATTGCAGAAGCGGTTGCTAAGAAATTAGGTTTCCTCTTCCGGGCTCGCAAATATTTTTCGCCAGCTAATCTCTATACTTTATATACTTCACAAATAAGACCAAACCTCGAATACTGCTGCCACATCTAGGGTGCTGCTGCCGCTTCTACACTCGTTATCCTGGACTCCATTCAAAAGAAAGCTATACGTCTCATCAGTGACCCTATGCTTACCCAAAGGCTGCCATTCCTTTCCCACCGACGTGCCGTTGGTGACCTTTCTCTCTTTTATAGATATCTGCATGGGCACTGCTCAGAGGAGCTTTCTTCCATAGCTCCTCCACCTGCTGCCCCCAACAGATCTACCAGGGGAACAGAGCGAATGCACCCTTTTACTGTCCAGATCACCAGGCATAGAACATCTTGTTATGCCCGCTCTTTTGTCCCGAGGCCTTCCAAGTTGTGGAATTCCTTGCCGGCCCATATTTTTCCTTCTCCCCCGAACCTCCAAACCTTTAAGTCCAGATTTAACAAGTTGCCTCTTTCCTCCTTGTCGACACCCACGGTACGATAGTATTTAGGCTGTAAGCCCTCGTGGTGTGTTGTTGAAATTAAAAAAAAAGAGGTAAAGAACCACACAAAGCTTTGAAAAAATGCAATGATATTTTTCTCATATAATCCTAATACGTATGCTATTTTAGCGGCCGATACGTGATGTAAATCCATTGTCAACTTAGACATATAAATAAATTGATTTACACTATTTTATTGAGTGTATAACTGCAGTTTCGCTTTGTCAAATACAGAATTCTGTATTTCACAAAGCTGAGAACTTCAGCGAAACTGCGGTTATACGTTCAATAAAATAGTGTTAAGCAATTTGTTTATTTCCCTTAGTTAATCACAATCCAAAATTAAATGCTACTTATTTAAACCCTTTTTAATTAGAGTTAAAACTAAGACTCATAAAATATTCAAGCCCCAAATTAACAATTGCACCTATTTTATACAGTTGGTATTATATTTTTGCAAGATTCGTTCTTGTCAAAAACAATCGTTCTAGTATACAGCAAATAAGACGTCTTCATGCAGAGACCGTACAGCAAAGCAAATTCTTTCGTCGCCATCTGGACCATCTTTAAACACAGAATCACGGAATACTGTTCTCAGAACCAACACTAAAGCAATCTCGCACTTCGTCCACAGCCACCTCTCGACCTAATGCGACGATAATGCTGACTTAATGAAACATGCTAGTGTAATTAAGTAATTGTCGGCAAAAAAGACACTCACATGCAAAAATACTCAAAGTGTGCACTTCAGCACCATAATTTATTGCCTAGACTCTGGGCGCTATCTCCTAAACCACGAACATGAAGAAAAGAGCTTGTCTGTAATTAACATTAACAGTCTGACTGTGTATACTCTCAAACGGAAAACATACAACACCCACTATTTTTCATTTAATAATGGTAAAGGCATGTAGGAATATTTACTATTTATTTAAAAAAAAAGCATCATCATGATCACAGTCCATAGGTCATGTCGCCCTGTCGTCACATCCTTGACTCCTTAATAAATACAGGTGTAGAGTTTTTTCTTATTTAGTATGTAACGGCTTCATCAAGTAACGACAATATGTATATATATATATATATATATATATATATATATATATATATATATATATATATATATATATATATATATATATATATATATATCAGTGGCGTCTCCTGACCAAAATGTTCGGGTGTGCGGTAACGAGTTGCTGTTAGTGGTGGTTTTAAAAATTATTAACACTAAATGTACATATATATATATATATATATATATATATATATATATATATATATATATATATATATATATATATATATATATATATATATTCGACCTATATGGGAATGATACGTAGATAAATTAATTAATTTCCCACTGCAACACTAACAAATTAAAAAGTCACTTAAAACTTTAAAACACGAAAAGAACATGGAATTATTATCAAGCTCTTCTCTTCACACAAATTTGTGTTAGCGTTAGCACTGTCCGGAACGGGTTGAAAACTGTAAACATTAAAAGTAGTTCAATGTTAATATGGTACTAAATAATAAAATGTGTAAAAATCCTGGATGCAGCAAGTGCGTTATGGTAGTGAATTTTCATAGAAATGATCTGGCACAAAATATTTTATTATAACTTTTTTATCTTGCAACATAGAAACCTAAATTTTGGTGTATAGTTTAATTTTTATATCGTAAACCTACGTACCAAATTTGGTTATCTTATCTTTTTTATTTTTTGAGATACAAATTTTTTTCGAATAAAAACTCAAAATTTTCCCGGAAAACCTTGTCCGATTTTCCTGACTAACGAAATTATCCAATACATTTACAGAAGGAAGGTACATGCCAAATTTTATCAAAATCGGCCGATTATATTTTGAGTTATCGGTGTGATACATATATATATATATATATATATATATATATATATATATATATATATATATATATATATATATATATATATATATATATATATATATATATATATATATATATATATATATATATATATATATATATATATAGTTTATTGTTATATAAATAGTACAAAGCATCTTACAAATAAGTCTAAACTTGTGACTGCAAATGATGCAATTTTGACTAAATTTTAATCTAAATGTCAATTGTTCTAAAGTTCTGTCATCTGATTTCTAATCTCCAAAATTACCTCACCTCATTATGTACCATTACAATTTCTAGAAATATGGATGGTACTTGAAATCAGTTTCTTCATTTTAATCAAAAATTTCTATATTTTAAAACTTGACTCAAATTAAATTCTTATATATAAAAATTGAAACTGACCCCGGATATGGGTTCTAGGGGTCCTAGTTCGCGCTCATTTGCAAACAATTTTCAAAATTCAAAAGTCGAGACCTCCCCATTAGTGAATTTTTTCTACGAAAATTTACTAAAATGTATTATAGTCTTTGATTCTAGAATACTGTGGTCCAGGCAAGCGCAGTTGTAATGTTCGTAAATAATGCCATCACAACGTTTGTTAAACCAGCGTTCCATTCATTTGTCTTGAGCGGTATTTTTACCGCTCACTGCAGTGTTAAAACGAATGGTATTTCCTTACTATTTTAAACACATGGGTGGGGGACTGTATTGTATACCAATACAGCTCTGTCGAGTGAAGTTGTTCGGAAATAACAACGCACACCTAACCCGAATTCATTCCCAGTTGCTATTGACCTACTCATATTTTCTGAATGAAGACGTGGTATCTACTTCATTCCAAGTCACTATTAACCGACTATTTATGAAATCAAATAAGTAAATTAAATCGATTGTCATAACATATGTAGTGTATTAAGACTAAGGGAAAAAGAAATAAAACATATTTAACTGTGCACATTTTAATTATATTTTAGGGTGTGCGGCGCACACCTAGCTCACTAGGAGAAATCGCCACTGATAATAATATATATATATATATATATATATATATATATATATATATATATATATATATATATATATATATATATATATATATATATATATATATATATATATATATATATATATATATATATATATATATATATATGTATGTATGTATATATATATTGTTCCTAAACGTCAATAAGTTTGGATTTGACATCATAAAGTAAGTGGAATAATCAGGCTTCTTCTTTTCAAACAAATTTGTATTCTTGTTCCGACGCGTTTCGACCTAGTAGTCGGTCATCTTCAGGGGAATCTAGAATTTATAAAAGGCTTGTCAAAAAACCAAGTTTTCCGGTAGGCTTTTCTGCGAGGGCAAAACACTGATACAAAATTATGTAAGGCTAGATGCATTCTCACCACAATTAGAACCGTAGACCGGTTTCGCTCTAATTAGAGCTCGTCAGTACGGCTATGGTAGCCAGCCTGCCAACACTAAGTGAGATATAAGACACGAAGCACGTGCCGCCATCTCGTTGCGGAACCAAGTAGTATGTTGTGACGGCAGCACAAAGTGTTAAAAATAGACACTGTATACAACCAACTAACAATTTAGTAAACTGTAAGCCCTGGCCCATTTCTACCCTAATAGAGGGACAAAGTATGTAAGGCTAGATGCACAGCGAAAATACACCTATAAAGTAATACGGCTATGGTAGCCAGCCTTCCAACACCAAGTGAAATATAAGACACGAAGTACGTGCCGCCACCTCGTTGCGGAACTAAGTAGTATGTTGTCACGGCAGCTCCAAATAACACAAAGTGTTAAGTATTAGAAACTGTATACAACCAACTAACAATTTAGTAAATTGTCAGCTCTGGCTCATTTCTACCCTAATATAGGGACAAAGTATGTAAGGCTAGATGCATTCTCACCACATGCCGTACTGACGAGTCACTACAACTTTAGTAATGTGTCAGCCCTGGCCCATTTATACCCTAATATCGAGAGCATTGAACATGTTCTATCTGCCTCAGATGTCCAAGCTCTCGAAATTGCTTGTCAATTTTATAATTGCCCCTTGTGATATAGGCGGCAAAGCGGAAAATTTTCTTGAAATAGGCGGCTAACGTTTGTGTAACATTGTGACTATTTTATACGCCGAAGATTAACATTGTGAGATCTATTGATGGGTAGTCATCTCAGTGCGTAGCTAGGTAATATACTCTCTTAGCAGCTACAATAAACACAATATCTTTGCTACGTGCATGCTGCAGTCTGAAGGTATAATCTACAGATTTTCATTTTTCAATAAAAACTTGGAAACAATAAATGATGATATTTCTTGGCCAATGCAATGAATATATTTAACTTTAAAATTCACCACATGAGTTATCTATACGTTTATTAAAACATTGTACGGTATACGACAGGGTCGCCATCTCGGTGCGGAACAAGGTAGTATGTTGAATGTTCTCGCGACAGCTCCAATTAACCCAACAAGTCTATGGAACTACACGGTGAATCCCAGATTGTCACTCTAGACATAGCCAAAGCATTCGACCGGGTCTGGCACGCAGCGCTGCTTAATAAGCTACCGGCCTACCACCAAAACTCTGTACGTGGACAGCAAATTTCCTCTCCGACCGGAGCATTTCTGTTGTCGCGGATGTCCATTCCTCTAAACTCTATCCAATTAATGCAGGAGTTCCTCAAGGTTCAGCTTTAGCCCCTACTTTGTTTCTTCTCCACATCAATGACCTCCTCTCTAGCACATCCAACCCAGTTCACAGTTACGCGGACGACAGCACCCTCCACTCAAATATACAATATTCTAAGCCTATCTCTTTAACCCAATTAGATGAGGATCGCAGACTCATGGAGGGTTCTGTCTCCGTGGATCTCCAAAAAATATTAGAATGGGTAAGTAGAAATCTTGTACAATTCAACCCCACCAAATCACAGTCTTGCTTTCTTTCTTATAAGAGATGCACCAGCCCTAGACCCATTACAATAAACAACCAAGTTATTCAAAGTAATGAGTCCTTTTAACTGGTTGGCATTTCCGTGGATCGAAATCTCATTTGGCACCAACATGTCACATAAACTGCAGAAGCGGCTGTTAAGAAATTAGGTTTCCTCCTCCGTGATCGCAAATACTTTTCACCAGCTAATCTCTATACCTTATATACTTCACAAATAAGACCAAACCTCGAATACTGCTCCCATATCTGGGGTGCTGCTGCCGCTTCTACACTCGCTATCCTGGACTCCATTCAGAAGAGAGCTATACGTCTCGTCGGTGAGCCTACCCTCACCCAAAGGCTGCCATCCCTTGTCCACCGACGTACGGTTGGTGACCTCTCTCTCTCTCCCTCTTTTATAGATATCTGCACGGGCACTGCTCAAAGGAGCTTTCTTCCATAGTTCCTCCACCTGCTACCCCAACAGATCTACCAAGGGAACAGAGCGAATGCACCCTTTTACTGTCCAGGTCACCAGACATAGAACATCTTGTTATGCCCGCTCTTTTGTCCCGATGACTTCCAAGTTGTAGAATTCCTTGCCGGCACATGTTGTTTCTTCTCCTCCGAACCTCCAAACCTTCAAGTCCAGAATTAACAAGTTGCCTCTTTCCTCCTTGTCGACACCCACGGTACGATAGTATTTAGGCTGTAAGCCCTCATGGTGTGATGTTGAAATAAAAAAAAATAAGAAAATAAAGACTGTATACAACCGCCTAACAAATTTTGTAAATTGCCTTTCATTTATTATTCCAGTATTGAGGAAGAAATGGGCCAGTTCTGACAATTTACAAAAATTGTTACTTGGTTGTACACACTCTATTTATAACATTTTGTGTTAACTGGAGCTGTCGTGACAACATACCTCCCGATTCCCCACCGAAATGACGAGCCTGTCGTAGATCTCACAAAGTTTTAGTAGCTGGCTACCATAGCCGTATTACTTTATGGGTGTGTTCTCGCTGTAATTAGTAGAGCTCACTGACTAGCTCTAGTTAAAGCGAAATCGGTCTGTGTTTCTTATTACGGTGAGAATACATCTAGCCTTCTTACACGTTTATTACATTAAATTCATTTGCTCAAAGAGCCAACTTTCATGGCTTGCTTAACATTTATGTAATTTATTTAACTAAGAAACAGTTACTTTGTCAAAATCCACCCCAAAAAGGATATTTCAGTGACGTGTAATACATCAGTGAAAAGATCCTTCTGAGCGAAATTTACAAGCTGAAAATTCAATAAGGCCTCCATAAGAAAAATAGAAGTTAAAAAAGAAAAAACAAAAAAGAAACGGTTTTCACTGTTCATGCTGAAATGTGCGTCTTCAAAATGTGTCTTAAAGAAGTGAAAGTCTTACCAGTCTCAGATCAAAAGTAAGTTGGCTAGGTAGCAAAAGCAAATTCGCTAAATGTTTGTTTTTCTCAAATATCTCAAAAACGATCGCAGTTGGCATTGATTTCTCAACGGATCTGAAATTAGGACCAAACTTGATAAAACCCCTCCCATTTAACTCATGTTGTTGCTTTAACAGTTTTTTTTTTGATACAGGAGGGGGAAATGCTCATGCAGACCCCATTCACGGCCCCGTAGGTGTCGTGGGATATCGAGGTACTGTGAGACTGTACTCACTAAAACCCCCTCCCTGGGAGTACCGGAACTTAGTCCATACCTCCGTCGGAAAGATTTACACACAATGACTTTTGGGTATGAATGTTTCCATTCTGTTTTTGCCGCGGGGGCGTTAGCGGGTAAGTATAAGCTTTGGACGCTTATGCTTATGTGGAAGTTGCTCGTCGTAGTCGGTGGCACTACGGAGAAGAGCATTTGGGTGAGAAGAGGCTTTTGCGAACTGAGTTGTGGATAGTTGAGTTATAAACTCAAGTATCGAAGGCATTTCCAGATCAGAGTGAATCTGACTGTTTCGGACAAACCATGGCGCTCCGGTAACCATTCTCAGAATTTTGTTCTGGATGATTTGAAGGGTCTTGATGTGTGTTGCGGCCGCGGTGGCCCATGGAGGTGATGCATAGGTCAAGGCTGGCCGGATAATGACATTGTACATGAGCAACTTATTGTTCATGGATAATTTGGAATTTCTATTTAGAAGTGGGAACAGCTTCGAGATGAACATCGAGGCTTTTCGTTGGGCGTGTTGGACATGGGGGCGCCATGTTACGTGTTTGTCGAGGAAAACCCCGAGGTATTTGGTGGAATCTTGCCAGGGGATTAGACAGTTGTCTAATGAAACGTGTTCGTGAGGTGTGTGTCTCCTCTTGGAAAATATGACAGCTGAACATTTATCGGGGTTTATGGCTACAAGGGATTTCCTATACCATGATTGCAGCTCGACTACGGCGGTCTGAAGTCGTTCGGTTATTATCCTCGGCTGAGTGGAGCTGCTGAGGATGGTAGTGTCGTCTGCGTACAGTGCGCTTTAACAGTTTTGTAGATGCCAACGGTGAGCATCGAATTTGGGACATACTGTATGTTGACAGACATATTTTTGGTTAATATATTTCTCTCTAAATTGTACAACGCACTGTACAAAAAGCAACTGCTTGTTCTTGTGTAAACGTAAGTTTTAATTTAGGCAACAAATCATTAAATGCCAATTCCTTCTGATATGCTGTCACTTCTCCATTTTGTCAAAATCTTTACTTTACAAAACTTCCATAAATATCGTGAAGTCACTTTGTAACGTTGATTTCCATTCAATCGTTAGCTTTTTATACCAAGTAGAAAAATCCATTAAAAATATTGTGATATTTAGACTCTATATGTTTCTAATGATGGTCTAAATGCACCTAGCCTTACGCTGAAAAGTAGCTTGTAAAATTGTAATCAATCTTACTGTAGGTAAGAATAAGATATGCATATACTACAAGCACGATCTGTTATATTAAATTACATATAGTAGATATCCAGAAGCATACATTGCAGGATGATGAGACAAGGCGGTCAACTGTGGTCATAACTTAGCATAATACCATCACATTGTTGTAGATGGAATGAATGGACCCTCGCCGACATCGGCCGGTAGCTGAGATCCAACTCGCGATAGTGTTCACCACCGATGGTACCCATGGCTACCGTTGGAAGAATTCATCTTACCATGTGTTCTACAACTGTGAGCTTCTTTTGATAAAACTTACAAAAGATTGTGAGGTATTTAAAAGCTTCGACGCAGCGACTGTGTTATGGTAGCGAATTTATGAATTTAATTTTTCTTAGTGTCTATAACTCAATTTTTCAATGACCTGACCTAACCTTCGTAATAAAAACTTGGTGCAGTGCATATAGCGGTAAGTTGTATACTAAATTTTATTCCATGATTTGCTTATTTTCAGAGATACAATGGCTTTAAAAGAACTTGCTATTGCCGGAAGACCGGTTCGATTACGCTGGCTAACAAAGTTTCATCAAAATCCGGCAATTTGTAGTGTATTTTCGTAGAAAAAATTCACTATTGGGGAGATCCCGTTTTTTGAATTTAAAAAAATATATTTAAAGAGCACGAACCAGGACCCCTAGAACCCATATCGGGGGTCAGTTTCAATATATATATATATATATATATATATATATATATATATATATATATATATATATATATATATATATATATATATATATATATATGTATATATATATATATATATATATATATATATATATATATATATATATATATATATATATATATATATATATGTTTCACACCGATAACTCAAAAAAAAAATGGGCCGATTTTGATAAAATTTGGCATGTACCTTCCTCCTGTAAATGACTTGGATAAGTTTGTTAGTCAGGAAAATCGGACGAGGTTTTCCGGGAAAGTTTTAAGTTTTCATTCGAATATCTCAAAAAATCAAAAAGCTATGATAACCAAATTTGGTAGATAGGTTTACGAAAAAAAAGTAAGCTATACACCAAAACTTATATTTCTATATTAAAAGAAAAAAAGTTTTAGTACCAGATCATTTCTATGAAAATTCACTAACATAACGCACTTGCTGCGTCCAGGCTTTTAAGTTATCGCATCGATGCATACATACATAATGCTAATAACAAAAATAGTCTTTATTTAGTCAATAATCCGAGCAGCCAGGTCAAAAGATTAATGGTTACAAAAATTTTGCAATCCGTTATCCATAACACAAAACAGAAATTGAACAATACTTGAACTTAACAACTTTTAAAAGTTAAACAATGTAAAAAAAAAATTAATCAAACAAAATGACAGACTAGACAGTATGTATTAGTCTTGTCTAAAATTATTTACTGGTAAGTTCTTTAAGTACTTTGGCAAGTCATTGTAAACCTTCCGGACCCAGGGGTCAGTTTTAATTTTTATATGTTTATATATATATATATATATATATATATATATATAAGTATCCGCACGATAAATCAAAAAGTTATCAACCGATTTTGATGAAACTCGACAAAAATCTTTCTTTTATTAATGGATTGGATGAGTCCGTTAGCCAGGAAATGCGAACAAGGTTTCCCGGGAAAGTTTGGGTTTTCTCTTGAAAATAATTTTTATCTCCGAAAATTATCAAGATACTTTGATGACATTTGGTGAATATAGTGCCTTGTAAACGTCCTTACTGCGTTCCAAAACTCAACTTTATAAGTTTATACAAATTTGAGTTATTCAAATTTGAAACATTTAATGAAAGTTCGCTACCATGACGCACTTGCTGCGTCCCGAACTTTTTGTTATTAATGTACGATACTTTTCTTGGTTTATTGTAATTATATATTTTGGCTGTACGGAAATTCTCATTGGCAAATAAAACCGTTTATTATTTTTATTAATAATAATAATTATATTTACCGTTACAATAGACCTTATGGTCGCGGTGGAGGGACGGGTATGGCCCACTAACACTCAAACCTAACCTACCGTTACAAAGTTTTAAATAAAATGCAAAGCTAACTAGCGTTTTTTACTTAATTGAAATATATCACTAATGAAACCCGTTTTGGAAAAAAGTCATATTTGTTAAATATTTAGATTTTGTTTTTACATATGACATTTTATTTTGATCCTCCATTTATCGAACATGAGAAACTAAAAAATTAATTTATTTTATCTTCTTAATTAGACGCCTACCTGTAAACTCATTAAAAAGCTTTAAGGTATAGTTGTCAGCAAAAAAATGACTTATCTTACCTTGGTTAGATCAACTAACCCCAATCTTTGTTTAGGTAATGACATTCGTTGTTATCTACGTGCAAAATAAATGAATGCTACTAAACTATTTTATAAACATAGCTTTAGGTCATCATTCCAAAATGTAGCATGTAGTGTAATTTTTACACATTAATCACGATTTAGGAACATAATCTATTAAACGGGCATTATGCACAGGTAATTATTAGAATCGTCATTAATTATTATTGGTAATTAATTATCTAGTCATCTATGTAAATTTATTATTTGATTTATAATAGATAAATGCCCAGGAGCATGATCAGTTTAGAATTTCAGATTCAAGCACATTTATCAGGATGGAAATATTGACATTTAGAATATTTTTTTAATTACCTGAAACACAAAGATAAATTTTTACAATTAAAAATCACAAAAAAGTTGGATATGGGTGATACACTATCTCCTAAGCAATGCCCTATGCGAGAATACAATGTGTCCCAAATGGGTGGTTGGTGAATTGGGATCTCGGAAACTATAAGACATACGAAAATGGTTAAATGGAAAAAGTTGTAGTGACTGTACTAAGTGAGATATAAGACACGAAGCACGTGCCGCCACCTCGTTGCGGAACCAAGTAGTATGTTGTCACGGCAGCTCCAAATAACACAAAGTGTTAAAAAATAGAGGCTGTATACAACCAACTAACAATTTAGTAAATTGTCAGCCCTGGCCTATTTCTACCCTAATATAGGGACAAAGTATGTAAGGCTAGATGCATTCTCGCAACAATTAGAACCGTAGACCGGTTTCTCCCTAATTAGAGCTCGTCAGTACGGCAGGTGGTTAGAATGCATCTAGCCTTACATACTTTGTCCCTATATAAGGGTAGAAATTGGCCAGGGTTGACAATTTACTAAATTGTTAGTTGGTTGTATACAGTCTCTAGTTTTTAACACTTTGTGTTATTTGGAGCTGCCGTGACAACATATTACTTGGTTCCGCAACGAGGTGGCTCCAGGTGCTTTGTGTCTTACATCTCACTTAGTCTTGGAAGACTGGCTACCATAGCCGTATTACTTTATAGGTGTATTTTCGCTGCAATTAGTATGCAGTGCTGACGAGCACTAATTAGAGCAAAACCGGTCTACGGTTCTAATTGTGGTGAGAATGGATCTAGCCTTATGTAGTGACTATAGTTCTGAGGCTATATCTGTTTGAAGGCTGGTTGTAACTCTGTGGATTTTCAAGACATTTTTCACAAAAAAAAAGACCAAGAATGTGCATTTTAGAAAAAGGGCTGCAATTTTTCTAATTCAAAATAATCTGAAAATCCGTGAGTACACTATTAGGACACTTTTTGCGACTTATCAACTGGTTTACTTAGTTTTCAATTCAGAAGTTTCGGTTCTGAGATACCACGATCAACTTTTTTTCTCTTATGGCAACAATTTTCAACATATCGTATGATTGTATGTGTGTTTGGCCAAACGTATTCACCATAGACATTTCATTTTAGAAAAAGGGCTGCAATTTTTCTAATTCAAAATAATCTGAAAATCCGTGAGTACACTATTAGGACACTTTTTGCGACTTATCAACTGGTTTACTTAGTTTTCAATTCAGAAGTTTCGGTTCTGAGATACCACGATCAACTTTTTTTCTCTTATGGCAACAATTTTCAACATATCGTATGATTGTATGTGTGTTTGGCCAAACGTATTCACCATAGACATTTCAGTCTATGGTGAATACGTTAGGACACAGAATGATAATAAATTAAAGAAAATAAAGAAAAAACGAACAAAAAAAGGATACAAAACAATACAAAATGCAATATTTTTGAGTTGCACTTACGAACAAATCTTACCAGCAGTTCTAAAATAGGTACTTTATTAAACGACAAAAATAAGTTGAGGGGAAGCTCACCACCCAGTCTGAGGCTCCCGTATCTAAACGCTGCCAAATTTTAAATTCACAAACAAAATTTAGGAGATACTAGCAACTGACTAAAATATTTTACGAAAAACTAAAAGTATGTGGTCTTTAAGGATATTTACTTTAACACTAGGCAAACGTCGAAAGATTCAAAACAAAAATTTATATAGTTCATGAAAGCCAAAGACATCATTAACTTGACTTTTGTGCCATAAAATGGGTGTTTACTCACTACTTGAATAGTTGGAATAGTTGGAGATACTTCTCCAAAACATGATGCCGTGGGGCATCCTAAAGATTGGAAGCTCAGAAAACAACGGATATTTGTAACTAAATGGCCGATAAGTGGTTAATTTGACACTAAAAGCAGGCGCTTTTTGACTAAAATAGGTTTATCGATTAAATCTTGCAACCGGAAGTACTGCCGGAGTAATTTCCGGGGAGCAATATCGATAAAAGAGACATGCCTATCTAAACTTTGCCTCTGATCTATGAAAGTAAGATTGGCCCTTTTTTTTAATTTCAACAACACATCACGAGGGCTCACAGCCTAGATACTATCGTACCGTGGGTGTTGACAAGGAGGAAACTTGTTAATTCTGGACTTGAAGGTTTGGAGGTTCGGAGCAGAAGGAAAAACACGTGCCGGCAAGGAGTACCACAATTTGGAAGTCCTCGGTACAAAATACCGGGCATAACAAGATGCTCTATGTCTGGTGACCTGGACAGTAGAAGGGTGCATTCGCTCTGTTCCCCTGGTAGATCTGTTGGGGGCAGCAGGTGGAGGAACTATGGAAGAAAGCTCCTCTGAGCAGTGCCCGTGCAGATATCTATAAAAGAGAGAGAGGTCACCAACGGCACGTCGGTGGGCAAGGTTTGGAAGCCTTTGGGTGAGGGTAGGGTCACCGATGAGACGGATAGCTCTCTTCTGAATGGAGTCCAGGATAGCGAGCGTAGAAGCGGCCACGGCACCCCAGACGTGGGAGCAGTATTCGAGGTTTGGCCTTATTTGTGAAGTATATAAGGTATAGAGATTAGCTGGTGTAAAGTATTTGCAGGCCCGGAAGAGGAAACCTAATTTATTAGCAGCCGCTTCTGCAATTGATGTGACATGATGGTGCCAATTGAGATTTCGAACCACAGAAATGCCAACAAGTGAAAAGGACTCATTACTTTGAATAACTTGGTTGTTCACTGTGATGGATCTAGGGCTGGTGTGTTTCTTATGAGATAGAAGGCAAGACAGATTTGTTGGAGTTGAATTATACAAGATTTATACTTTCCCAGTTTCATATTTTTTGGAGATCCACAGAGACAGAACCCTCCAGGATTCTGCGATCCTCATCGAATTGGACTAAAGAGATAGACTTAGAATATTGTATATTTGAGTGGAGGGTGCTGTCGTCCGCGTAACTGTGAATTGGGTTGAATGTGCTAGAGAGGAGGTCATTGAAGTGGAGAAGAAACAAAGTAGGGGCTAAAGCTGAACCTTGAGGAACTCCTGCATTAATTGGATACAGTTTGGAGGAATGGCGATCCACGACAACAGAATTACTCCGATTGGAGAGAAAATTTGCTGTTCAAGTACAGAGTTTTGGTGGTAGGCCATAGGCCGGAAGTTTATTAAGCAGCGCTGCGTGCCAGACCTGGTCGAATGCTCTGGATATGTCTAGAGCGACAATCTGGAATTCACCGTATAGTTCCATAGGCTTGTTTCAAGAATGGGTGACAAAGGAAAGGAGGTCGGCAGTTGATCTGCGCTGACGGAATCCATACTGCCTGTCGTGGATTAGACTGAGTTTTTAAAGAAATTTTAGTAATTCAGTGTTTATATACTTTTCCATCACTTTAGAGATGACTGAAAGGAGAGAAATAGGCCTGTAGTTGCTAGGAAGCGCTTTGGATCCGTTCTTGGGGACGGGTTGTACTCGAGCAGTTTTCCAGTTACTAGGGAATATGCCTCTATTGTAAGATGTCTGAAACAGACGAGTCAGGACCGTGCGCATTTTTTGAGAACAATTGCTGGGATCTCGTCAAGGCCAACGGCTTTCCTGGTATTAGTGTTATGTAGTTTCCTTTTAATGTCATAAACTTGTGTACCAAATTTAAATACCATAGCTTTGTTATTTTTGAAGGAAAGGTACATGCCAAATTTTATCAAAATCGGCCCATTATTTTTGAGTTATCGGTGTTATACATACATACATACATACATACATACATATATATATATATATATATATATATATATATATATATATATATATATATATATATATATATATATATATATAAACATTAAAAAGTGAATTTGAAAAAAAATCTAAATTCAAAAGTCTAGATCTACCCATTAGTGAATTTTTTTAAGAAAATTACCTAAAAACGACAACAATCAAACATCTAATTTGTTTTGTCTGCCATTATTAAATATTATTAACATTTATATAGGCGCGTTGTAAGAAATTACACAACCAACTTTTAAATTTTTACTAGGAATTTGCTGACTCATCAGTTTATTCCGGTGCAATTATCGATGTTTTTGTTTTATTTTATTTATTCTAAGATTTTGGTAAGTAAAAAAAAAAGAATAGAATCTAAAATAAAAGTCACACAGCACATTTTAGTGTTCAATATCTAAACGACAGCATAAGAAGATTTATTATTATTCTGTGATCCTAATCAAACTAGCAGAGCAAACTTCCTTATTACCGGGATATTTTAGCAGACAACAGACAGAAAATACATGTGTTTTTCCCAAAATCCTAGGAACTAGTAAATTGCCTACAATAAAGTACAGGCTGCTAAACCGAAAAAGTCTTTTCAGAGGTCGAGATTCCCAAATCTGTCATTTCTGATAATAGAAATTTTACCAGGGAACCTTCTTCCTATTGAGAGGTGGTCAGTGCCTTATTTTGGCTGTTATTGTAAACAGACAAATCATAAAACTGTCTAAGCAAATTCTTACCTACCATTGTTGGCATTCCCGAATAGTGACACCCATTTGGGGATTCTCATAAACTTATTTATGAGATGCTTGTATGCTAATTTGAACTTCCAGCAAGGCCGTGTTGTCTTTTCATCTTGCTTTATTTAGAGTAGCTATTAAAGGTAGCCCACTGACAAAGTTTGAGGAAACATATGTTCCAGACATGATATTTTCAAATAAATCTGTCAGCGATATTTGTTACGTTTAGGATTAAGAGAAAAATTGCAACAATATTGATGTTTTAGTGCAAACGTTAATATATTTTGTGAAGTAGGTACTCTTTAAAATTTTAGCTACCTGCGTCTGTGATTCTGCTTAAGAACTTTCACCCTTAACCAAACAATAAATTCACAATTTATCTAAACGTAACTTGCCATTTGATGATCATGCTTACTTATATATATATATATATATATATATATATATATATATATATATATATATATATATATATATATATATATATATATATATATATATATATATCAAAAAATGTTTGGTAGGCCCTCAGTAGTTAAATAAAAACTGTGTTTTATATGGCCGAGTTTTCGGATTTTTTTATTCCTTCGTCACATGAAAAGGAAAAATTATTTTATATAAAAATTTGTATAATACATAGTGTTTGCGATTTAATTAACTGTAAGCCATTCTAAAAACAGTATAATAAAGTTGGATTATGATAGAAGATTTTGCGGTGCTATCGGGTCGGCAAGGCCGCGGACGAGCCCTGAGGGAACAAAAAAAAAATGATAGAAGATTAATGTGCTCTGCTATACTTTAACCAATATTCTCTCCTATTGAGTAAATAAATTTTGTAACATTAAAATAAACTTGAATCATCTATAGCATACAATGCATTTATTAGTGAATTTTCTAAAAAAACATTCACTAATGAGGAGATCCCGACTTTTAAATTAAAAAAATAATTCTTCGAACGAGCGCTAATTAGGCCCCCTAGAACACATCCGGAGCCTATGTACAATTTATATATACAGGGTGTTACTTAATGATAGGGCGTAATTTCAAGGGCGCATTCCTGAACCAATCTCAAGTAGAAAAGTTTATATAAACATGTGTCCTGAAGAGTCTGGTTTTCCAGATACAGGGTGTCAAAGTTTAAAAAAAAATTGGTTTTTTATTAATATCTTAATGATCATTTTTCCCATTTTGTTGAAATCTGGTAGGGTTAGTCACTATAATAAGACGCTAAGTTGTCACTAACTAAAAGATAATTATAAGTTCCAGTGGCGTCTCGAGGGGCAGTCTCACGAATAATATTGACAAAAAAAAATGTACGCTACTGAGTTTTTTTTTAATTTTAATTTTTTTCAGATTAAGCACCTAGAAATACAACTTTTTTGCCTCTTATTATCTTTTCGTATATTACTTCCTTTTCGAGGAAAAAAATAAAAACGACTTCATTGCATGTCGAAAAATTGTTAAAATAAAATCAAGTTAATTGTGATCGTTCAGAATATTTATTTCTAAGCCATTTTTTAAAATCTAACAAACGAAAAGTAATAACTATTTACAAAAAATGTTGGAAATGACTACCTCCCGCTTCTATGCAGGCTTGTGCTCTCCTTCTCATCGAGCGACGAACTCTTTCGAAAATACCATTAGTGTTACGTATGGTTTCACATCCGTCAACAATTCTATTCCTTAGTTGTTCTTCTGTCTCGATTGGTGTAACATAAACTAATGCTTTTAGGTGCCCCCACAAATAAAAATCTAAGCTGTTTAAATCAGGCGATCTAGGTGGCCAGAATTGTGGTCCTCCACGACCTATCCACCGATTTTGGTAAGCTCCATTCAAATACTCACGAGCCAATATGCTAAAGTGGGCAGGAGCACCATCATGCATGAACCAATGTTGTTGACGTAAATATATAGGGACATCTTCAAGAAGCAGTGGCAAATCAGTTTGTAGAAAATGACTGTAAGATTGTCCGTTAAGACTTTGTGGTCAAAAAAATGGTCCAATCAAATAGTCATCTAGGATACCGATCCAAACGTTGACAGAAAATTGTTCCTGAAACTGTGTCTCTGTAATAGCATGAGGATTTTCTTGGGCCCAGTTATGATTATTTCGAAAATTAATTATTGCATTTCTGGAAAAATGGGCTTCGTCCGTAAACATAATGATGGAATCAAAGTGAGGATTTTCTGAAAGTCTTTGATGATACCATCTACAAAAGTGCGTACGCGGTTCAAAATCTCTTGGCAGAAGTGCCTGAACTCTTTGTGCGTGATAAGGATACAACAGGGATTCTCTTAAAATTTCCCATACCGTTTTATAGCAAATATTTAATTCCCTACCTATTTTTCGGGTACTAGTTGCAGGATTCTCTTCGACCGCATGTAGGACAGCCTCCTCAACTGCTGGAGTTCGAATTGTACGAGGTCTTCCGTCAGAGGTATTATGTTTAAAACTGCCAGATTCAGTCAGACGACGATGAATGTTTATGAATATTTGTCTACCTGGAAGGACACGATCAGGATACCTTTCTTGATAGAGCCGCCGGGCCTCCGCCGAATTACCATTGGCAAGACCATAAAGGAAATGCATTTGTGTCATCTCCAAATTAGAATAGTTATTTACCATTTTTTAATAGCACAATTAACCTTTTGACCAGAGGGAAAATAATAACAAACTGTCACAGAAAGTCAAAAACATTATGCTCATAATGTCAAAACAACGTTTCCTAGCAACGCTCACAATTAACTTGATTTCATTTTAACAATTATTCGACATGCAATGAAGTCGTTTTCATTTTTTTCCTCGAAAAGGAAGTAATATACGAAAAAATATTAAGAGGCAAAAAAGGTTTATTTTTAGGTGCTTAATCTGAAAAAAATTAAAATTAAAAAAATTCAGTAGCGTACATTTTTTTTTAGTCAATATTATTCGTGAGACTGCCTCTCGAGACGCCACTGGAATTTATAATTATCTTTTAGTTAGTGCCAACTTAGCGCCTTATTACAGTGAATAACCCTGCCAGATTTCAACAAAATGGGCAAAAGAATCATTAAGATATTAATAAAAAACCAATTTTTTTTTTAAACTTTGACACCCTGTATCTTGAAAACCAGACTCTTCAGGACACATGTTTATATGAACTTTTCTACTTGAATTTTGTTCAGGAACGCGCCCTTGAAATTACGCCCTATCATTAAGTAACACCCTGTATATATATATATATATATATATATATATATATATATATATATATATATATATATATATATATATATATATATATATATTCACACCGATAACTCAAAAAATAATAGGCCGCTTTTGACCAAATTTGGTGAGTGCCTTCCTTTTGCAAGTGGCTTGGATAGGTTCGTTAACCAGGAAAATCAGCGCAGATTTTCCCGGAAAATTTCGGGAAACCAATTTTGGTTTGTATTATCAAGAGTGAACCGTGTACCAAAATTTAAGTCTCTGAGTTTAAAGACAAAAAAGTTATCGGCAGTTAAAGAAAAAAATTTGGAGTTTTCCTCGAAACGTCAAAGTCGCGATTTAAAACGTCAGAATTGGCAATGTTTAGACGAAGAACGTGGAACAAATACGGACTATGAACAGAAAATATTACAGGAAGAGTGTTCTGCAAACCCTTAAGTTTCAGCTTCAACCATCATTGGCCTCCATGTTACTAAAATGTTTACAGAAAATTCATTTAAAATTGACCCTTTCTCTGATGCTTTGGCTGTAGGTTTAGTTAAGTTTATGGTTTAACGGTCAATAATTTTTAGCTAATTTTCATAGAACAAATTCGATAATGGATTTTTGCATTTTGTATCGAAGTATGATGAATGTTTGTAGGAAAAAAATCTAGACGCAGTAAGTGCGTTTTGGTAGCGAATTTTCATTAAATCCTTCAAAATCCAATAACTCAATTTGCTATTAACCCAAGGCTGGCTAAGAAATCAACAGTTTATTTTTTTTTTTCGGAAAATTTTTGTACATTTTCAAACAATAAGTAATTTTGATAAAATATGGTACATTGTTTCTACTACATAGGCTATACCGGTAATCAGATTGATGCCTGCTTGCATTTGCTATTAAAAACATTTTTATGAAAATTCACTTCCATAACGCACTTGCTGCGTCCAGACTTTTTTTAAATGGCAAAGCTTAATTGCAGAAGAAACTCCTTGAAAAAATGAATCAACATTCGGGAAAGTATATTTTTTTAGTGAATTTGCTTAAAAAAAATTCACTAATGAGATCGTGATTTTTGAATTTTGAAAATATTTCTTCAAACTAGCGCAAACTAGGACCACTGGAACCCAAATCCATATATATATATATATATATATATATATATATATATATATATATATATATATATATATATATATATATATATATATATATATATATATATATAAACATAAAAAGACTGAAACTGACCTAGCATTTGGGTTCCAAAGTCCTAGTTTGCGCTCATTTGAAAAAAAAATCAAAGTTAAAAATTCACGATGTCCTCATTAGTGAATTTTTTAAAGAAAAAAGAAAATATATATGTGTGTGTGTGTGTGTGTCATACCGATAACTCAAGGCCGAGTTTGATAAAATTTGGTGACTACCTTCATTTCGTAAGTCGCTTGGACAAGTGCGTTAGCCAGAAAAACCCGACTAGTTTTTCCCAGAAAAATCTGTGTTTTATTTCGGAAACTTTTTTATATCTCCGGAAATAAAAAAGGTATGGCAACCAAATTTGGTACGCGGGTTTACATCACACAAATAAAACCATATACCGATTTGGCTCTCCACGTTAAAAGAAAAAAAGTTATATGCATTATAGTTTTTCTCCTTAAAACGTCAAAATTCCGATTCGAAACGTCAAATTTGACATGTTCTAGATAAAGAACCGGAAACTAAAACCGCTTATGTACAAGAAATGTCGAGAGAATTGTGTTTTCTAAAGCCTTAAGTTTCAGTTTCACCACGTCATTGTCCTTCATTTTACTTAAATATTTGCAGAAAACGAATTTCAAATAGACCCTTTCTCTGAGTCTTTGACAGCAGTTCCAATTTTTGGATAACATTAATAATACATGAAGAAAAAACATTGTACCCCATTTTAAGCACATTGCGCCAGCGGAGAGATCTGGCACAGTTAAAGTTCATAGGTATAAAGAAGGAGAGCAGAAAGATAAAATGTATGTATAATATGTGTTACAAATAGATTAAACAATGTTTTGTTCCAACGAATAGAGAGGCATCGATGGTGACATTTAAAAAAATCAAATGGGAGCAAATTTTGACCTTTAGAACCCAAAACCAAGGTCCGTTAAAAGTTATATATATATATATATATATATATATATATATATATATATATATATATATATATATATATATATATATATATATATATATATATATATATATATATATATATATATATATATATATATATATATATATATATATATATATATATATATATATAGTGTGTGTGTGTGTGTGTGTGTATATAACTCAAGAAATTCTAAACTCATTTGAACGAAACTTGGCACATATCTGCATTTTGTTAAGACCGCGGACGAGTTCGTTAGCCAGCCAGGTTGGACAGGTTTTTCTAAAAAAAAATTACATTTGGTAGGTATGTTGCACTGGTAAAGACTTTTTTTCCCTCGGGGCTCGTCCGCGACCTCGCCGCCCCTATAGCACTGCATCCTTCGGTACATTTGGTAGGTATGTTGCACTGGTAAAGACATTTTTTCCCTCGGGGCTCGTCCGCGGCCTCGCCTCCCCTATAGCACTGCAACCTTCGGTAAAGACCTTACTATATACCTAAATAAAACTTTCTAGGCTTATAGAAAATTGAGTTATTCAAATTTGAAGCATTTAATAAAAATTGCCTACTATAACGCACTTGCTGCGCCTTGAAATTTATTTTTACCGTTTGTTTTGTTTGGCAGTTCTGGAAACCCAGATACTTTAGTTTTAAGTTTTGGAAACCTAGACAGCGAAATTACTGGTTCAACAACTTATACAACATTTTAAAAAGTGTTTTCTCAAAAACTACTGAAATGATTTTTAAAAGAAAATGTACAAAAATTTCCGAAAGTAAACTTAAATTGTTCCAGAAAAAATTGGTTTCCTGATCAACCTTATAGGTTAAATTTTGAAGCATTTAATGAAAATTTGCTACCATAAGGCACTTGCTGCGTCTCGAATTTCTTTTCTTACAAATATGTATTATATTTCGATGGAAAATGCAATAACATAGGGCGTGTTCGATTTAAAAAAAAGAAAATTTGTATCACTAACGACTTATGGGCCAGCCTGTAATTGTGGAAATATTATTATTATTTTTTTAAATTTCAACAACACACCACGAGGGCTTACAGCCTAAATACTATCGTACCGTGGGTGTTGACAAGGAGGAAAGAGGCAACTTGTTAATTCTGGACTTGAAGGTTTGGAGGTTCGGAGGAGAAGGAAAAACATGTGCCGGCAAGGAATTCCACAACTTGGAAGTCCTCGGGACAAAAGAGCGGGCATAACAATATGTTCTATGTCTGGTGACCTGGACAGTAAAAGGGTTATTTTTTGAGTTATCGGTTTGATATATATATATATATATATATATATATATATATATATATATATATATATATATATATATATATATATATATATATATATATATATATATATATATATATATATATATATATATATATATATACATATAAAAAGTGAAACTGACACCGGATATGGGTTCTAGGTGTCCTAGTACGCGCTCATTTGCAAAAAAAAATTCAAAATTCAAAAGTCATGATCTCCCCATTAGTGAATTTTTTCTACGAAAATTCACTAAAACTGATACTTTACAAAAAGAGAAATTGATCAGCTTCAAAATTAGGTGCCACACAATACCCCTCTCCGTTTAAGACTTTAGAGGTACAACTCTGTCCCGCCAGAGCGATGAGCTGACAAGGTTGAAAATATCAGCAAAATGTTTCCCCCTTGAAATAAAAATTAACATATGCGAGCAATTTTTTAAATAACAGGAAATATGAAAAGTCAGGTCTGGTTCGTTATCTCTGCACCACTCTGTTATTTTGTTTTTATTGGATAAAAAGGTTTACTAGGGCAAGGTTTTAGTCCAGCTACTTAAGAAGCCAGCAGCTATGGTGTTCCTAAACGTCAAAATGTTTGGGGTTGACATCTTTGGGTGATGAATAAAAGGCCTTTTCTTTCCAAACAAATACTTTATTCATTGTCCCGACGTGTTTCGACCTTACCTAACAGGTAATCCTCAGGGGAATCTATAATATATAAAAGGCTTGTCAGAAAAACTGAGTTTTCCGGTAGGCTACTTCTGCGAGGATACAACGCAGGAATATAAGATAAAATGAGGTAATAACAGCTAACCCCAACACTAAGGCAAAATGGTTAATGGTTAAAATGTCAAGCTACAAAGCTATAAGAATACAAGTATACAGTCACTAAGTACTACATGCAATAAAAAATGAAAAATGAAAAAATGAAAAAATGAAAAAATTAAAAAATGAAAAAAAATTAAAAAACGAAAAAATGAAAAAACGAAAAAACAACTACAAGTTGACTTGTAGTTGTTTTTTCATTTTTCATTTTTTTGCATGTAGTACTTAGTGACTGTATACTTGTATTCTTATAGCTTTCTAGCTTGACATTTTAACCATTAACCTTTTTGCCTTAGCTGTTGTTACCTCATTTTATCTTATATTCCTGCGTTGTACCCTCGCAGAAGTAGCCTACCGGAAAACTCAGTTTTTCTGACAAGCTTTTTATATATTATAGATTCCCCTGAGGATGACCTGTTAGGTAAGGTCGAAACGCGTCGGGACAAGGAATAAAGTATTTGTTTGAAAAGAAAAGGCCTTTTATTTATCACCCAAAGACAAAGAAAGCAGCTATGGTTACTGAAAAGTTTAGCAACCCATTAAGTAAGTTCAACCACAGCAAAACAGCTTAGGAGCCACTTAGAATTGCAATCACCGGTCGTGAAAGTCTAAAATGATCAATGTTTTGGATTTCTGACAAATGTTTTGCGTTTAAATAATTTGGCTTTTCATTTTAAAGAACAACACCATATTGTTGTCATTGTCTAACCACTATCATACAAATAATTATAACTATAAAACTATTTTACTGCTTTTGTAATTTGGAGTCAAAGTATGATAACAATTACACATCGCATGGCTTTGGATCATAGAGCTATAATTATTAACTACCTTCATTTGAACATATGGTGAAGTACATTTATTCAAACAGGTATTATATCGACTTCATGAATATTCATACATTACCCTAACAAAATTCCTATCGTTATTTATTCATTCCTGTTATAAAATGCACGACACATTCTTTAAAAAGTTCGTCACTTAAGTTATCCTTATCATTTGCCCATCGCCAAAAAACTTAATACTGGGTGAATCATAATACGGTTTAAAATTCTGGGTATATTTTTATTCGCCGAAGAAAAGGCAGTTAGCCCAACTTTTATTTAGAGTTTATTGAGTATCAAAGAAGCTTCTATATAAGGGTGTCAAATATTACCGTAGTTCATTGATTGTTGTTGCCATAACTTGGGTTCAGCATTAAATACAAACGTAAATACTTTTCTCTGACTTCAAAAATGCTGGATTTATTTTTCTGCAAGCGGTTTTATCTTTTACGGCATCAATAGGCAGCAAAAGATATATATATATATATATATATATATATATATATATATATATATATATATATATATATATATATATATATATATACTGTGTGTCCCCGGATCGACGCATGAATAGGTGGAAAAGACTGTAATTGTTCCAGTTGAAATTTAATTTTCTTTTCTGGGATTAAGCCCTGCTTAAATAGAAAATAATTTGTCTTATAATTTTAATTTCCAAAAACTCGGGACGCAGCAAGTTCGTTATGGTAGTGAATTCTTATTAAATGCTTCAAATAACTCAATTTTCTATAAACTTAGAGAGTTTAATTTTAATACGTAGTAAGGTCTTTCCTAAGGCAAGATATCCACAAAATTTCATTAAAATAACTTATATAATTTTTTTCGAAAGAAAATTTAAAATTTGAATAACTCAATTTTATCTAAACTTAGAAAGTTGAAGTTTGGTACGTAGTAATATCTCTCCTGAGGCAACATATGTAGTAAATTTGATTAAAACAGCTTTGTTACTTTCGGAGAAAAAAATTTTTTTCGAAAGAAAATTTAAAATTTGAATAACTCAATTTTATCTAAACTTAGAAAGTTGAAGTTTGGTACGTAGTAAGATCTCTCCTGAAGCAATATATGTAGTAAATTTCATTAAAACAGATTTGTTACTTTCGGAGAAAAAAATTTTTTTCGAAAGAAAACTCAAAATTTTTCCGGGAAACCCCGTCCGATTTTTCTGGATAACAAACTCATCCAAGCCATTAATAAAATAAAGGCACCTACCAAGTTTCATCGAAATCGGTTAATTATTTTTTGAGTTATGAGACGGATACATACATATATATATATATATATATATATATATATATATATATATATATATATATATATATATATATATATATATATATATATATATATATATATATATATATATATATATATATATTTAAACCTATTTACAAATGAACTTTAATATGATATGCTGTGACAATACCTCTCTCAAGCAGTGGCGATTTCTCCTAGTGAGCTAGGTATATAATCAAAATGTGCACAGTTATATATGTTTTATTTCTTTTTCCCTTAGTCTTAATACACTACATATTTTATGACAATCGATTTAATTTACTTATTTGATTTCACAAATAGTCGGTTAATAGTGACTTGGAATTAAGTAGATACCACGTTTTTAACATATTCAGAGAATATGAGTAGATCAATAGCTACTGGGAATGAATTCGGTCAGTCCCCGACCCACGTGTTTAAAATAATGAGGAAAATACCATTGATTTTAACACTGCAGTGAGCTATAAAAATTTGATTAACTCAGTTTTCTATAATCTTAGAAAGTTTAATTTTGGTATGTAGTAAGGTATTTCCTATGACAAGATATCCAGGAAATTTCATTAAAATAACTTTGTAATTTTTAAAGAAAAAAAATTGTTTCAAAAGAAAATTTAAAATTTGAATAACTAAATTTTCTATAAACTGAGAAAATTGAATTTTGGTACTTAGTAAGTCCTCTCCCAAGGCAACATATATAGTAAATTTCATTAAAACAGCTTTGTTATTTTCGGAGAAAATTTTTTTTGTGAAAAAAACTCGATTTTTCCGGAAAAACTCGTCCGATTTTCCTGCCTAACGAATTCATGCAAGCCATTAATAAAAGAAAGGCACTTGCCGAGTTTCATTGAAATCGGTTAATTATTTTTTGAGTTATCAGACGGATACATACATACATATATATATATATATATATATATATATATATATATATATATATATATATATATATATATATATATATATATATATATATATATATATATATATATATATATATATATATATATATATATATATATATTGTTGCGTTTTCTCCGGGTTCTGGATAAGTGAGACTTTGAATTTTAACAAAACAACTTTATTTACACTCTAAATAAAGATACAATAAAGTTCTAGAACTGTCTCTCTCACCAAACACTTAATTTACTGTCTAAATATGGATATAATAAAAGTTCTAGAACGTCTCTTTCACAAAACACTTAGTTTATCTGGCTTTACAATCACTACTCTCAACAAAAGTCACTAATACACTGAAACTACAGTCGCTACTCTATAACACTTCACAGTAGTTACTCCTTGTTCAAGTCACTTTACATTCTCTAACTGAACTGAACTCGGGCTGGCTTGCTTCCGCTTTTATATACTCGCCGTACCTTCCCCTCCTTTCTAGAGCATTCCATTCCAGAACGTTCCAGGACCTTCTTTTACTAGAAGGTTCTGTGAATACAGATCGGTCCCGTGTGTATACAGGGGGATGTATATACAGGATGATCCAAATGTGGTCACCACTCCTATGTCACACAAGAGGTGTTTCTCGAACTATAAGATCTCTCTGCGTATACAGGGTGTAAGGGTTCTCTACGTATACAGGGTGTATATACAGGGTGTTCGGAATGTGCAGACCTCAGTTATCCGTTCCGACGGGGTACAAGTTGGTAACTTCGTTATTTCTGGTCCTAGAGGGTTGAGACTTCGCCTGAGGGGGGTCACCCCAGGCACCCACCGGGGGGTGGGGAGGCGGTGTTGCCAGATTGTGCAAAAATTCCCAGATGTTGGGGAAATTCTGGAGATGTGGCAACACCGCACCTACGTCTATTGAAGTGCTTTGTAACACTGCCCCCCTCCTTAAGACTGTTCGTCCCGAACAGTATTTACCGGCCGCCAACTTGGGGGTTCGTTGCCCCGATAGGGACTCAACCTCTCTATGTGAACAACTTTGGGTTTAGTTCTTGGAGACAGCTGGATTCTGTAGACTAGGTCATTAATTTTCTTAGTCACCAAGTATGGCCCTTCCCATGGTTTCTGAAGTTTCGGACTGAGGCCCTTTCTCCTTGTTGGTTGGTACAGCCACACTGCATCACCTTCCTTGAATGTATGGGGTGTTGCTCTGCGATCCAAGCGCATCTTCATCCGGTCACTGCTTAAGAGGAGCCTATCTCTGACACATCTGTGTATAGTGCGCAGTTTTCCTTCTAGGTCGGCGACATACTCAGGTAACGTAGCTAGGTCCGCTATGTCCTCGTTCGGTGGTGGTCTCGTCATGTCGATTGGTAGCCGCATCTCTCTGCCGGTCAACATCATGGATGGAGTGTAGCCGGTAGATTCATGCTGAGAGCTTCTGTAAGCTAGGAGGAACAGAGGTATCAGCTTGTCCCAGGTTCTCTGATTCTCGTCAACAAACATAGCAAGATACTGATTGATGGTCCTGTTATGCCGTTCTACCATGCCGTCTGATTGGGGGTGGAGTGGCGTTGTTCTCGTTTTCTTTATGCCTAGCAAGTCCATTAGGCTCTTCCAGACCTCTGATTCGAAATTCCGGCCCTGGTCGGTGTGAATCTCCAAGGGTACGCCATGCCGTGATATGACATTTTCCATCAGGGCTTCTGCTACGGTCGTTGCCTCTTGGTTGGGGATCGGCGCAACTTCAGGCCATTTCGAGAAGTAGTCCATCGCCACCATTATGTATCTGTTCCCAGACTCTGTGATGGGAAAAGGTCCTGCGATGTCTATGGCAACTCTCTCCCACGGTGTACCTGAGATGTACTGCATCATTTTTCCTCTGGATCGGGTCTTTGGTCCTTCCTTTGAAGCACATTGGTCACACCTTTTGCACCATTCTTCCACGCTTCTTCGGCAGTTTATCCAATAGAAGCGGTCTCTCACTCTGGCAAGAGTCCTGTTGACCCCAAAGTGGCCTCCACTTCTACTATTGTGTAACTCTTGAAGAACACCGTCTATGCACTCACTTGGCACAACGGTCTGGTATATACAGTCTCTACCATCGGCAGTTTCCCATTTTCGAGTGATCATGTCATTCTTTAGACACAATGAGTCCCATTGTAGCCAGTAGCCTTTAACCTCCGCCCCAAACCGGGACACATCGTGCCACTCAGGTCTTTTCCCCTTTTGTAGCCATTCTCTAATATTTTTCAAGTCTGGATCTGTCTTCTGTGCGTCTCTGATGTATTCAAGATTTACGTCTAGATCGGTGTTATTCTCCTGTCCTGCCACCAGTTGTTTGATCTGATGAGTTACTTTGTCGATCTCTTTGTTCTCTTGTCGCTCGCAAAATTTACATTCATGCACTGAACATGGTCTTCTCGACAGGCTGTCTGCATTGCCGTGACTTCTTCCTTTTCGATGTTCAATCCGGAAGTCGTAGCTCTGCAGTTTCTCTATCCATCGGGCTATCTGTCCTTCGGGATTTCTAAAGTTCAGAAGCCATTGCAGAGCAGAGTGATCCGACCTCACGCGGAATGTTCTTCCATACAGGAAGCTGTGGAAATGTTCGATGGATCTTACAACTGCCAGCAGTTCTTTCCGGGTTACACAGTAATTCCTTTCTGCTTTTCCGAACGTTTTGCTGAAGTAGCCTATCACAAGTTCTTCTCCGGCTTGGAGCTGCGAGAGTACTGCCCCAATGCCATACTGGGAAGCATCGGTGTCCAGTATGAACAGTCCTTCGTCCCGAGGATAAGCCAGTATAGGAGCAGTGAGAAGACGATGTTTGAGTTCTCTAAAAGACTCTTGGCAATCTGGTGACCAGATGAACTCGACCTTATTTTCAGTCAGGCTATGCAGAGGTTTCGCAATGCTGCTGAAGTACTTCACAAAGCGTCGGTAGTAGCTGCAAAGTCCCAGAAAACTTCTGACCTCATGTTTGTTCCTCGGCACAGGCCAGTCTCTTACTGCCTTTATTTTCTCTGGATCAGTTTCTATCCCTTTCTCAGAAACGACATGTCCGAGGAAACTCACTTTCTTCTGGAAGAGGACGCATTTCTTGGGATTAAGTTGCAGATTGGCACCTCTCAGCCTGGAGAAAACCTGCTTCAGATTCGACAGGTGTTCATCGAAAGTCCTTCCAATCACCATGACATCGTCGAGATACACCAGGCATGTTTCCCATGTAAGTCCTCTCAGCACTAACTCCATTAGTCGCTCGAAGGTGGCAGGAGCATTACATAAGCCGAATGGCATGACCTTGAATTGGTACAACCCATTCCCGGTGGAAAAAGCAGTCTTCTCCTTATCGTCTTTATGGAGTTCTACTTGCCAGTAGCCACTTTTCAGGTCTAATGTAGAGAACCACTTTGATCCGGCCAAAGTGTTCAAAGTGTCGTCGATCCGGGGCAGGGGATAACTGTCTTTCTTGGTGACATCATTCAGCTTCCTATAGTCCACGCAAAATCTCATAGTGCCGTCTTTCTTGGTGACCAAAACTACTGGGGACGACCAAGGACTATTAGACTCCTCAATCACACCATCTTCCAGCATTTCGTTAACCATCGCCTTGATTTCTGATTGCTTGGCAAAAGGCAGTCTTCTCGGCGGCTGTCTAATTGGTCTTGCGTCGCCAGTATTAATTCTGTGTTGCACTAGACTCGTACGACCTGTGATTTTATCTTGAGCGAAAATATCGGCCTCCTCCAATACGAACTTCAGGGCCATTTCCATCTCCATGTCGTTCAATTGGCCCCAAGAATTCTTGAACCGCTCTACCATTTCTACTGGCAGTCTTCTGTCTAATGCAGTGGGTGTCACGTTTTTGGACAACATCACTCGGTCAATGGGTTCGCAAGTGGCGATAACCTCACCTTTCTTCAATGTGACCCTGTTAGTTTGTACGTTAGCCACTCTTATGGGTATTGTCTTCTTCGGGTCTACTAAGCATCGTGCGACGAGGGCACCATCACGTCTATCTTTTAGGGGCTCCGCTATGAGAGCAGACATACAATCAAGTTTCTTCTCTAGTCTGGCTCTGACAATCTTCTCACTGTTACCAGCAATCCGTGTATCCTCGTCGACAACAAGTCTCACCCTGGGATTAGCTTCGCCTGCTGTTGGAGATAAATACAACTCTTCGTTACCGATTTTCAAGATCTTATTCTGGAAGTCTACTGATAGGACATCTAAATCTTCCATTAAATCCAGGCCCAGAATAAATTCGTCGACGATTTCTGCGACGACAGCCCTTACCTGTAGCTCAGTACTGCCCAGCCTAATGTAAACAGTGGCCTCTCCATGCACGGGTATTCTATCTCCTTTTGCCGTCTCCAACACAGGCTGTTTGTTGGTAGTGAGTGCTGACTTGTTTGGCAACATGTCTGGACGTACAACGGATCTAGTGGCACCAGTATCGATGGTGAAACTGCATTGTCTTCCGTCTATGCTGCCAGGTATAACGAGGCTCTCGTGGTAGCGTCGGATAGTGGAGACCTTTACTTTGGGGCCTTGGGACTCGCACGCCAGCTGCCGCCCCCTTACACTGGCGTCAGGTCGTTTCCCTGACGCCGCTCACTGTTGGTGTATTCTTGTCTTCTGCGAGCCACCTGTTGGGTTTGTGAGCACTGTCTACTTATGTGCCCTTTCCTACCACACTTGTAACATTCTATGTCTGACCAATCTGCTTTCGTCCTACGTGCCCCAACCGGTACAGTGAGCTTGCTTATGGCTTCTTTTATCATTTTCATTTCTTGCCTTAGTTCCGCTGTCGTGTCTGCAAAGTCCTCTATCTCGTTCACTTCGCGCAGCCTGTTGCGGCGAGGTTGAGATGCATTCTTCGCTGCTTCAAATTCCAAGCCATAAATTACGCAGTCCGTAAGTGTTTTGAACCTTCCGAGCCTTAAAGCTTGTTGCATTTCATTATCAAGTACCCCATCGATGAAGGTCTGGACGGTTATCTGGTTGACAAATTCTTCTGGGGCTTGGGGATATGCCAGTCGCACAAGTTTCTCCACTTCGGCACTAAATTCTTGCAGCGTCTCATTTGGCTTCTGGATCCTTGACTTTAGTTGTGTCTGGTAGACCTGGCTCATGTACTTGTTACCATATCTCAAGTCTAGGGCCTGTATCACTGTTAAGTAGTTTTGCTGTTTCGACTCCGGGATGTTCTGGAGGATTTCTAGGGCTTTACCTCGAAGCGAGAGAATCAGAGCAGTTGCTGCCTGTTGTTCGCTCCACCCATTGCTGAGAGCTGCCGCCTCAAACTGCCTCCTGTACATGGGCCACGATGTTTCTCCGTCAAAGGTCGGCGGCTTCAAGGTTCCATGAGGCTGCTGCACGGCTGGTACATCCGCCTCCGGGCGATTTTGAACTGGGGCCATTCCAGTAACTCCTCTTGGTTCAGTTCTATCAGTCTGGACGATCAACTGTTCAGTCAGTTCTTTATGTGTGCATTCTGTTCCTTTCATGATCATCTTCATTTGTTCTTTCAACCCTTCTACTTCTTCCCATCGTTTATTCAAATCCTCTGTTACATTTTCTACTTTCTTGTCCACATTTTCTACCTTCTTGTCCACGTTTTCTATCTGTTCGTTGATCTGTTCAATTTCTTCTTTTACATCGACTCTTATATTGTGGAACATACTTCGGAGCTCTTCTTTATCTTCTTGTCGCCTCTGTTCGTCTTCTTCGCGTTGCCTCTTGAGGTCTTCTTTATCTTCTTGCCGCCGTCGTTCGTCTTCTTCGCGCCGTCTTCTTTCTTCTTCTTGTCGTCGTTGTTCGCCTTCTTCGCGTTGCCTCTTGAGGTCTTCTTTATCTTCTTGCCGCCGTCGTTCGTCTTCTTCGCGCCGTCTTCTTTCTTCTTCTTGTCGTCGTTGATCGTCTTCTTCGCGTTGCTTTTTCAGTAAGTCCATCAACTCTTTGATTTCAGCCATCTTGTCGTAGTCAGTCGATCTGGTGTTTACCATTTACAGCTAGCTTGCTTGTTCACTTCTTCACTCACTTATCCCACTTCTGACACCAAATTGTTGCGTTTTCTCCGGGTTCTGGATAAGTGAGACTTTGAATTTTAACAAAACAACTTTATTTACACTCTAAATAAAGATACAATAAAGTTCTAGAACTGTCTCTCTCACCAAACACTTAATTTACTGTCTAAATATGGATATAATAAAAGTTCTAGAACGTCTCTTTCACAAAACACTTAGTTTATCTGGCTTTACAATCACTACTCTCAACAAAAGTCACTAATACACTGAAACTACAGTCGCTACTCTATAACACTTCACAGTAGTTACTCCTTGTTCAAGTCACTTTACATTCTCTAACTGAACTGAACTCGGGCTGGCTTGCTTCCGCTTTTATATACTCGCCGTACCTTCCCCTCCTTTCTAGAGCATTCCATTCCAGAACGTTCCAGGACCTTCTTTTACTAGAAGGTTCTGTGAATACAGATCGGTCCCGTGTGTATACAGGGGGATGTATATACAGGATGATCCAAATGTGGTCACCACTCCTATGTCACACAAGAGGTGTTTCTCGAACTATAAGATCTCTCTGCGTATACAGGGTGTAAGGGTTCTCTACGTATACAGGGTGTATATACAGGGTGTTCGGAATGTGCAGACCTCAGTTATCCGTTCCGACGGGGTACAAGTTGGTAACTTCGTTATTTCTGGTCCTAGAGGGTTGAGACTTCGCCTGAGGGGGGTCACCCCAGGCACCCCCCGGGGGTGGGGGGGCGGTGTTGCCAGATTGTGCAAAAATTCCCAGGTGTTGGGGAAATTCTGGAGATGTGGCAACACCGCACCTACGTCTATTGAAGTGCTTTGTAACAATATATATATATATATATATATATATATATATATATATATATATATATATATATATATATATATATATATATATATATATATATATATATATATATATATATATATATATATATATATATATATATATATATATATAAACATATAAAAATTGAAACTGACCCCGGATATGGGTTCTAGGGGTCCTAAATCGCGCTCATTTGAAAAAATTTTTGCAAAGTCTCACCATCGATACCACTCTATTAGTGAATTTTTTTAAATAAAAATTCACTAAAAATAAGTATACCCTGGAAATTGACAAAAAGCTAATTTTTTACACTTGTAAAGTACCTTTTCTCTAGGAGATGCGAAGAAATGTTATTATGGAAAAAACTGAGTAGTAATACAATATTTTAAAACCCTAAGTCTACTCTGATATTTTGAAAATCTGAAAACAAATAATATGCTATGGAAGAAAAACGAACAAAATATGTTTTGACAGTTTTCCAAAATAGTTAATTGTAATTATTGTCATAGCTGTGCTCTAAAACTGATCTGAACTTAACTGTGAAATAAAAAATGTTCGGGACGCAGCAACTGCGTTATGGTACTGAATTTTAATAAGAATGATATATTATAGTGATTTAGCCTCATATTAAAAGTTATAAACATATTTACTTAGGATCAGTAAAAAATAAGGTAAAGAAAGTCAAGCAAAAGCATGATCTCTATCATAAACCTTTATAGAGTAATTTGGATACAAAACTCAAACAAAGAAATTAATATACAGGAAATATACTCAACAAAAAATACACTAGAAAGCAGAACATAAAAAAAAATCCTGTGCTTCATGCATTGAGGGCCATGGTATGCATGCAGAAGGGGAAGAAGAACCCCCAGGTCGAAGAGAGTTTCTGCCCCACATCCAAAAACACGGGGGGTTCTCCTTCCCATTGTGCGTGCATACAACTACCTGCAAAGCATAAAGCACATGAAAAATTACTTTGGAGCAACCCCAAAGAAAGTTACTGGACCTGGGCGAATATGGATGCGGTGCGGGGTGTACAGGGTTTAAAGGAGGTATTACTGCAAAATATGAAAAACGCATCTTTTCAAAGTCCGACTAAATATTTTTTTTAAGCATTTTACGCTCATATTTCCTCCCCGCCCAGCGCCTCTATTCATTCTTGGTCCTTTCTTGGGGGTTGTTTGCAACAAATTTGCCTTGTGGCTTGTGCAACCATTGAGGGTTCTAAGCATGTTTCTAAACAAAACTTCAAAAACCCTCCGTGCAGTAAACTGCAAATTTACCGAAATTGCATTCCACAACGTCGCCTATAATGCCTATTTCAGATAATATGAAATACAGCACTAAAGTAAATAAATTCACTTGCTGTTTCACTTCTTTTTTATTTTTATATTACATATATAAGCACAAGGTAAGTAAGTATAATAAAGGGAGGCCCTTAATTAACATTGAGGCTACACAAACTTGAAAGTAGAGAAGACATTTAGAACGTGTGAACAGCCATAATTTTGATTAAAACATTACTTTTAACTGTATGCTCACCAAAATTAGTAAAACACATTTATAAAATCTCATTAAAAAAACAGTTTTACGATATTGTTTTAAATAAACCAATATGGATATGTTTCAAAAATATTCGATGGTCTGACGACTGCAGCCATAAAACACGACAACACACGGATACGTTTCGCGGTGATTCCGCAATTCGCGAGTGTATGAACCTAACTTTTGTCCAAGACTACACTGAAACTACACGATAGGCTTGGATGCTTAATAAACGTAGGTATGTCTAATTTTAAGCGGCAGACTGTACTGTTTGAAACATATAATATGAGAAATACAGAAATGCGCCTTAAAATGTTATTTATTTAAAAAAATATCTAACTTGCGACATCATGGATAATAAAAATGATGGATCTAGTAACTTATCCAGCATTAGGTACCGTTCCCATTTTGTAAGCAGATCTTGATACTTCGAAAGAACATTGATGCTCGTGGTACTAAATTTAACACAATGAACCTAACAAATATTGTCTTCCGCACGGAGACAAACTATTAATATGCCAATGCTCTTAGTATTACTACATAATGCATTAGTTATTTCCCTCGTTTATACAATAATAATCATGTTTAAGCGGTCCTGTCGTGGCTCAACTAAGAAACATTAGAAACCGAGTGTTAACTGGTTAAGGAAAAGTGAGTCCCCTCCAAACAAGAAAGCTCAAAAGGAGCTTACAAATCGCAATATCTATAATTTTGTTCATCTCTGAATTGTATTGCTTACTGCTCAAAGGAAAACTGAGTAACCTCCGAACAAGAAAGCTCCAAATGAGGTGACTCAGTTCTCCTTTGAGTAGTAAGCGATACAATTCAAAGATGAACAAAATTATAGAAATTGCGATTTGTAACGGTTTCTCTCCAGACATTGTGTATATATTAGTTAGCATTATTTTCGGAAAATTTTTGTATGTTTTCAAACCATAAGTAATTTTGATAAAATATAGTACATTGTTTCTACTACATAGGCTATACCGGTAATTAGATTGATGCCTGCTCGCATTTGCTATTAAAAACATTTTAATGGAAATTTACTTCCGTAGCACACTTTCTGCACTCAGACTTTTGAAAAATGTTTATATATTTTCAAACAATAAAGTTATTCCGATGAAATATGGTACATTGTTGCTATTATATAGGCAACCAAGTTTGATGCCTGCTTACATCAAAGAAAGACATTTGCTATTAAAAATATTTTTAAGAAAATACGCTACCATTACGCACTTGCTGCGTCCAGACTTTTTAACATCATAAAGCTAAAAAACAAACTTAAATCTTGAAGAATTTTGACTGACCTATATTTTCTTGAAGAAGCTGTTTTACAGCAAGCTATATGTTGAGTTTGTGCTCTTATCTCAGCATAAAGAAAATTCAGTTTATTAATTGCTGTTGCCCTTAGTTGGTCAAACCATTTCACACTAAATACAAATTTAGAGACTTCTTCTCTGGATTCACAGGCCTTTTTATCTTTTCTCATTAACCAGTTTCGTCTTTTACGGAATCGACAACGAGAAAAATATTTTCTCCTGCCTAACGATGCCATAAAAGGCAAAACATGTTGCAGGGAAGAAAACAAGGTGTGTCTACAACTGTATATAACTGTAGTTTAAATTTTTAACACTAAATTGTAAATCACCCTATATATTCTTACCCTAGTTTTCGACTAGAATTTGGTTAATGATATTCAGAAGCGTAATCAGTGACAGTGACAAGAAAACATTCGAGTCCACTTATTACCGACATTCAGCCCGTGTCCGTGATGATAAAGAACACAATAATTAGTGATAAGAGGTGTAGGTAGCGTGCGTAGTTTCTAATGTAAATGGTGGATGGTGATAAGAGTCGCGAAGCGGGCCCGCAATCAGCGATAGGAACAACGCCAATAGCGGTCGTCACTGTCACGTGATAAGGTGAAAATACTGAAAATGGCCGCCGTGTTCAAATCGTGTCACCAAGCGTGAAATGTTACGCTTGGGTTTGAATAACAATGGCCGGGTATAAAGAGTGTATAAAGTGCGAACTTGGTATTGTTGTATACACTAGCTATATAATATCATCTAGCAACGATACGGGTGTTAGCGGGCGTCGGAGACGTACCGTGAACACTGCAAGTTTATAGGTTTCTAATAAACTATAAATTATAGCGATTTCTTCGATTAGAAATCTATAGCGGCCACTTTAAATTATGAAAATGAGGTTTGCTATATACAGGATAGGCCAAAGAGACGGATTATTCTATCAGGCTTCTATTTCCACCTATGTTACATGTATGTCATTAACCTCGCATTAACAAATCGAATTTTTCAAAATATTTATAGATAAAACTTCTACAGTAATCCATCTTTTCAAATCGGGCAATACAATTTTACCATCCAACTAGCAACCCATTTCAATAGCAAATATTATTGAAAAATTAATTGAACAGGGCATTAAAACTAGGCTCCTTAACTATCTCGAAAAAGTTCGGACGCAGCAAGTGCGTTATGGTACTGAATTTTTATTAAATGCTTCAAACTTGGATAACTCAATTTTCAATAAATAAAGTTGAATTTTGGTATGTAGTGAGGTCTTTCCTAATGCAATATATCCACCAAGTGTCATTAAAATAACTTTGTATTTCTCGGAGAAAAAAATTTGTCTGAAAAGAAAAGAGAAAATTTGAAAAACTCAGTTTTCTATAAACTTAGAATGTTTAATTTTGGTATATGCTAAGGCCTTTCTCAAGGCAATATATCCACCAAATTTCATTATAATAGCTATGTTAGTTTCGGAGAAAGGAAACTCAAAATTTTCCCGGAAAACCTGGTCAGATTTTCCTGGCTATGAACTCATCCAAGCCATTAATAAAATAAAGGCACTTGCCGAGGTTTATCAAGATCGGTTAATTATTTTTTGAGTTATCGGTTGAATATATATATATATATATATATATATATATATATATATATATATATATATATATATATATATATATATATATATATAACATATAAAAATTGAAGCTGACCCCCGGATATGGGTTCTAGGGGTCCTAAATCGCGCTCATTTGAAAAAATTTTTGCACAGTCTCATCATCGATGTGTATTAGTGATTTTTTTTAAATAAAAATTCACTAAAAGATAAGGTACTAAACCCTAATCGATACGGTTTTCAATTCGGCTCTAATACAGAAAAAATTCGGGACGCAGCAAGTGCGTTATAGTAGTGAATTTGCATAAGAATTATACACTATTAGTAAGATATATTACTAAAACTAATTCTTTAAATTTCAATGGATCTTGGAGATTGGTTTTAGAGGACCCAGTAAGCGATTACTTGAAGAAATTTCTATTTTCTATGGAGCTAGAAAATTAAAATTTGGTACATATATGTAAATACTGGAAGTCGCTTTAAAAAAGTTGTGTTACAAACTTCATTAGTTGCAAAAGCTTTCCAGAAAAAAACTAAATATTCACAAACAGAACGTAAGTGCCAAATTATCAATGACGCAGGTATTTTTCCTCATTAATTGCTTGGATGGTTTTCTTTTAGTCAACCCAATGGAACTAATTTTTGCAAAGAAAACAACAAAAAAGGTATTTTACAAAGGTTTTACTATGGCTCAAGATTGAAAATTATAGCTTAATGGGAAATTGAGTTATCGGGTTTGAAGTCTTTTTACGAAGACTCTCTACCACAACGTACTTGCTGCACCCAGACCCTCTTCATCGCTTATTATCTGTTGCTGTATACATACTTTTATAAATGATAAAATATTCTAGCTCTATATGTGAGACTGACAAACAAGGCAACCTCAAATTCATTTTTGGAAAAATATTTTAAACAAATGAAATGAGGTAACAATTTAAACATAAATTGAAAATGTTGGTTTGCGGTTTCGTCATGGGAGCTCTCCTCCCCCTTCTACATGCCTACAACGACCCTCAATGCATAAACAGGAACAATATAAATAAGTAAAATTTCTTCGGAACAACCCCCAAGAAAGTTGAGGGTCCTGCGATGAATAAGAGTTTTCTGCGAAGCAAACAGGATTTTAAGGAAGTACATCTGCAAAATGGGTATAAGGTAGCTTATAGAGGCCCAGCTAAGCTGGCTTTTTCGACCTTTTCGCTCACATTTCCTTTTAATTTTCTTCCCTGCCCAGCACCCCTATTCACTCCTAGTCCTGTAACTTTCTTAAGGGCCGTTTGCAAGAAATTCTTCTTGTAGTATGTGCATCCAGAAAGGGTGCTAAGCATGTTTCTGAATTTTTGTTTCTAAAAGTCGCCCGTGTGCTAAACTGCAAGTTTACCGAAAATTTAATTTTTATTTCCAAAAGAAATGTACCTGCTAAATTATAAACGTGGCAGGTATTTTCCTTATTAATAGCTTGGATGATTCACTTTAATCAACTCAATCGAACCAGTTTCTGCAAACCTAATAACAAAAAAAATTTTTTTTAAAGAAATTTGTACTTACTTTTCAAATCTAGTACCCACGCTGCCTTTATATTTGTTTTACTATGTATCAAAACTGAAGATTCTAGTTTAATGGGAAATTGAGTTATCACTATTTGAATTATTTTTACGAAGATTCCCTACCATAACGCACTTGCTGCACCCAAACTCTTTTCAACACTTATTTACTATTACTCTATCCATACTTTTTGAAAACGAAATAAATATAAATAGAATAAATTTTGAAATTATAATTTTAATAATTTACACTGTACATCTGATTATGTATGGAATTTAAACTGCTTTATGATATTATGTAGTTTCATTTACTTCAAATGTTCCATAAAGAGTAAAAACTAAGAGTAAAGAAAACCTTAAGTTCCTTGGTACCCTAGGTATTAAACTTTTATTAGTTTGAGGTGTTTAAAGAAAAAAAATTGGGGTTTTCCTCAAAACGTAAAAAGTAGCGATTTGAAACGTCAAAAATTGGCATTATTTAGGCAAATAACTTGAAAAAAATACGGATTATGTAAAAAGTGTTCTGCAAACACTTAAGTTTCAGCTTAAACCATCATTGCTCTTCATTTTAATAAAATATTTCCAAAAAATTCATTTCAAATAGACACTTTCTCTGATGCTTTGGAAGTAGTTTTAGTTAAATTTATGGTTTGACGGTCTATAAGTTTTAGCTAATTTTCATAGAAAAAATTTGTTAATGAGGAGACCGCGGCTTTTGAATTCTAATAAGATTTCTTCAAATGAGCTGGGCCCCGTAGAATCCATATCCGGGTTTCCTTTCTGCTTACATATATACAGAGTGACGCATTTCTACGGTAAAGCACAATATAATTGTTATTATGCATACGAGAAAAAATTGTATACGTTACTTATAGGGTGTCTTGAGCTGCATCTTATAAAATTATTTTACAATCACAGATTGGCCCATAAGTTGTTGGTGAAACCTACAATTTTTTTTTGAACCTTCCTTATTGCATTTTTGCATTTTTCATCGAAATATAATGCACATTTGTAAAAAAAATCGAGACGCAGTAAGTGCGTTTTGGTAGCGAATTTTCATTAAGTGCTTCAAAATTCAATAACTCAATTTGCTATTCGTCGGCTAGGAAACGAGTTTTCTCGGAAACGTTTTAAGTTTATTTTCGGAAAATTTTTGTACGTTGTCAAACAATAAGTTATTTTGATAAAATATGGTACATTGTTTCTACTATATATAGAATATACCGGTAACCAGATTGATGCCTGCTTGCATTAAAGAGACATATTTGCTATTAACAACATTTTTATGAAAATTCACTTCCATAACGCACTTGCTCCGTCCAGACTTTTAGTGAATTTTCGTAGAAAAAATTCACTAATGGGGAGATCCCGACTTTTGAATTTTGAAAAAATGTTTGCAAATGAGCGCGAACTAGGACCCCTCGAACCCATATCCGGGGTCAGTTTCAATTTTTATATGTTTATATATATATATATATATATATATATATATATATATATATATATATATATATATACATACATATATATATATATATATATATATATATATATATATATATACATACATATATATATATATATATATATATATATATATATATATATATATATATATATATATATATATATATATGTGTGTGTGTGTGTGTGTGTGTGTGTGTGTATGTATGTATGTATCACACCGATAACTCAAAAAAATTATAGGCCGATTTTGATAAAATTTGGCATGTACGTTTCTTTTGTAAATGGCTTGGATAAGTTCGTTAGTCAGGAAAATCGAACGAGGGTTTCCGGGAAAATTTTGAGTTTTCATTAGAAAAAAAATTTTATCTCAAAAAGTAATAAGCCGATTTTAATAAAATTTGGCATGTACCTTCCTTTTAGTGAATTTTCTTAAAAAAAATTCACTAATGAGGAGATCCCGAGTTTTGAATTTTGAAAAAATTTCTTCAAATGACCGCGAACTAGGCCCCCTAGAACACATATCCGGGGTCAGTTTCAATTTTTATATGTTTATATATATATATATATATATATATATATATATATATATATATATATATATATATATATATATATATATATATATATATATATATATATATATATATATATATATATATATATATATATATATATATATATATATATATATATATATATATATATATATGTATCACACCGATAACTCAAAAAATAATAGGCCGATTTTGACTAAATTTGGTGGAAAAATTCCTTTTGCAAATGGCTTGGATAAGTTCGTTAGCCAGGAAATTCTGCCCAGGTTTTCCCCGAAAATTTTGTGTTTTCTTTCGAAAAAAATTTATATCTCCGGAATTAACAACGTAAGGGCAACCAAATTTGGTACGCTAGTTAATATTCTTATAGGTAAGCTACCTACCAAAATTTAGCTATGTAGGTCAAAAGACAAAAAAGTTATAGGCATTTAAAGAAAAATAAATTGGGGTTTTCCTCTAAACGTCAAAGTTGCGATTTAAAACGTCAAAATCGGCAACATTTAGGCAAAGAACTTGAATCTAATACAGGCTATGGAAATCAAATGTCTCAAGAAGGATGTTTTACAAACTCTGAAGTCTTAGTTTCAACCGTCATTGTCCTTCATTTTACTAAAATGTTTCCAGAAAATTCATTTCAAATAGACCCTTTTTCTGATGCTTGGCAGTAGCCTTAGCTATAGAGTTTATCGTTTAATGGTATATAAGTTTTGTCGAATTTTCGTAAAAAATCAATAAAGCTCAATATATCCGTTATTATACAAGATATGAAGAAAATTTGTATATATTAATTATAGGGTGTCTTGAGCTACATCTTAAAAAATATTTCTACAATCACAGGATGGCCCATAAGTCGTTGGTGATACAAATTTTCTTCTTTTTTTTTTAATCAAACACGCCTTATGTTATTGCATTTTCGAATATTTCAGCGATGCATGTTTGTAAGAAAAGAAATTCTGGACGCAGCAAGTGCGTTATGGTGGCGAATTTTCATTAAATGCTTCAAATTTGAATAGCTCAATTTGCTATTAACCTATAAGGTTGACCAAGAAACGAGTTTTTCCGAGAACACTTTAAGTTTACTTTTGGAAATTTTTGTACATTTTCACACATTAAAGTTATTTTTATGAAACATGGCACATTGTTTTTACTATATAGGTTATACTGGTAATCAAAATTGATGCCTGCTTTCTTAAAAAGGAAACGCACATATTTGCAATTAAAAACATTTTTATGAAAATTCACTACCATAACGCACTTGCTGCGTCCAGAGTTTTTGTAAATGGCTTTGACAAGTTTGTTAGTCAGGAAAATCGGACGAGGTTTTCCGAGAAAATTTGGAGTTTTCATTCGAAAAAAATTTTTATCTCAAATAATAATGGGCCGATTTTGATAAAATTTGGCATGTACCTTCCTTTTGTAAATGGCTTTAATAAGTCTGTTAATCAGAAAAATCGGACAGGGTTTTCCGGAAAAATTTTGAGTTTTCATTTTAAAAAAATTATCTTAAAAAATAAAAAAGATATGATAACCAAATTTGGTAGGTAGGTTTACGATATAAAAATTAAACTATACACCAAAATTTAGATTTCTATGTTACAAGAAAAAAAAGTTATAATAAAATATTTTGTGCCAGATCATTTCTATGAAAATTCACTTCCATAACGCACTTGCTCCGTCCAGACTTTTTCTTTCATAGTCGGGCGGGGAAATCTTGCCGCTTGCCTCGTAGTTTCTTCTGTTAGCCGTTGTAAATGCATAGACATGTTCGTGGCAATACTTACAATACAAAAGGTTACGAAAGAAATATCGTGGCCTCTGCATTAAACCATACAGTCATCACTACCAGTCGTAATAACAATATCATGAAGAATTCATTTCTGTAATATCCACCATGTTACTCTACTGTGTTTACACATCTATTATTTACTGTAATTATTTGGTAAAACAACAGGCTATAACTACTAATTATCTCTTTCATTATTATATTGACTAGAGACTGGTGTGTTTTACTATTTATTTCGAAAACAATTTTATTGTTTCCATGTATTTTCAACAATTTTGTTATCCAGTCATTAAGATTTTTCTTCCATAACTAATTGATTGTTCAAGGTGGACGTTGCTCATTATCTGATTAATTTTTAACACTAATTAAGAAATAAATGTAATAAGACAAGTGAGACCTTCGTTTAGAAACCCACTAGTATTTTATGTACATCATTATTTTGTAGGATATAACAAAAAAATATGAAAGTCAGTGTATTGACGTAGGTATTACAAAGATACGGTAAACACGCATTACTTTTTCTTCGGTAATTTTTATTGAAAAAATTCTCCCATAGAGACCACCTTCGAACTTTTGTAAAATGTCTTCCAAAGAACTAAAAGTATAACTCATATGTAGGTAGATTATTTGTAACATTTATGTTCATTTTTATTTTTAGTGAGTTTTTATTTTTTTAAATTCACTAATAGAGAGGTATCGATGGTGAGACTTTGCAATTATTTTTTTTTCAAATGAGAGCGAACTAGGACCCCTAGAACCCATATCCGGCGTCAGTTTCACTTTTTATATGTTCTAAGAAATTTATATGTTTTAAGAAAATTCATTAAAAGTCTGGACGCAGCGAGTAATGATGGTAGCGAATTTTCGTTAAAATGTTTTTAATGTCCAATATGTATTGTTTTTAAAAGGCCATTTGGTTGGCAGTATAGTCTATATAGTAATAACAATGTACCTCATTTCATTAAAATAATTTTGTTGTTTCAAAAAGGACAAACATTTTCCGAAAATAAACTTAAAAAGTTCCAGAAAAAACTGGTCCGACTTTCCTGGCCAATGAACCGCTTCAAGCTATTTACACGCCTGCCAAGATATATTTATTGACAAACAGCTTTATTACAATTTTTATGACATTTTGCAAAAATGTCTTTTACAAAAATTCACCACTTTCTGGGCGGAAATTGCCTTCAGTAACAAACACACACACATGCATATATATATATATATATATATACATTGAAACTGACCCTGGATATCTGTTCTAGGGGGTCTAATTACGTTAATTTGAAATAATTTTTTCTAAATTCAAAACTCGGGATCTCCTCACAAGTCAATTTTTTTAAAGAAAATTCACTAAATGATCACCTTTGTGAAATGGAAGACAAGGTATCTTGTTATGTTATGTAAAAGCCCGACAACTTTTCTTCAGTATGTTCTATATCTACATTTTATTGTTTTTGAGTTATTTTGACTCGGTTTTATTCAATTTCTTAGTGATATGTCTTGTTTTTATTTTCAATAGCCATGAATTTTGAAAATAAAAAAGACCAAAGATTTTAATAAATACCAAAATAATCAAACAATGGCATGAATACAAATTACAACAGCAACAGAATTATAATAAAATCTTGATGAAACAAACAAAAATATTAATATATTGATTTTTATCCAATAGATGTGTGTGTGTTTTGTCTCTTTAACGTCGGCCTATTTCCGCGACTATGGCCAATCACCGACGCCAGGGAGCAGTTTCACCTCACTATCCTGGAAATTTTGCCGAAACCCTGTCTTTCTGTAAGGAGGGTAGCGATCTTTAACGTGCCCAACATCTCATGGACACGGGACCGACAGCTTTACGCCCCCTCCGAAGGGCGGAACGTGCAGACATTAAACTTGCTCAAATACAATGCCAGAACCTCGGTTGATGTTAATGTTACAGTTTGTACTGAAAAAGTGAAAGGCGTACCCCGGGATCGAACCCAGTACCCTTCGGTTCAAAGGCACACGTTCTTACCCCTGAACCACCGAGGTTCTATCCAATAGATAAGGCAACAGTTACTAAATATGTTCAAAATGTTCAAACCTTTTGCTGTGTGCATAATCTGCTATCATAAAACGTCTGACTAGATACATTACGACCTATATATATATATATATATATATATATATATATATATATATATATATATATATATATATATATATATATATATATATATATATATATATATATATATATATATATATATATATATATATATATATATATATAATATATATATATATATATATATATATATATATATATATATATATATATATATATATATATGTATCGACACGATAACTCAAAAAGTTATTAACCGATTTTAATAAAACTTTATTTTATTAATAGCTTGAAAGAGTTCGTTATCGAGGAAAATCAGACATGGTTTTCTGGGAAAATTGTGAGTTTGCGTTCGAAAAAAATTTGCATCTCCGAAAATTAAAGGCATTTTGATGAAGTTTGTTGCATACGTTGCCCAGGGAAAGGCCTTACTACTTAACAAAATTCAACTTCCTAGGTTTATAGAAAGCTGAGTTATTCAAATTTGAAACATTTGATGAAAATTCGCTACCTTAACGCACTTGTTGCATCACGAACTTTTATTAATTTCTTTATTTATCTACTTATTTATTTACTTTACCATTTATTTATATGCTCACTTATTTATTTATCCATTTGTCTGATTAATTTTTTATATATTTGTCCATGCAAATGAAAATATGGGTTGTTAAGAAATAATTATGTGTTTGAAAAATTTTGGAAAGTTAAGGTCAAGATTGAATCATTAGATGGAATAAGTACAAGCAAAAAATAAATTTGGTATGTCAAAATTAGAAGTATGTTACAACTGGATGGAGTTTTCAAGCAGGTTTTGGTAGAATCTTATAAAATGATGTTACTACATAGTACAGGCCTCAGGCTTGTACGAATTATGATCATACAATGTGCAAGAATTCAATTTAGGACATCGCTTTCGTGAATAAGACCTCTTAAAAAATAAACCGAAACCAGGTATTAAAAGTCTGGACGCACCAAGTGCGTTATGGTAGCGAATTTTCATAAAAATATTTTTAATGTCAAATATAATGCGTTTTTTCAAGAAACGCATTAAAACATGATAAGTAGTATCACCTTTTTAGTAGAAACCACGTATCACATTTCATTAAAATAACTTTATTGTTCAAAAAAATACAAAAAAGTTCCGAAAATAAAGTTAAAATTTTCCGAAATAAGTGGTCCGATTTTCCTGCCCAACGAACCTATTCAAGAAGTTTACATAGACTAGACCTATAGTGACTAACAAAAAACCTGCTGGCAAAAATAATAAATAAATGTTTACACAAAAATTCTAGAGTTCTTTTCACGAAAATTGACTACTAAAACAGGTATCTATATAAAGTTCAAATTATGGCCTTAACGAAATCGCAGCAATTGTTCTCAAAAAATGCGCACCAGAACTTGCTCCTGTCCTGACTCATCTGTTTCAGACATCTTACAATAGAGGCATATTCCCTAGTAACTGGAAGACTGCTCGGGTACAACCCGTCCCAAGAAAAGATCCAAAGCGCTTCCTAGCAACTACCGGACTATTTCTCTCCTTTCAGTCGTATCTAAAGTGATGGAAAAGTATATAAACACCGAATTGCTAAAATTTCTTGAAAAACACAGTCTAATCCACGACAGGCAGTATGGATTCTGCCAGCGCAGATAACTGCCGACCTTCTTTCCTTTGTCACCTATTCTTGGAACAAGTCTATGGAACTACACGGTAAATCGATTATCGTCTAGACATATCCAAAGCATTCGACCAGGTCTGCCATGCAGCGCTGCTTAATAAACTTCCGACCTATGGCCTACCACCAAAACTCTGTACCTGGACAGGAAATTTCCTCTCCAACCGGAGCATTTCTGTTGTCGTGGATGGACATTCCTCTAAATTATATCCAATTAATGCAGGAGTTCCTTAAGGTTCAGCTTTAGCCCCTACTTTCTTTCTTCTCTACATCAATGACCTCATCTCTAGCACATCCAACCCAGTTCACAGTTACGCGAACGACAGAACCCTCCACTCAAATATACAATATTCTAAGCCTGTCTCTTTAGCCCAATTAGATGAGGATCGCAGACTCATGGAGGGTTCTGTCTCCGTGGATCTCCAAAAATTATTAGATTCAACCCCACCTCTGAGTCTTGCTTTCTATCTCATAAGAGATACACCAGCCCTAGACACATCACAACGAACAACCAAGTTATTCAAAGTAATGAGTCCTTTTCACTTCTTTCTGTGGATCGAAATCTCAATTGGCACCAACATGTCACATCAATTGCAGAAGCGGCTGCTAAGAAATTAGGTTTACTCTTGCGGGCTCGCAAATACTTTTCACCAGCTAATCCCTATACCTTGTATACTTCACAAATAAGGCCGAACCTCGAAAACTGCTCCCATATCTGGGGCGCCGCTGCCGCTTCTACACTCGATATCCTGAACTCCATTCAGAAGAGAACTATACGTCTCATCGGTGACCCTACCCTCACACAAAGGCTGCCATTCCTTGCCCACCGACGTGCTGTTGGTGACCCCTCTCTCACTCTTTTAAAGATATCTGCACGGGCACTGCTCAGAGGAGCTTTCTTCCATAGTTCCTCCACCTGTTGCCCCCAACAGATCTACCAGGGGAACAGAGCAATGCACCCTTTTACTGTACAGGTCACCAGACATAGAACATTTTGTTATGCACCCTCTTTTGTCCTGAGGACATTCAAGTTGTGGAATTCCTTGCCGGCACATGTTTTTCCTTCTCCTCCGAACCTTCAAACCTTCAAGTCCAGAATTAACAAGTTGCCTCTTTCCTCCTTGTCGGCACCCACGGTATTATAGTATTTAGGTTGTAAGCCCTCGTGGTGTGTTGTTGAAATATATATATATATATATATATATATATATATATATATATATATATATATATATATATATATATATATATATATATATATATATATATATATATATATATATATATATATATATATATATATATATATATATATATATATATATATATAGCTATTAATTAACTTTTCAGGGAAATTTGAACCCGTGGAGGTAAAGAGAAATATAATGGAAAAAATACACATCTTTTCATGTCACAAAATGTCAGAAATAAGAAGGTTTTGTGTGTGTTTGTGTGTGGCGTGGACTTTACGAGTGTACGCCTCTGGCCTGAGAAGGTTTTTTAAAATCTGTTACTTTGACATTTGTGAAAACAATTTATCAATTATTTATATATTATGCAAATGTAAACATAGATAATCCAATCAAATTATTTATTTCCTGCGTCCCTTCGTACCAAAGTTAACTTAAATATTTTAATATACATAAAGTGCGACATTTATGTCGATTCCGAGTTGCATGTCAACGTGTTTGGGAAATTCTTCGACGCTTTTGAGCTGTTGCTCTAGTTGGTAAGTACAGAAAATCACCACAACACATCTTTTTGAAGACCTGACCATCGTTTCACTAACAAAGTTAGCGTCATCAAAGAATGAAAAATTCTAAGAATTCTAGAATGTTTCATCCTTTCATGACGCTACTTTTGGTACTGAAACGATCGTCAGGTCTTTAAAAAGATGTATTATCAGTGCTCGTCGCAGGTTAAAATCTTCACTTAGTTCCAGTTGGTCCTTTGTCGAGACTATCAACTTGAGATTATTCATATACAGAAGATAATTTAGCATCATCTGCTTTGACAGTGCTTTTTCTACTGAAACCAACCATATCTGGTAGAGTCCAGGCGATTTAATGAGATCGCTCCAATGCGATGCAGAACCACAGTGCACTTAGCGACTCGTCTTGAAATATACCTCTTCTGGGTGGTATCGTGGTGGCTACGATGTTATCATCCCATTGTTATTATTATGTTATTTATATTATCGACACGCTGGAGCGCTTTCGCACTCCCTTAATAGGAAAAATTGATTCTTCCCGGGTATATCAAATAATACCAAGCCCAGATGGGGTCAGTTCGAAGTTGTCGGCCACTGAACGTCAACGCGATACCTAGGCATTTCCAGGAAATTTCCGCACAATGCCTTATAGAAGGGATTTCCAGGGCCCAGTCACCGCGTGACAAAAGAACTATTATAGTCTTCTTTGGAAGATTCTTAGGAACCAGACATAGAGCAGTTGGCGACATAAATATTGGGATCACCAGACACCATATCTGCTCTCCACTGTCTCTTCACTTCCATCTCAAGGTCTCTGTACTCAATGATTTCTATTATTAATTTCTATGTTTATTGTAATAATCATGATATCGTTATTGTTATGATTAGAATTAATAATCTGATTTTAACAGAATGAAAATGCAAAACCCCTATAAAGGCAGACTAACCCATTACCCACTCCATCTCTTAAATTCTTCGCTTTAGTGTATTCGTATGGAATTCCAAATCTAAAATTCGGCTATATACGAAATTTAACACTATGTTTTATTGCTATTTAGTATCATAAATTAAGTCAAATATAAATAGTACGTAACAAATAAATTTACTTTACAACTGATTGTATCACCCTTCGTATAAAACTTTGATTACAGAAGTATACGGTGTTGGTCATAAATAAACAATTTTTTACAAACCACTAGGTGCTAGATGAAATATTTACTTTTACTCAGCATGCGGTGCTATAATGTATATTCGCTGCTAATTACTCCGGTAAATTAAACATACGGGGGTGAATTCGAAATTACAATATAACTGCGATAGCAAATGACAAATTTTCACTTTCTGCGTTTACATGGCATCCATTTTAGATACTTTAAAACGCATCAATTTATCTTTTTCATTATCTCATGTCTAAAGATGATTCATTTTTAGTAAATTTTCGTAGAAAAAATTCACTAATGGGGAGATCCCGAGTTTTAAATTTTGAAAAAAATTTTGCAAATGAGCGCGAACTAGGACCCCTAGAACCCAAATCCGGGGTCAGTTTCAATTTTTATATGTTTATATATATATATATATATATATATATATATATATATATATATATATATATATATATATATATATATATATATATATATATATATATATATATATATATATATATGTATCACACCGATAACTCAAAAAATAATAGGCCGATTTTGATAAAATTTGGCATGTACCTTTCTTTTGTAAATGGCTTGGATAAGTTCGTTAGTCAGGAAAATCGGACGAGGTTTTCCGGGAAAATTTTGAGTTATCATTCAAAAAAAATTCTTATCTCAAAAAGTAAAAAGCCGATTTTAATAAAATTTAGCATGTACCTTCCTTTTGTAAATGGCTTTGACATGTTTGTTAGTCAGGAAAATCGGACGAGGTTTTCCGGGAAAATTTTAAGTTTTCATTCGAAAAAAAATTTTATCTCAAAGAATAATGGGCCGATTTTGATAAAATTTGGCATGTACCTTCATTTTGTAAATGGCTTTGACAAGTTAATTAATCAAAAAAATCGAACTAATTTTACCGAAAAAATTTTGAGTTTTCATTTGAAAAAAATTTTTATCTTAAAAAATAAAATGTCTATGATAACCAAATTTGGTAGGTAGGTTTACGATATAAAAAGTAAACTATACACCAAAATTTAGATTTCTATGTTACAAGAAAAAAAAGTTATAATAAAATATTTTGTGCCAGAACATTTCTATGAAAATTCACTACCATAACGCACTTGCTGCGTCCAGAGATTTTGTTCTCTGCTCTTGTTGTCTTGTTCAGAAACAATGATTTAACTAAAAGCCATTTCGATAACAATTAAAAACGCATTGAATTATGTATACAAACGATCTATAAAGATTTTTTTAAACTTGTTTTGGCCTCGAGCAAAGCTCTTTTTGCCACGGTCACTCCAGGTCAACAACTAGTGCTTCAGCTCCCCACTATGATACGATGTTTTCCATTAAAAAAAACACACACACAAGGGATTCTCTATGCAATCGTCTACCAAGCTCAGCAAACAAACCCTCAAATTTCCTTTTTTTTTTTCAACAACACACCACGAGGGCTTACAACCTAAATACTATCGTACCGTGGGTGTCGACATGGAGGAAAGAGGCAACTTGTTAATTCTGGACTTGAAGGTTTGGAGGTTCGGGGGAGAAGGAAAAACATGTGCGGGCAAGGAATTCCACAACTTGGAAGTCCTCTGGACAAAAGAGCGAGCATAACAAGATGTTCTATCTCTGGTGACCTGGACAGTAAAAGGGTGCATTCGCTCTGTTCCCCTGGTAGATATGTTGGGGGCAGCAGGTGGAGGAACTATGGAAGAAAGCTCCTCTGAGCAGTGCCCGTGCAGATATCTATAAAAGAGAGTGGTCACCGACGGCATGTCGGTGGGCCAGGGATGGCAGCCTTTGGGTGAGGGTAGGGTCACCGATGAGACGTATAGCTCTCTTCAGAATGGAGTCCAGGATAGCGAGTGTAGAAGCGGCAGCAGCACACCAGATGTGGGAGCAGTATTCGAGGTTTGGTCTTATTTGTGAAGTATATAAGGTATAGAAATTAGTTGGCGAAAAGTATTTGCGAGCCCGGAAGAGGAAACCTAATTTATTAGCAGCCGCTTCTGCAATTGATGTGACATGTTGGTGCCAATTGAGAAATCGATCCACAGAAATGCCAACAAGTGAAAAGGACTCATTACTTTGAATAACTTGGTTGTTTATTGTGATGGGTCTAGGGATGGTGTATCTCTTATGAGAAAGAAAGCAAGACTGTCATTTGGTGGGGTTGAATTGTAAAAGATTTCTACTTCCCCAGTCTAATATTTTTTGGAGATCCACGGAGATAGAACCCTCCATGAGTCTGCGATCCTCATCTAATTGGGCTAAAGAGACAGGCTTAGAGTATTGTATATTTGAGTGGAGGGTGCTGTCGTCCGCGTAACTGTGAACTGAGTTGGATGTGCTAGAGAGGAGGTCATTGATGTGGAGAAGAAACAAAGTAGGGGCTAAAGATGAACCTTGAGGAACTCCTGCATTAATTGGATACAGTTTAGAGGAATGGCCATCCACGACAACAGAAATGCTCCGGTTGGAGAGGATCGTATAAACCAATAATAATTTACGAAGAAAGACTATGTCCATCATACTTTACATTTTGTTTTTGTGGGTAGGGTGTATGTGTTACCTATAAATAATTAAGAGGCAAGGTTGATGACAATGCAGTTCTGAAGTTGTCTTCTGAATATGCAATTTTTAATGAACATTTTAATTTACTGTTCATCCTAATAGTTGATGAAGTCGCAAGTGCTAATAGCAGAATTATTATTATAATCTTAATGTTTGAAAACTAGGCAATTTCCAGGAGCAATTTTATTTATCTATTTATCTGTATAAATAAATTAAACCTTGGAGAGGGTGTATATAAACTGTTGTTATTATGATTATTATTAGCATTCACTAAAGTTATCTTTGCTCACAAGAATTTTGCTCACGTTTTAAATACAGTGTGTTCATAATCTCCCCTGCTTTACCGACATATCTCCTAGTTCCATGAAAATGTCTGAAACACTAAAGATATTAGATGAAATTTCAACCTTGGCAATTTCTTATACAGCGTAATAGTTCTGATAAAACAAGAACGCCTTGTTTTCCTGAAGATGGTTTTTTAAAGGCAGAAAAACCCCGGGAAGTCCTAATACAGAATAAGTAATAATTATTATTACTAAACACATAAACGTGCCCACCGGTATTTTTTATGAAAAAGAGAAAATTGTCGCATCGAAAAGTCATTTTGAACAATGTCTTTAGTGTTTTTGTTTGTTGTTTTTTATTTATTAGTTAATAGCGTTTGTTAAATTTCTGATATGTTAATGTTTGATAAAGTATTCAAAGGACATAATTTTGTTTTGATCTCAATTCTAAAAATCTAACTTTTCACAAAAACAGGTAGTTTGCCGAAACATTGACAAAAGGAAAAAAGGTACAAAATTTAATTTTGATTAGGTTATGGTTGAAACAGCATGTCATTTAAAGGGTGGCCCACCCATAATTTATACCTTTTTGAGTTTATATCCAATTCAAATTTTTGTCAAGGAACGACGTTGATAAAATAAAACCAGCTACCAAATTTGGTTGTTGTATGTTGGGGCATTGCGGAAATATAGCTGTTTATTGTAATTATTAGAGAATTTTCCGAGGGCAATATCTCACCAACCATGGGCGTCAGAGAAAAATTTTGTATAAAAAATAGACTTAGTTTGAGGTGCTCTACACGCATACATTCTGTGTCCATTCCGTTACGAATCACCCTGTATATGTAAACAAATATAACTGAAACTGACACCGGATGTGGATTTTAGCGGCCTGGTTCGCGCTCATATGAAGACATCTTTTCAAAATTAAAAAGTCGCGGTCTCCTCAATGGAGAATTTTTTCTACGAAATTAAACCATAAAGCCTATAACTGGAACTACTGCCAAAGCATCAGAGAAAGGGTCTCTATGAATTTTTTGTAAATATTTTAGTAAAATGAAGGACAATGACGGTTGAAGCTGAAACTTAAGGCTTTGTAAAACACAATTATTACGACATATTCTCTACATAACCCGTATTTGTTTCAGATTCTTTATCTGAATATTGCCAATTTTGACGTTCTAAATCGTCACGTTTTCGAGGAAAAGTTTTTAAATTTTAAAAGTATTTCTGGTTTTTCGTGACTTTCTACTCTGAAATACTGAATCTTGGTCTGTAATATACAATATTCGTAAAACACACTTCTTGCCACATTTTCTCTGTACAACCCGATTCGTTTTAGGCTCTTTTCCTAAATGATGCCAATTTTAACGTTTCAAATCTGGAATTTGACGTTTTAATAAGAAAGACTATAAAACTTTCAAAGTAATTTTTCTGGTACTTCTTGCCTTTTTTTGCGCCAAAAAACATTGCCTTGATCTGTAATATACAATGGATTTTGTTATCGAGACAAAATATTTTGGTTTTGTGCATTTATCTCGTCAGCAGTGGCATCCAAAATGTGTCTCTTTAAATGCTAATAGTTTTTGTTCTTTTAACCTAGAGACCTAAATTTTGGTGAGTGTTACACAGTTTACAATATAAACACAATATAAACCTGCTTACGAAATTTGGGTGCCATAGCTTTATAATTTCCGGAGATACAATAGTTTTTCGAAAGAAAACTGAAAGTTTTCCCTAAAAAGCTTGTCCGATTCGCCTAGATAACGGACTTATCCAAGCCACTTGCAGAAGGAACGCACTCACCAAATTTGATCAAACCCCGTCCTTTATTTTTAGTTATCGGTGTGATACATACATACATACATATATATATATATATATATATATATATATATATATATATATATATATATATATATATATATATATATATATATATATATATATTAACTACATGGAGATTTCGTAAACGGTAAGAGATACAATTTTGAAGAATAGAAAAATGCGTGAGGGTTATTCGATTGGCCGTAGTCCTTAATACAAAACTACCAAAATATAAATATGTTTACAAAATGGCGAAGATATTTCATTTTGTCTAAAAACACAGTTTTTAGTTTTTGCTAGATATTTTGAAAACCCCAACAGATATTTTTAATTTCCATACAGCAGCTCATTGGGCTCGGAATAGCGCAACTTTTTTCCCATTTAACCAGAATTCAATCTCTTACCGTTTCCGAAATCTCCATGCAGTTACTTTTATCTGGGACACCTGTATATATACATATACAGTATATGTATATTTAGAATATATATATATATATATATATATATATATATATATATATATATATATATATATATATATATATAGTGTCTCATTACGTGCTATCGACCTCAGAAATCTAAGGGCACCCAAAAAACGCAAGTTCTTTGCCAAAATATGCTCTATGTTTGTCACTTTTTTGGCACATCTTCAGGAGTCGAGAGCTGACCAAGTGAAAAAAGCTGCTAGGAAGGAAACACACAAGGAGTGAAACATCTCACCTGTTTTGATATTTCACACATAACGATCACACAAATGTTTAATTTCCCAAATTTTAGTGTATCCACTTTATTGCATAATATATCATTTAAGTCATTAAAAATTTACTGAAGAACGAGTCGTATTTTCAGCACAAAGATAGTAGCTCATTATTTATTATGTATGTTATAATATGCTATAGTATTTAGATCATGATGACCAGGCAATTGCTGCCACGTGTCCTTAACGGTCAACAATCTTTATTTTATAAGTAGATGTTATTGACAGGTTTTACTGTATTTTGATGCCAAGCAGCTACTGCCTCCCCCCCCCCCCCCCCCTCTCTATCTCTATGCCATTGCTTCAAGACCATACTGTATATTAATTTGATCAAGGAGATGCCCAAACAAAAGTAATCTCTCTTTAATGTAAACTCTTGACTATTGTAGCTTCCCTTACATGCAAGCTTTCACGATTGTGTTTGTTTTTAAGCTATCCCTTGTATAATGAGCTGCTGAAACTTCCCTGATAAGAGTAGGAGATTAATTTATCCCAGCAATGGTGAAAAATAATCTTGGGTCAGTAGAGCAAATTATAATTTCCTTTTTATTCATACACGCAATTATTATAATATATTACCTTAGTAACTAGTATATCATTGTTAATAGTGTGCGTGTACGAAACAAAACACTGTTCAGACGAATATGTGTGATTGGAAATCTAACATTGGAAACAATATTGTTGTAGTTTTTCAACGGAGTAACCATTTCTCACAGGAAAAAGCAAACTGGAACATCGGGGAGTTACCAATGCTGTAAAAAATATGAATAGGCTTCGTTCTAAAGATTCCCATCACCTTGTCTTTTACAATAGTTACAAAAAAAGAAGGTATGGTGTAGTATGAGAACCTAATGAGGGAAAATGTGTTTCGTTGACAGGCGCTGACAACAGTTGATGGTATTACACAAGCTCGGTGAACTTTTAATTCAATTAGTAGTTAAATTTAACAAGTACTGTTTTTTAATGTGCTTTGTACAGATTAGATGATTTTTAGGATGAAATTGTTTTGTCATGACTTTTTTTAAATCGTGGCTAAAAACACTACTGATACAATCTGAAGTATAATACCTACGGTCTTGGCTCATTTACCCACAAGTCCAGAATAACTCGTACTCAAAAACTGTACAATACACTGAAAATTAGATTTTATTCAGGAGAATGATCTAAATAAAGAAAAAGTCTCGACGCAGCAAGTTCGTTATGGTAGCGAATTTTCATAGAATTGGTTTTAATGTTAAATATGTTTTTTCGAGGACATCAAATTTAGTAGACCCGATAACCTTTGTAGGAGAAACCATGTACCGTATTTCATCAAACTAACTTTTTGTTTGAAAAATTCACAAATTCTCCGAACATAAATTTAAAATTTTCCCAAAAAAACTGGTCTGACTTTTCTGGTCAAGGAACCTACCCTAACAATTTGCAGAAGAACTACACCAGCCAAGAATGAATTAGTCACAGAAAGCTTTTTAACAAAACTATAAAAAAATGTTTACCTGAAAATTTGCAAACAATATGTTTCATGAAATTACAATTCTGCAAAATTGGCTAAGCAATATTACATATAAATTACATAAAAACCTTTTTATTATATTTCAACAACACACCACGAGGGCTTACAGCCTAAATACTATCGTTCCGTGGGTGTCGACAAGGAGCAAAGAGGCAACTTGTTAATTCTGAACTTGAAGGTTTGGATGTTTGGAGGAGAAGGAAAAACATGTGCCGGCAGGGAATTCCACAACTTGGAAGTCCTCGGGACAAAAGAGCGGGCATAACAAGATGGTCTATGTCTGGTGAGCTGGACAGTTAAAGGGTTCATCCGCTCTGTTTCCCTGGTAGATCTGTTGGGGGCAGTAGGTGGAGGAACTATGAAAGAAAGCTCCTCTGAGCAGTGCGCGTGCAGATATCTATAAAAGAGAGAGAGAGAGAGAGGTCACCAACGGCACGTCGGTGGGGAGGGATGGCAGGCTTTGGGTGAGGGTAGGGTCACCGATGAGACGTATAGCTCTCTTCTGAATGGAGTCCAGGATAGCGATTGTAGAAGCAGCAGCGGCACCCCAGATGTGGGAGCAGTATTCGAGGTTTGGCCTTATTTGTAAAGTATATAAGGTATAGAGATTAGCTGGTGAAAAGTATTTGCGAGCCCGGAAGAGGAAACCTAATTTATTAGCAGCCGCTTCTGCAATTGATGTGACATGTTGGTGCCAATTGAGAACTCAATCCACAGAAATGCCAACAAGAGAAAAGCACTCATTATTTTGAATAACTTGGTTCTTCATTGTGATGGGTCTAGGGATAATGTATCTCTTATGAGATAGAAAGCAAGACTGAGATTTGTAGGGGTTGAAACGGAGACAGAAACCTAAGTTCAGCCTTTCCCAGGGCAATAGAAATAATTTTATCTGCTGAAACAACAGGTGGGAACGTGCTCTGGCAGAAATTACTCCCAATAGATTTAGCAAGATTCCGGAAGGGTTTGCTGTCGTTGGAGCTTGAGCTTTGTTTTAGATGTGATTATTAAACGAGTTTTTTGCCTCAGAAAGAATGCGGACATAGCGTTTTCCTGCGTCGTTAAATGCTAGACGGTTTTCTTGACTGGGAATGTATAAAAGAGTTTTGTGAGATTTGACCTTTTCAAGTCAGGCCTTGTCACAGGATTTAGAGAACCAGGGCTTTTCAGTGGCTGAATAGGTTTTCGGTGTACGTGGAATAAATAATTCCATGCCAGCTTGGATGATTTCGGTGACGTTTTGTGAGATATCCGAGGGGACAGGTCAGACAGACGCCCATGGAAATGAGGAAAAATAATCCCGCATTTGTAGTGCCAAACGATACGTGGGTGTGATGACTGTGTGACCTCGGGTTGCATTGCGCAGGAAGCAGTGACCATGCCGTGGTCTGAGCGACCAAGGGGGGCGGTGACTGATGTCTTATAGCATTCAGGTTTTGTAGTAAGAATGAGATCCAAGGGATTTGAGCTGTGTGTTGGGATGCGAGGAAAGTAAGTAGGTTGCTGAATCATATTGACTAAATAATTGCTGACTGCGAAGGCCTCCGTTGCTCTCCCTTGTGGATCAGTTTTTGAAGATCCTAGCCATTCATTATTATGGACATTGAAGTCACCAAGAATAGTGACATCTGAGGAAGGATATTCAGAAATCATGGTCGGTTTTTTCAGAAAGGTAGTCGAAGAGCTGGACAAAGTTGTTGTCAGAAGGTGACCGGTAAATGCAACACATTAATTTAGTTGCAACCCTGATAGAATTTCATCCAAAGTATGTCTTTTCCTCCAGCTTCCAATTTGGGGAGTCTGGTGCCGGGTAGATTGCTACGGGGACGTATGTTCACACACCTCCATGCAATCTAAAGAAAGTAAGGAGCTCATACTCCGGGAAATTAAGGTGATTAGTGGCTGCTTTGGCACTGATTTGGTTTTCGGTGAGAAAAGGAAGTTGGGGCTTATTAGCCTGGAGGGAATGGTGGACGGAGTTCAGGTTAGAATTTAGGCTACATATATTCGAGAAAGATATGTTAAATATTGATGCCGGCGTCCCTTGCACACCCCTCTCCCGAAGATCCGAATGGAGGGGTATTTTACGTCCGGAATATTTTGTACAAGGAAGAGCCATCATCATTTTTGTTTATAAGGAAAACCAGCTCATACACCAGATCCGGAAACGTCCGTTGGGACTTCACCGTACGGGGTGGTACCTCCTCGGGCGTGAAAAAAATCCTTTACTATCACGTAAAGGAAAAGTCTACTACCACCTACCAAATATGTCTAAGGCCAGAGGCGTGCACTCGCAAAGTGCGCGCCACACACACAAACCCGCGCGCGCACGCACAAATATAAATTTAGGTTAATTAATGAATTTTCATTAAAAAATTCACTAATAGAGAGGTAACGATGGAAAGACTTCCGGAATTGTTTTTTCATATGACTGCGAATTAGGGCCACTAGAACCCATATCTTGCATCCGTTTGAATTTTTATATGCATATAATCATATCATCATATATTTAGCGTTTAAAATAATACGTGGTAAATTTTTAACCTAAGAAGTAACTAACGCTAAGGAGTACACAACTCACAAAAGTATAAGACATACTTGTAAGTTATCAGATTACAATTTATAGTACTCTAACCACTTATATAAACCATTAGCATTAGATGCAGAAACTATTATACATTTTTGTTATAGGATTAAATGAAGAATTCAAATATAAGAAAACGTACAGAGTGTCTCATTTTAAATAATATATTTAATACAAAAGTGTCTACTTTCAAGACATTTGTGTAGAAAAACACTTTTGCACTGAAAGTACGTATCATACAACTGGCTGCCAAATAAACAATTACCAATGAATCAGTCTGAAATTTTGGATGGTGCTGTTTGAAAGTGTAACATTTTACACGTTTTACAACCTTTCCCATACAATAAGGTTCATAAATACGTCTTGCAATATTTATTCAGTAAGGGAATGTTGCCAACATAAGGTGACGTCATAATCATCAAGGTGAATTACCAGGATCGTGGTCAATGACCGCACGGTTTTATTAGTCAGTGAGAGTTGCTGCTTTGCAACTTATTCAGATCCCTACACATAGAGACACACACATTCTCTGATACCGGTTCTGCTTTCGTAGGAATAATTGACACTTGGTAGTTCAGATTTATTTGTCAGATAAGAAAACTTTTATAAAGTCGTGCAAGACTTGAAACGCTCTCTTCTTAATAACCTTTGAGATAAAGAGTAATATGTCGATAACATCTAGATAAGCAATAAAAAGGCAGCACGCCATTATGAGGTAAGATGAAAATGTAACGCTCGCCTGTTTTATAGTAAATTTGCTTTCATAAACTGCTTTGTTTAATACCTAGTTGCTGTCTTATTTTCATGATGGCTTGTAGAAAGGTTCTCGTATAATTCAATATTAATAAACAAATACTTTGTGTTTTTACAATTAACATGCAGATAGGTTTTGTATTTGACGTGAACATTCTACAAGCTGCCACATGTGAATGACCTCAAACTCAACACATATTTATACGGGTTAATTATTGCAGACACCCTGTTCTTTGGTAACGTTTTTCTTCTTCTCATGCATGACTTCTACAACATGAAGTAGAGAACATTTGGCGTTGTAACATCCACCACACACTGTAACCACCATCTAGCAAGAATGGTTAAAGAAAAATTAAAGGCTTTATACTACCACACAGACTTGCCATCTTCAAGGGTTTAGACCTATAATGTAAAAAATAATAATTTATTATTTCTGAACGTCATTATTATATCTGAATGTCATAACGTCTGGGTTTGACATGGTGAAAGGAAAATTAAAGGCTTTATACTACCAGACAGACTGATTTATTCTCAAAACCCTACGCGTTTCAACACATTAACGTGCCATCTTCAGGGGTTTAGACAAAATTCCTGTTTCAATTACAGAAATATGCTGTATGAGAAGTTGTCAAGGTTTGGCTTTTCATCTATTGTCCTCAGTATACCAAACTGCAAAAACCAGGAAAGCAGGAACATGACAAGACTTGAAGAAAACCAGAGGATGAATGGAAAAGGCGCTTGTTTTTTAGTCGAATTTCTTAAAAAACTTGTTACATTCTAGGTCTAAACCCCTTAATATGGCACGTTAATGTGTTGAAACGCGTAGGGTTTTGAACATAAATCAGTCTGTCTGGTAGTAAAAAGCCTTTAATTTTCCTTTAACCATGTCAAACCCAGACCTTATGACGTTCAGAAATAATATCTAGCAAGAAAATTTAAAGAGCTTCTCAACGCATTCATGCTGATTTTCAAGACCAGTCCAAGTAGAAGTCCCTACAATTTTTTTTCAACGGTTTAGGCAGCCTTGAGTCGCCCAATAATGTGCTGAGTGGTTTAAATGGCCCTGAACAATCGCAGGCCTTCTCTGATACGGTCAACCAATGGAACTTCGCCAACAGGACCGAAGTTAAGTACCTTACTTATATGCTTTCAGTCTTCAAACATATGTAGTTTCATTTAAACTGCTACAGTCCATCACGAAACACATGGTCATCCTATTTTATATAACTTCAGTATTTTTCTTATTATTAAATTAACTTACTTGCATTATATAAATTCCACATTTTTTAATAAACAAATTTAACCGTATTTTTTATTTTTATTTGTGCATCAAACACCATACCACTTGTGAGTGCAATATCCATTGAAAGCAGACAACCTCTTGAGTTGTAACGAAAATGTAAAAAAGTCAAACATTATTTTTTGCGGAAAAAACATCACTCAAACCAAAGGTAAGCTTGATAAATACTATGGGGCTACTGCACCATCAATTTCCATAGTAAAAATGTGGTTTACTGAATTTCGTTGCGACCGTACAAGCACAAATGACGCCGAACATTCTGGACGCCCAGTTGAGGTCGCTACACCCGAAACAATTGAAAAAATTCACGATATGGTGTTGGCCCTTTGTACAATTTACATTAAAGTTGATGTCCTCGTCTAAACAGCCAAATTAAATTTTAGTAATCCCTTATATACAATTTTAGTGAATTTTTATTTAAAAAAATTCACTAATAGAGACGTATCGATGGTGAGACTTTGCAAAAATTTTTGCAAATGAGCGCGAATTTGGGCCCCTAGAACCCATATCCGGGGTCAGTTTTAATTTTTGAATGTGATAGCTTGGACGAGTTCGTTAGCCATAAAAATCGGAGACGGTTTTCTAGGAAAATTTTCAGTTTTCTTTCGAAACAAATTTTTTTCTTCGAAAATTACAAAGATATTTCGATAAAATTTGGTTTACATATTGCTTTGGGAAAGACCTAATTATGTGCCAAAATTCAGCTTTCTAGGGTTACAGAAAATTGAGCTATTTAAATTTGAAACATTTATATTTAATATCACCGCCTTTCATTGTCAATACCTGATATGAGATCTAGTATGTGGTTGCCGTGGTAACGGAACATTTGATATTATTGCGTAGGTCTGTTAGACGCTGTAACTGATGTCGTATGGTATTGGTATGAGATTGTTTATTTGTTTGAGTCGACGAATTATTTGTGTCATTTGGGAAATTTTTATATACAAGTGCAAATTATTCCTTTATTAATGTTAGTGGGTGGATTAAACAGTGTTTGTTATGTTTTATCAACACGTATAAAGGATCGAAGTTTTACAAAAGGGCTGATATGCAACAGGTTAGTTCTTACTCTCTAATGCTTTGGCGGTAGTTTTAGTTAAGTTTATGGTTTAACGGTCCATAATTTTTAGCTAATTTTCGTACAAAAAATTCGTCAATGAGGAGACCGCGACTTTAGAATTTTAAAGATTTCTTCAAATGCGCGCAAACTAAGCCCCCGGGAATCCGTATCCAGGTTTACGTTCAGTTTTGATCTGCTTACATATAATACAGGGTGACGCGTTTCTACGGTAAAGCTGAATATATGTATTATTATACAAGAGACGAGAAAAAATTGTATAAGTTAATTATAGGGTGTCTTGAGCTGCATCTTATAAAATTATTTTGACAATCACCGGCTGGCCCACAAGTCGATCGTTGGTGATCCCTACAAATTTTTTTTCGAAAAGCCTTATTTTATTGCATTTTTTATCGAAATATGTTTGTAAGAAAAAAAATCAAGACGCAGTAAGTGCGTTTTGGTAGCAAATTTTCATTAAATGCTTCAAATTTCAATAACTCAATTTCCTATTAACCTAAGATTTGTTGGTTAGAAAACCAAGGTTTAAGGTATATTGTCGGAAAATTGTTGTACATTTTCAAACAATAAGTTATTTTGATAAAATATGGCACATTGTTTCTACTATATAGGTTATACCGGTAACCAAATTGATGACTGCTTGCATTAAAAAGACATAATTGATATTCAAAGCATTTTTATAAAAATTCACTGCCATAACGCACTTGCTGCGTCCAGAGTTTTTATTTATTCATCAGATTTATATAAATAGTTAGTTTCAACAGATGACAGTACACGACGGTAATTCCAAGTCGCCTCAGCAACGCCACCTGTGTTAAACATGGGTACTTATTATAGACCCTATTTGTGGGAAAAGCTTGAAGATTTTGAAATTCGCATTTTTAACCCATACCCATCATTCCCGTGTTGTAAAACATGCGTTTTGTAGGACGAAACTTTATAATATTCCTTACGAATTCTAACATGATTTATCGATAAATTATGAATATTGACGCCCAGTTATTTATTGCACACTTATTTTACATCATGTTACAACTACACGATAACGTAGAATATTATTTAATAGCTGGTTCCTATATTATATAAGCTGATTTTTAATGTCAAGGAGATATCCGCATTGTATTATTATTCACTTTTGTCTATACAAAGTTCATTCATCAAAAACAAATGTCACATTCTACTTATAGGATTTCACACGGATAGAGTAAGTGTGTTAGGGTAGCGAATTTTCATAACATTTTTTCGAATGTAAATAACTCATTTTTTTCTTTAGCTACGTATTGAAACAAAAAGCAGAATGGCCCCAGAAACCACAAAATAATAACTTCCCGATTAATTGTTGATAATCAAGAAAGAAAAAGTTAGTCATATTAAATAAATATTCTATAAAGTGAGCAAGTCGCCTCTGAAAAGGCTACAAGGGTACTACTATTCCTTTCAGAATCGCATCCCCAACACGGAGATATTTGTTTTAGATTGTTTCAATGAGTGTATAGGCCTTTGGCCTCTCAGAGCTGCGACCCCAATGGGTCTCTTCCCAAACAACATTTTCAAGTAAAGTTTAAGTGTATTTTACCAACCTGGGGAATAAACTAAAAGTTTATGGCATACTTCGACCTAAAAGCTACCAATTGTGGAATGAAAACTCGAAATTATATTTAAATATATGTATAGGTAAAATTGAACCAAATTTTTCCCAATATAGTTATTTGTAAGTTACTGACTTTAAAGATTTGGATCAATGATAAAGGTAATTCGCACTGTATAAAGAAAAAAAACACTGAGGTTATGTTTTTTTCTGTTAACATGATTATGATAATTCTATATAATTCAAGCGCCTATGTAAAAATTATGGACGCCGCAAGTGCGTTATGGTAGTGAAATTTCTTAAAAATGCTTTTAATAGCATATATTTGTGTTTTTTTTTAAGAAAGCAGACATCAAATTTGGTTACCACTATAACCTATATAGTACAAACAATGTGCCATGTTTCATCAAAATAACTTTTTGTTTGAAAATGTACAAAAATTTTAAGTAAAATTTAAAGTAAACTTAAAGTGTTCCCCGAAAAAACTCGTTTCTTGGTCAACCTTATAGGTTAATAGCAAATGGAGCTATTAAAATATGAAGCATTTAATCAAAATTCGCTAGCATAACGCACTTGATGCATCCAGAATTTATTTTCCTACAAACATGCATTATATTTCGATGGAACATGCAAAAATGCAATAACATAAGGCGTGTTTGATTAAAAGAAAAAAGAAAATTTTTATCACCAACGACTTATGGACCAGCCATGATTGTAGAAATATGTTTTAAGATGTAGCTCAGGACACCCTATAATTAATATATACACATTTTTACAATAACGGATATATTGAGCTTTATTGATTTTTTACGAAAATGCGACAAAAATTATATACAATTAAACGATAAACTCTATAGCTAAGGCTACTGCCAAGCATCAGAGAAAGGGTGTATTTGAAATGAATTTTCTGGAAACATTTTAGTAAAATGAAGGAAAATGACGGTTGAAACTAAGACTTCAGGGTTTGTAAAACATCCTTCTTGAGACATTAGATTTCCATAGCCCGTATTAGATTTAAGTTATTTGCCTAAATGTTGCCGATTTTGACGTTTTAAATCGCAACTTTGACGTTTTGAGGAAAACCCCAATTTATTTTTCTTTAAATGTCTGTACCTTTTTTGTCTTTTGACCTACAGAGCTAAATTTTGGCAGGTAATTTACCTCTAGCAATATAAACCCGTGTACCGTATTTCTGCCACGTTCGTTGGCTAAACATTGCCAATTTTGACATTTAAAATTGCGAGTTTGACGTTTTGAGAAAAACCACATTTTTTTTTTCTTTAACTGCCTGTAACTTTTTTATCTTTTAACTTAGAGACCTAAATTTTGGTACAGGGTTCGCTCTTTATAATACAAACAGCTACCAAATTTGGTTGCACTTACTTTGTTATTTCCGGAGATATAAATTTTTTTCGAAAGAAAACACAAAATTTTCCGGGAAAACCTCGGCCGATTTTTGTGGATAACGAACTTATCCAAGCCACTGGCAAAAGGAAGGTATTCACCAAATTTAGTCAAAATCGGCTAATTATTTTTTGAGTTATTGGTGTGATATATATATATATATATATATATATATATATATATATATATATATATATATATATATATATATATATATATATATATATATATATATATATATATCATACCGATAACTCAAAAAATAATGGGCCCATTTTAATGAAATTTGGTACGTACCTTCCTTTTGCAATTTTTAATAAGTGTGTTTCACAAAGCCTTCAATTTCAGCTTCAACCATCACTCTCCCTCATTTTACTAAAATGTTTTCGGAAAATCCATTTCAATAGACCCTCTTTTTGATGCTTCGGCAATAGTTTCTGCTATAGAGTTTTTGGTTTATGGTTTATTTATATAGCATCATCAGAGGATGACAAATTCGCAGACTTTTCCATCCGCTTATGACGCTATATTGGTTAGTGGAACGATAGCCAGATTTTTAAAATATAGCGTAGTGATTTGGGTTATCGGAGTGTACTTATTAGTGCTCATCACAGGTCCCCATCTTCACTTACTAGTTAAAGATTTGTGAAAGTCTAAACCGATTCAATGGTAAAGATACGAGTATGAATAGTGTAGCAGAGGACTCATTTCAAAAAACATAAAGCATTAGGATAGATTACGAAAATAAAACAGAAAAATACTCTGATTACCATGGTATGTGCCTCTGCACTTTTATTTTCTAACGTCTGTCTACTGTTTAATATCTGGACCGCATATTTTCATCTAATTGATAGCCTAGGGCAAATAATGAATCTAGCCTTAAAATATTTAGCATAATATCACATTACGTCGATTCGGTTTTTAATTCTACAGACAATTGATGCAAATTCCCATCAAAATTTCCAAATAACTCCAGATATACGTATTAGACGGCTATTATAGACGTCAAAGTCAAAAATGTTTATGACAAACCTACAATTATAAAAGTAACAAACAACTGAAAAACATTTTATACCAGCCATCGCGATCTTTTTGTTTGAAATATTTAAGCGCTTCAAATTGCATTGAGTGCATTTGAATTTTAAATGAAATCGCGCATATATTCATTGTCTAATTATTCAGTTATTCTATCTACCTACATGTTTTGGACTAATTTCTTTCATAGTATCATCGAAATTATCGAGAACCAAAATCATGCAAATAGCACAGACGTTTCGTGTATTTACTGATTATCCACGAGCGAACATTTTTTGTGTAGACGATTTTTGCCAATTATTCTCACATTAATTTTAATAAATTAAAAATCAGAAGTAGAACTTGTAGATGTATAAATGCAGTTACCTGTCTAAACGCATCTACTTCAGACTATATTAGTCTTTTATGATTGAAAATTGACACCGACTTTAAATATGGTTGGTTTTTAGAGGTTTTCATTCATGCACGTTTGGGGGAATAAATAAATATATATATATATATATATATATATATATATATATATATATATATATATATATATATATATATATTAAATTTTACTCATATAAGCAAATTGCGGTTTATTTAAGCAAAATATTTTCATTTAAACCAGAACTTGACACAATCTTCGTTATTTTAAATGGAATACCCACTTTTTAATGAATTTTCTTTAAAAACAATTCACTAATGAGAAGTTCCCGACTTTTGAATTTTGAAAAACTTTCTTCAAATAAGCGCAAACTAGCCCCCCTAGAATCTATATCCAGGTTTAAATTTGTATATGTTTATATATATATATATATATATATATATATATATATATATATATATATATATATATATATATATATATATATAAATTTAAAAAAAGATTTTTTATGTTTGTCATTTAATAATTAGTTTAGTAGAACTCACGTTATATCCTTGAGAATGGAATAAATTTTTCCGAAAGCTCGGCCTATAATAAAGAGTTTTATTTTGCAACTGACGGCTTTCCCACCATTTTTTGATAAACAACACTATAACCGTCACGACAAACTTAATAATTATATATATATATATATATATATATATATATATATATATATATATATATATATATATATATATATATATATATATACTCAAAAAATAATGGGCCGATTTTGATCAAATTTAGTACGTGCCTTCCTTTTGTAAGTGGATTGGACGAGTTCGTTAGTCAGGAAAATCTGCCTAGGTTTTCCTGGAAAATTTTGTGTTTTCTTTCGAAAAAATATATCTCCGAAAATATCAAAGTAAGTGCAAGCAAATTTGGTGCGCTGGTTTCCGGCATAAAGATTATTATACACATCAAAATTCAGATCTCTATGTTGAAAGACAAAGAAGTTAGAGGTAAATTAATTTTTGATTAATTAAATCTGATTCAAGAAAGTTAAAACGTCTAAATTGGGAATTTTAATTAACATGTATTACGAGACATACCTGCTAATACATATATATATATATATATATATATATATATATATATATATATATATATATATATATCGGGCGTAGCCCAGTTAGCTAAGCGTGTTCATCGGATAGTCGACTCCTACACGACGAGTTCAAATCCTAGTTAGTGACTTTACTTTTTATCATTCTTTTTTAAATCACATTTCACTTTACCGCTTTCTAATCAGATTGTTGTTATTCCGATGAATTTCCTAGCAAGTTTTTGTATACAAAATTATCTGATAACAAGGAGATGAAAGTTTTAAGACTTAGTTCAAATGAATAGCATATCTGGTTGTTTGTTCTTGCATTAACTTAGTGAAACAGTTTTATATTTAATACAGTCGTAGACTTTTCCCGTGGCTTCACAAGTGCCTGTTTTAGTGAATTTTCTTAAAAAAGTTCACTAATGAGGAGATTTTGACTTTTAAATTTAGAAAAAATTTCTTAAAATGTGCGCGAACTAGGCCCCTAGAACCCATATCCAGGGTCAGTTAAAATTATATATATATATATATATATATATATATATATATATATATATATATATATATATAAAGGGTCAACAATTTACCAAAATATAGGACTGTAAGTTTAAAGACAAAAAAGTTAGAGGCATTTAAAGAAAAAAAGTTAGGGGTTTTACTCAAAACGTAAAAAGTCGCAATTTCAAACGTCAAAATTGGCAACTTTTAGTCAAATACGGATTGTGTAAAGAGTGCTCTGAAAACCCTTAAGTTTCAGCTTCAACCACCATTGCCCTTGATTTTAATAAAATATTTCCAGAAAATTCATTTCAAATAGACACTTTCTCTGATGCTTTGGCGGTAGTTTTAGCTAAGTTTATGGTTTACCGGTCTATACTTTTTAGCTAATTTTCGTAGAAAAAATTGGTTAATGAGGACACCGCGGCTTTTTAATTCTAAAAAGATTTCTTCAAATTGGCGGAAATTAGGCCCCCTAGAATCCCTATCGGGGTTTACTTTCTGTTTACATATATACAGGGTGACGCATTACTACGGTAAAGCTCAATATCAACTGTCAACAGAAAAAAAAACACAACCGCAGTGGTTTTTTTCCTTTATCCACTGCGAATTACCTTTATCATTCATCCAAATATTTAAAGTATCTTCTTTGATCATTCAACATGTTGTCATTTTTAAACAAAGATGGGCATACCTAGTTGCTAATATCTACTGTTTGTTAAAACATACATAACCACAGATCCTACAGAATAATGTCACATGCGCAGTTCGTTGTTACGAATTTCACGGCACTTGCGCCCAGATGTCGGATTCAATAAAACGCTGGACATGTTTACCAATAAATTACGTCCATTGACCAAATATAGAACGAAAATGCCCTAAATATTACTAAAACGCGTTGGTCGAAATGCCTTACTGAACCTATTATCGACTACCCTATTACTCCTAGTTTATTCCCCACATTGGTAAAATACACTTAAATTTTACTTGAAAATAACCTGTGGCGATTTGGCCGCCGACCTATTGTTAGTGCGATTTTACGTCAATTTGACTTTAAATGTTGCTTGGGATGGAAGTACATTTTCATAAAAATGTTTTTGATAGCAAATATGCCTCTTTAATGCAAGCAGGCATCAATTTGGCCACCGGTATAACCTATATAGTAGAAAAAATGTACCATACTTTATCAAAATATCTTATTTGAAAATGTACAAAAATTTTCCGAAAATAAACTTAAAATGATTCCGAGAAAACTTGTTTCCAAGACGACGAACCTTAGGTTAATAGCAAATTGAGTTATTGAATTTTGAAGCATTTAATGAAATTTCGCTACCAGAACGCACTTACTGCGTCTCAATTTTTTCCAAACATGCATGATATTTCGATAAAAAATCAAAAAATGCAATAAGGAATGTTCAAAGAAAATTGTAGGTATCACCAACGACTTATGGGCCAGCCTGTGATTGTTAAAATAATTTTATAAGATGTAACTCTAGACACCCTATAAGTAACGTATACAATTTTTTCTCGTATCTTGTATAATAATTATTATATTGAGCTTTATCGTAGAAATACGCCAGCCTGTATATATATATATATATATATATATATATATATATATATATATATATATATATATATATATAAACAGAAAGTAAACCCGGATCTGGATTCTAGGGGGCCTAGTTTGCTCTCATTTGAAGATACCTTTTTGAAATTCAAAAGCCGCGGCCTCCTCATTAATGATTTTTTTCTACGAAAATTAGCTAAAAATTATAGACCGTCAACCATAAACTTAACTAAAACTACTGCCAAAGCATAAGAGAAAGTGTCTATTTGAAATGAATTTTCTGCAAATATTTTATTATAATGAAGGGCAATGATGGTTGAAGCTGAAACTTAAGGGTTTGCAGAACATCCTTTACATAATTCGTATTTATTTTAGGTTCTTTGCCTAAATGTTGCCAATTTTGACGTTGAAAATTGCGGTTTTTTACATTTTGAGGAAAACCCTAATTTTTTTCCTTAAATGCCTCTTACTTTTTGTCTTTAAACTTACAAATTAACTAACATGTGGGTATCTTCTTTAAAATAACGAAGATATGGTCAACTGCCACTTTAACCGGGAGTGGCAGACTGTTAAAATATTTTGCTTCAATAGAGCGCATTCTGCTTGTTACATGTGCAGAGTTTCAGGAAAAAACGGTGAGTGGTTCCTGAAATATGTATCGCGTAAGTTCTCTGCTGGACACCATATATATATATATATATATATATATATATATATATATATATATATATATATATATATATATTATAGTATTTACACCAGGGTGCAAATTAATGTGAACATTGAGAATTTCTGTATTATTTCAACATGGCAACGTTGCTGTGACAATTAAGTATTTCTCGAGATATCCCATAACCTGTCATTGGGCATTAATTTGTTGTCTATGTCAGTCGTTTTGCCGGTCATTGTGACTAAGCTACAAGTGTTGTTGTGGTCTTAGGAGCATGTTTTAGTTAGTTTTTCATGTTTGTTGCATTATGGACATTACGCCAAGGAAAAGAGAAAGGATAATTACGCTTAGTGAGCGCACGCCCATTCCGCAAAGAGACATTGCTGGCTAGTGTTCCGTAGGCTTGGGAGCTGTAAATAAGATAGTTAAACAACAAAGGGAGACTGGATCAGTTGAAGTGCAGCGAAAGGGAAAATGTGATAGAAAAAGGAAAACAACTTCCTGAGATAAATCGTTTCTTTTGAGAAATGGCAAGCTGAACCCCAAAAGGGCAAGCTTTAGTCTTCACAATTCTCACAAGCTGAAGTGAAAACTCACAACCCTACCTTTCGCAGACGCCTTTTAGAGGGAGGAGGAAATGCTGAGGCCTCAAAAGAACAGCTTCTGACGGAGGCTATGATGAAAAAAAAATGATTTGGGCAAACAAATAAGCTCGTTGTACAGAATAACGGTGAAGAAATGATGTAGTCTCAGATGAGACACAGTTTTTGGTACTGGGGTAGCGATCAAAATTCGTGCGAAAATGTGTGGACAAAAAAGCGTACTGCAACTCCTCTGGCCCAGGCCGTAAAACATCCAGTCAAAATGATGTTTTGAGGCTATTTTTTATACATGAGCACAGGAAAACGGGTACCTATCAAAGGCATGATAAAGGGTGAAAAATATAAAGATGTTAGAAATGTGTTTGTCCAGGAGACTGGGAAAAGTTCAAGCAGCTGGTGAACCAATTTTCCAGTAAGATTCAGCACCGTGTAATGTGTCCAAGAGGATGCTGAAATATTTTAAGAGCAAAAAGATTACCCTTCTAGACTGGCCTAAAAAACCACCGGACATTAATCCTATTGAGAACTTGTGGTCTATGAGCAAGGCTAGATCCTCATTGCCACAGACAGCCAGATAGCCCCTAACGCCCTAAGTAGTCCACGGGTAAATTCCTGGCTGGTGAGTGAATGCCGAGACGAGACGAGCGACCTGGCTGGGCAGAATGAGGTCACCCTCATCTGGTTGCCGGGTCACTCGGGGGTCAAAGACAATGAAGAATCTGACAGTCTCGCGAAGAGAGGGTAAGTAAAACCATTTATGGGACCAGAACCAGCTCTGGGCGTGACAAAGAGGGGGCCATTAAGTCCTGGGTCAGAAACCAACACAAGGTGTACTGGGCAAACTGTCCAGGGCTCATGGGAAGTCAATAATTGACGAACCCAGTTTAAAGAAAGCTGTGGAGCTGCTAAATCTTAGCAGAGGACAGCTCAGAAACATAACAGGTCTCTTGACGAGACACATGGCCGTCAAGAAACACCTGCATAAAATGGGACGGTTCGAGGGGGGCCTCGCATGCAGACTCTGCGGCAAGGGGGAGGAATCAACCAAGCACATCTTGTGCGAGTGTAAAGCTCTGGACCACAAAAGACAACTGATCTACGGACAGTCTAAACCGGAGACAGAGCAATATAAAACTTCACCCTACCAATCGCTCGGCAGACTAGTTCAAGGCACAATGATTTTGGAATGGGTGGAGTAAGACTAAGGGCATGCACAATCAACCAAAGGTTGCAGTGCTATCGAGGCGGCAAGGCCGCAGACGAGCCCTCAGGGAAAAAAGGCTAGATTGCTAAAAATAAATTGTACCACAAAAAGTAAGATGATTAAGGCTATCATTCAGGTGTGATTTCGAGATGACAAAATCAAGGAGAATCACCACAATACCTCAAAAGTTAACTGATTTTCAAGAAACTTGGCATGCATGTTTTTGAGCCAATGTCTTGAACCAGTTCATTATCCAGTTGAATCTAACCAAATTCTCTGGGCGAACTTTTCGCCTTCTTTCAAAAAAATGTTGTATATTCTGAAATAACAAAGCTTTTGTGACCAAATTTGTAACGAAAGTTGCTCTGATATAATGTAAGGCATATGCCAAAATTGAGATCTCTAAGTCGAAGTAAAAAACCTTATGTGTAGCCCGCCAAAACGCTGCCATTGTTCATAATTTTTTATTGTAGATTATTTTGTTTTAAAGTGCACGATCACAACACCGGCGCTGTTGTTCCTTGAAATCACATGTCCACTACGTTGGACCGAGGGATCTAAGCCAGTCGATTTAACTGTTACTGAAATAGAAACTAAAAACCATGTGTCCATTTGAATGGAAATCGGGACTCAAGAGGCTAAACAATATGCTTAGGAAGCAAGGTAAGTTGCGTATGTTTACAAAACGTATGAAAATTCGCTACTACAACGCACTTGCCGCGTCCCGACTTTTTGTTTTCCTCTGAAAGTATACTCCTTCGCGAATATGTGATGATAGAATTTCTAACTTTGACATTTTATTTTGTATAGATTGTCGTATAAACATGTTGTATCTAATATAATATCATACAGTAAGTTAATAATAAAGGGATAACAAAAATAATTTGTAATAAAAAACTTTGGAGTGAGTCTGAAACTGAGCTTGGATATGTATTCTAATTCGCGCCTATTTGAACAGATTTTTCAAAAAAGCCTGGACGCAGCAAGTGCGTTATGGTAGTGAATTTTCATAGAAATGATCTGGCAACAAATATATTATTATAACTTTTTTTCTTGTATCATAGAAATCCAAATTTTGGTGTACAGTTTACTTTTTATATCATAAACCTACCTACCAAATTTGGTTATCATAGCTTTTTTATTTTTTGAGATCAAAATTTTTTTCGAATGAAAACTCAAAATTTTCCCCGAAAAGCTCGTCCGATTTTCCTGATTAACGAATTTATTCAATCCATTTACAAAGGAAAGGTACATGCCAAATTTTATCAAAATCGGCTTATTATTTTTTAAGATAAAAATTTTTTTCGAATGAAAACTCCAAATTTTCCCGGAAAACCTCGTCCGATTTTCATGATTACCGAACTTATGCAAGCCATTTACAAAAGGAAGGTCTATGCCATATTTTATCAAAATCGGCTTATTATTTTTTGAGATAATTTTTTTTTCGAATGAAAACTCAAAATTTTCCTGGAAAACCCCCTCCGATTTTCCTAACTAACCAACTTATTTAAGCCATTTACAAAAGGAAGGTACACGCCCAATTTTATCAAAATCGGCCCACTATTTTGTGAGTTATCGGTGTGATATATATATATATATATATATATATATATATATATATATATATATATATATATATTATATATATATATATATATATATATATATATATATATATATATATATATATATATATATATATATATATATTGTCACAGCGAACACTCTGGAATGACATTTTTAGAATAGACCAGAAGTGAAAGGTGTAGAATAGTGTAGAACGTTTAGAATCTCTATAGACAGTATAAACAGACGAGCGGTGCGCAGAGTAAGTTAGTTCAGTATTGAGTAGTGTGGTGTAAAAGAAGAGATCATAGAGTTGGTGTATAAGGAGCGATCATAGAAGGCGATAGTGGAATATAGTTCTATGGACATTTAATAATAGAGAAGAGAAATATTTTAGTTGACACTGGTGTTGGAAAATAGTTGGTAATAATAAATTAGTAGTTTGGAAAGCTGTGTTTTGTTAATCAACAAATCCAGAACCCCGTAGAACGTAACAATATATATATATATATATATATATATATATATATATATATATATATATATATATATATATATATATATATATATATATATATATATATATATATATATATATTTATTTATTTATTTATTTATATATATATATATATATATATATATATATATATATATATATATATATATATATATATATACATATAAAAATTGCAACTGACCCTGGATACGGGTTCTAGGGGTCCTAGTTCGCGCTCATTTGCAAAAAAATTTTCAAAATTCAAAAGTCGGGATCTTCCCATTAGTGAATTTTTTCTACGAAAATTCACTAAAATTCTAAAGTTGTTACCTCTCTAAAAGCTAAGTTTTCTTTATACGACAAAAAATTGCTGAAAATGCAAGAAATAGACGCTCTAGGCACTTTTCTAAATGCGAAACAATATTAATTAAATAGATCGTGACACAGGTCTTTTAGTGAATTTTTGTAGAAAAATTTCACTAATGGGGAGATCCCGACTTTTGAATTTTGAAAATTTTTTTACAAATGAGCGTGAACTAGGACCCCTAGAACCCATATCCGGGTCAGTTTCAATTTTATATATATTATATATATATATATATATATATATATATATATATATATATATATATATATATATATATATATATATATATATATATATATATATATATATATATATATATATATATATATATCACACCAATAACTCAAAAATGGGACGAGGTTTTCCGAAAAAATTTAGAGTTTTCATTGGAAAAAAAATTTTTTCTCAAAAAATAATAGGCCGATATTGATAAAATTTGGCATGTACCTTCCTTTTATAAAGGGCTTGGAGAAGTTTGTTAATCAGAAAAATCGGACGAAGTATTCTGGAAAAGTTTTGAGTTTTCATTCGAAAAAAAATTTTATCTCAAAAAATAAAAAAGATATGATAACCAAATTTGGTAGGTAGGTTTACGATATAAAAAGTAAACTATATTTACAAAATTTAGATTTCCACGTTGCAAGAAAAAAAGTTATAATAAAATATTTTGTGCCAGATCATTTCTATGAAAAGTCACTACCATAACGCACTTGCTCCGTCCAGGCTTTTTAATTTTCCAAAGTTTTATGATAATTTATTGGAATATAAAATCAATCAATTTGTCTATTGTTACAATCTAAAAAACTGTATAAGGCACCAGGCTCACTTTATTAACGACTACCAATTATTGACTATAAATTATGAAATAGAAGTCAACCACCCTTAACTTTGTAACAATAGCCTGTCGAATTTAACCACAACAAGAAATCAACGCTATGTTAAAGCGCGGTAGTCAAATGAGTGGCTGATTTAAATGTAGTATGGGTGACTGACGCTGCAAACTAATGTTGTTAAAAGAGGGCTGCTGTTGCACTCAGAACCTTCCATGCGTGTAACTATAATAGTCTATTAGTTATACTATTAGTTATATATTAAATAGTCAAGGCTTGGGTTGTGATTGTGATATCGGAGCCGACTTTGATTTTATACTGGTATGTTTAGAGACAATTTACTTAATTGGTTACTCAATGATTTTATGACATTCTTCTTGTATATGACAGCAATATGACAAGGATATGTGTCTATTGAATTAAAGATATATTAATTTGTTTATTGTGTTATTTAGAGTTCTGATATCTCTCAAGTCACAAGTTAAATTTTGTACACGAAAGTATATTAGTCCATACGCTAGGTAACATCCTGTGTTTTTTAGAGGTTCACGATTTTATTTTGGGGCAATATGTTTTTTTTTTAATTTTAACAACACACCACGAGGGCTTACAGCCTAAATACTATCGTACCGTGGGTGTTGACAAGGAGGAAAGAGGCAGCTTGTTAATTCTGGACTTGAAGGTTTGGAGGTTCGGAGGAGAAGGAAAAACATGTGCCGGCAGGGAATTCCACAACTTGGAAGTCCTCGGGACAAAAGAGCGGGCATAACAAGATGTTATATGTCTGGTGATCTGGACAGTAAAAGGGTGCATTCGCTCTGTTCCCCTGGTAGATCTGTTGGGGGCAGCAGGTGGAGGAACTATGGAAGAAAGCTCCTCTGAGCAGTGCCCGTGCAGATATCTATAAAAGAGTGGTCGGTGGACAAGGGATGGCAGCCTTTGGGTGAGGGTAGGGTCTCCGATGAGACGTATACCTCTCTTCTGAATGGAATCCAGGATAGCAAGTGTAGAAGCGGCAGCATCACCCCAGATGTGAGAGCAGTATTCGAGGTTTGGACTTATCTGTGAAGTATATAAGGTATAGAGATTAGCTGGTAAAAAGCATTTGCGAGCCCGGAAGAGGAAACCTAATTTCTTAGCAGCCGCTTCTGCAATTGATGTGACATGTTGGTGCCAATTGAGATTTCGATCCACAGAAATGCCAACAAGTGAAAAGGACTCATTACTTTAAATAACTTGGTTGTTTATTGTGATGGGTCTAGGGCTGGTGTATCTCTTATGAGAAAGAAAATAAGACTGTGATTTGGTGGGGTTGAATTGTACAAGATTTCTACTTCCCCAGTCTAATAGTTTTTGGAGATCCACGGAGATAGAACCCTCCATGAGTCTGCCATCCTCATCTAATTGGGCTAAAGAGACAGGCTTCGAATATTGTATATTTGAGTGGAGGGTGCTGTCGTCCGCGTAACTGTGAACTGGGTTAGATGTGCTAGAGATGAGGTCATTGATGTGGAGAAGAAACAAAGTAGAGGCTAAAGCCGAAACTTGAGGTACTCCTGCATTAATTGGATACAGTTTAGAGGGATGGTCATCCACGACAACAGAAATGCTCCCGTTGGAGAGGAAATTTGCTGTCCACGTACAGAGTTTTGGTGGTAGGCCATAGCCCGGTAGTTTATTAAGCAGCGCTGCGTGCCAGACCTGGTCGAATGCTTTGGATATGTCTAGAGCGACAATCTAGGACTCACCGTGTAGTTCCATAGACTTGTTCCAAGAATGGGTGACAAAGGAAAGGAGGTCGGCAGTTGATCTGCGCTGACGGAATCCATACTGCCTGTCGTGGATTAGACTGTGTTTTTCAAGAAATTTTAGTAATTCGGTGTTTATATACTTTTCCATCACTTTAGAGACGACTGAAAGAAGAGAAATCGGCCTGTAGTTGCTAGGAAGCGCTTTGGATACTTTTTTGTGGGCGGGTTGTACTCGAGCAGTTTTCCAGTTACTAGGGAATATGCCTCTATTGTAAGATGTCTGAAACAGACGAGTCAGGACAGGAGCAAGTTCTGAAGCGCATTTTTTGAGAACAATTGCTGGAATCTCGTCAAGGCCAGAGGCTTTCCTGGTATTAAGAGAGGAGAGCATCTTTCGTACCTTTTTAGTTTTGAAAATGATATCCCTCATTTTATGCGCGACATTGGGGACTATTGGTGGTTGAACATTTGGAGATGGGTTGAGAGTAGAATTGCCGGCGAACAACGAGGCAAAAAGTTCAGCCTTGCCCAGGGCGGTAGAAACTGTTTCATTCCCTGAGAGAAGAGGTGCGAACGTGCTTTTGCAGAAATTATTCACAATAGATTTAGCAAGAGTCCAGAAGGGTTTGCTGCCGCTGGAGCTTAAGAGAACTTTGTTTTTGATGTGGTTATTAAACGAGTTTTTACCTCGGAAAGAATGCGGACATAGCGGTTTCTTGCGTCGTTAAATGCTTGACGGTTTTCTTGATTGGGGTTGTGTAGAAGCTTTTTGTGAGCTTTGACCTTTTCAACTCTGGCCTTGTCACAGGATTTAGAGAACCATGGCTTTTGAGTGGCTGCAGAGGTTTTCTGTGTACGTGTAATAAATAATTCCATGCCAGCTTGGATAATTTCGGTGATCTTTTGTGAGATGTCAGAGTGGCCAGACTGAGAGAAGCAGACAGACGCCCATGGAAATGAGGAAAAGTAATCTCGCATTTCGTCCCAGTTCACGGAGTTGTAGTGCCAAACGATGCGTGGGTGTGATGACTGTGTGACTTCGGGTTGCATTGCGCAGGAAGCAGTGACCATGCCGTGATCTGAGCGACCCAGGGGGGCGGTGACTGATATCTTATAGCAGTCAGGATTTGTAGTAAGAAGGAGATCCAAGGGATTTGAGCTGTGTGTTGGGATGCGAGGAAAGTAAGTAGGTTGCTGAACCATATTGGCTAAATAATTGCTGACTGCAAAGGCCTCCGCTGCTCTTCCTTGTGGATCGATTTTTGAAGATCCTAGCCATTCCTTATTATGGACATTGAAGTCGCCAAGAATAGTGACTTCAGAGGAAGGATTTTCAGCAATCAGATGGTCGGTTTTTTCAGAAAGGTAGTCAAAGAGCTGGACAAAGTTGTTGTCAGAAGGTGACCGGTAAATGCAACAGATGAATTTAGTTGCAGCCCTGAGAGAGAGTTTTAACCATAGTATGTCTTATAGTATCTCTCAAGTCTCTTAAATTTTGTACACGAAAGTATATGAGAGCTAGCTTCTAGCGTGAATTATACAAAAAAAATCGCCTATAAAAACTAGGATAAAAACTTATTGTTTCTTACGTGAGTGGCTAAGTTGAAAGCCATGACTGCAATGAAAAGACTTTGTACGAGGATATGTCTTACAAGTTCTTATTCTCTAAGGCATAAATTATTGTAAGAAACGGGAAATTTTCAATAAATATTTCAATAAATACAGGCGGAAAAGCTAAGTTCGCGAAGTGAGTCACCTATCGATTTAGACTAGGAGGTCGCGGGTTCGAGTCCCGTATTCGGACAGTCGATCTTTCTCACTCGAATGTGGAAAGGCCGGCTTTTGATAAGTTATGTATGAGTGGTGTCCTATGTCTGTATCTGTATGTAAGCTCTCCCCGCACAAGTCAAAGACCTCTGGGTGCGGAGTTTTTCAAGAAATCAGGCATCAAATTTTTCTTACCAACATAACCTGTATGGGCGAAACATAATGTACCATATTTAATCAATATAACTTTATTTTTGGAAAAGTTTACAAACATTTTCCGAAAATAAACTTAAAATAGTCCCGAAAAAACAAGTTTCCTGGCGAACGAACCTTATAGGTTACTAGAAAATTGAGCTTTTCAAATTTGAATCATTTCATGAAAATTCGTTACCATAACGCACTTGCTGCGTCCCGACTTTTTTCTATCTTATTTGAAATTTTTTTACTGAGCAATTGGAAAGTTATACTATAGAATTAATAATTTATATGAAAAAAGTCTGGACGCAGCGAGTGCGTTGTGGAAGTGAATTTTAATGGCTTTAATAGCAGATATGTCTCTTTAATGCAAGCAGGCATCAATTTGGTCACCGGTATTACCTATATAGTAGAAACAATGTACCATATAGTATCAAAATCTACAAACATTTTCCGAAAATAAACTTAAAACGTTTCCGAGAAAACTCGTTTCCTGGCTGACGAACCTTAAGTGAATATCAAATTGCGCTATTGAATTTTGAAGCGGTTAATGAAAACTCGCTACCAAAACGCACTTACTGCGTCTCGATTTTTTTTTACAAACATGCATCATATTTTGATGAAAAATGCAATGAGAAATTTTCAAAAAAAATTCTAGGTATCACCAACGGCTTATGGGCCACCTGTGATTGTCAAAATAATTTTATAGGACGCAGCTCAAGACACCCTATAGGTAACGTATACAATTTTTTCTCGTATCTTGCATAATAACAATTATATTGAGCTTTACCGTAGAAATGCGTCACCCTGTATATATGTAAATAGAAATTTAACCCGGATATGGATTCTATGGGGCCTAGCTTGCGCTCATTTGAAGAAATCTTTTGAGAATTCTCCTCATTAACGAATTTCTTCTACGAAAATTAGCTAAAAATTATATACCGTTAAACCATAAACTTAATTAAAACTACTGCCAAAGCATCAGAGAAAGGGTCTATTTGAAATGAATGTTCTGGAAATATTTTATTCAAATGATGTGCAATGATGGTTGAAGCTGAAACTTAAGGGTTTGCAGAACACTCTTTACATAATCTGTATTTCTTTCAGGTTCTTTGCCTAAATGTTGCCAATTTTAACGTTTCAAATCGCAACTTTTTTACGTTTTGAGGAAAACCCCAATTTTTTTGTCATTAAACATACAGACCTAAATTTTGGTATTGTTCACCCTTTATATATATATATATATATATATATATATATATATATATATATATATATATATATATATATATATATATATATATATATAATTAAAACTGGCCCTGGAGATGGGTTCTAGGGGGCCTAGTTCGCGCTCAATTGAAGAAATTTATTTTTTCTAAATTCCAAAGTCGGGATCTCCTCGTTAGTGAATCTTTTAAAGAAAATTCACTAAAACAAGCACTTGTGAAGCCACGGGAAAAGTCTACGACTGTATTAAATATGGAACGGTTTCACTAAGTTAGGGCAAGAACAAACAACCAGATATGCTATTCAAATTGAATTAAGTCTTTATCTTTATCAAATTATTTTTTATACAAAAACTCGCTAAAAAATTCATCGGAATAACAACAATCTGATTAGATAACGGTAAAGTGAAATGAGACTAAAAAAAAATTGATAAAAAGTAAAGTATTTTACGAGATTGTCTGTGTTGTACCTTTAGTGAATTTTCTTTAAAAAAAATTCACCATTGAGGAGATCTCGACTTTTGAATTTTGAAAAAATTTCTTCAAATGAGCGCTATTTAGGACCCTTGGAACCCAAATTCGAGGTCGGTTTCAGACTTTATATGTTTATATATATATATATATATATATATATATATATATATATATATATATATATATATATATATATATTTATGTGTCACACCTATAACTAAAAAAATAATAAACCAATTTTGATAAAATTAGGTGAGTACCATCCTTTTGCGAGTGGCTTGGATAAGTTCGTTATCCAGGAAAATCCGCCGAGGTTTTCCCGGAAAATTTATTGTTTTATTTCGAAAAAAATCGAAAAAAAAAGTATATCTCCGGAATTAACAAAGTAAGGACAACCAAATTTGGTACGCAAGTTTATATCATTATAGGTAAATTACCTACCAAAATTTAGCTTTATAGATTGAAGGACAAAAAATTTACAGGCATTTGAAGAAAAATAATATTAAAAGTCAAAATTGGTAACATTTAGGCAATGAAGCTGAAAATAATATGAGCTATAGAAGGAAAATGTCTCAAGAAGAATGTTTTACAAAGCCTGAAGTCGTAGTTTCAATCGTCCTTGTCCTTCACTTTACTAAAATATTCCCAGAAAATTCATTTCAAATAGACCCTTTCTCTGATCTTTGGCAGTAGTGTTGGCTATAGAGTTTATCGGTTATTGGTATATCAATTTTCGTAAAAAATCTTTAAAGCCCAATATATCCGTTATTATGCAACATACGGAAAAAATTGTATACATTAATTATAGGGTGTCTTCAGCTACATCTTAAAAAGATATTTCTACAATTACAATTTTTTTAACAAAATTCACTAACGGGGAGATCCGTGTTTATATATATATATATATATATATATATATATATATATATATATATATATATATATATATATATATATATATATATATCGTACCGATAACTCAAAAAATAATAGACCGATCTTGATCAAATTTGGTGAGTACCTTCCTTTTGCAAGTGGCTTGGATATGTTCGTTAGCCAGAAAAATCGGACAAGGTTTTCCCGCAAAAGTTTGTATTTTCTTTCTAAAAAAATTCATATCTCCGAAATAACAAAGTGAGGTACGCATAATATTTGTATTATAAAGAGTGAACCATGTACCAAAATTTAGATCTCTAAGTTTAAAGGCAAAAAAGTTACGGGCAGCTGAAGAAACAAATTTTGGAGTTTTCCTCAAAACGTCAAACTCGCAATTTAAAACGTCAAAATTGGCAATGTTTAGGCAAAGAACGTAAAACAAACACGGATTGTGAAAAGAAAATGATGCAAGAAGAGAGTTCTGTGGACTCTTAAGTTTGAGATTCAACCATCATTGGCCTTCATCTTTCTAAAATATTTACAGAAAATTCATTTCAAATAGACCCTTTCTCCGATGCTTTGACTGTCGGTTTAGTTAAGTTCATGCTTTCGCTGTAGGTTTAGTGAAGTTTATTGTTTAACGGTCTATAATTTTCAGCTAATTTTCGTAGAACAAATTCGTTACTGCATTTTAGCATTTTTTATGTTTGTAAGAAAAAAATCTGGACGCAGTAAGTGCGTTTTAGTGGCAAATTTTCATTAAATCGTTCAAGTTTCAATAACACAATTTGCTATTAACGTAAGTTTTGTTGGTTAGGAAACTAACATTTAACTTTATTTCCGGAAAATTTTTGTATGAACGCAGCAAGGGCGTTTTGTTTGCAAATTTTCATTAAATGTTTCAAATTTCAATAACTCAATTTGCTATTAACCTAAGGTTCATTGGCTAGGAGACCAGTTTTCTCGGAAACATTTAAAGTTTATTTTCGGAAAATTTTTGTACATTTTCAAATAATTATTTTGATAAAATATGGTACATTGTTCCTACTATATAGGCTATACCGGTAACCAAATTGATGTCTGCTCGCATTAGAGCGATATGTTTGTAATTAAAAATATTTTTTATGAAAATTCACTACCATAACGCACTTGCTGCGTCCAGGTTTTTTTTTTAATATGAAGCCACGCTTTAATTAACACAAAGGACTTGACCATGTACATATCACTATATTGACGTTTGATATGATAAAGCAACCTAAATAAACACCGCAATGTCAAGATTGTCAAGCATATTACACACCAGTAGCTGTTGTATATTCACAATATTCAGGTCATGAGGGCTTTCATTGTGTATGTAACCAAAATCCATACACAGTGTCTGAATGAAGCTTTGGTGTGATGTATTATAAAGCAATGGAGCATGGTGGGACGTAACTCTTTGTTACTTTTATTCAGCGATTCAGATCTCGTTGCAACATTATTATCCACACGTCTAGTATAAATATATGCTGATATATAATAGAAACACTGGCTTTGTGTCAAATAACTGCGCTGTTTTATTGTGCTGCAGTCCACCAGCAATCTCGTCAGATTGAAGAAGGACTGCTCTGCAACTTTTTAGTTTAATATACAGAATGTTTCGTAATCGCATGCAGAAAATACAGGGACGTATTCTATGGGTGAAACGAAGGTAATTTTGTTAAATGAATATAGGGCCCCAAGGCTACCGTTTTCGAGATATAGGGTTTCCAAAAATCATAAAAGAATCAATTTTAAATTCATCGCTTTATAAATTGATGACGTAGAATGTTAAACCTATAATAACAGTTGGAAATGGCCACCTTTAAATACAACACAGGGCTCAGATATTCTTATAGTCACAAACGCGTGACGCAAAAATGCCAGGGGTGGCTCTTATAGTGTCACAATTAACCATGATTCGTTGTCATAGTTGATCTTCCAATAGGATCTTGATTAACCAATTTTTTGAGATTCCCCCACCTCGTTGAAAAGAAAAAGTCTATGGGATTCAAATCCTGTAATCTAGGCGGCCAAGGTTGACGTGAGTGTTCAGTGCTTCGTGCAATTCACTTGTTTGCAAAATCTTGATTTAAAAAATCAGAAGCGGTCAAACTAAAATGGAGGGGGGCATCATGCATAAACCACATCCATCGTCTTATTGCATGGGGAACATTTTCAAGCAAATAAGGTGATCCGATGGACCGGTTTGTGTTGGCTGGCGTGCTTTTTTGTCTCCTGCTGAAACAAGAAGCCCCTCTGATATTGAAAAGAGCACGCATATAGCCAGTCCAGTCTCGGGCTTCAACCGCTGTTCTTTAATCAAAAGCAACCAAAAAACTCGTTTACATACACTTTACCAACTAAATTTTTTGGCGGTAGTTTATTGACGAAATCATGGTGTTAAATCTTTTTTTATTTCAACAACACACCACGAGGGCTTACAGCCTAAATACTATCGTACCGTGGGTGTCGACAAAGAGGAAAGAGGCAACTTGTTAATTCTGAAGGTTTGAAGGTTCGAGGGAGAAGGAAAAACATCCGGCAAGGAATTCCACAACTTGGAAGTCCTCGGGACAGAAGAGCGGGCATAACAAGATGTTCTATGTATGGTGACCTGGACAGTAAAAGGGTGCATTCGCTCTGTTCCCCTGGTAGATCTGTTGGGGACAGCAGGTGGAGGAACTATGGAAGAAAGCTCCTCTCAGCACTGCCCGTGCATATATTTATAAAAGAGAGAGAGGTCACCAACGGCACGTAGGTGGGCAAGGGATGGCAGCCTTTGGGTGAGGGTACGGTCACTAATGAGACGTATTGCTATCCTCTGAATGGAATCCAGGATAGCGAGTGTAGAAGCGGCAGCAGCACCCCAGATGTGGGAGCAGTATTCGAGGTTTGGCCTTATTTGTGAAGTATATAAGGTATAGAGATTAGCTAGTAAAAAGTATTTGCGAGCACGGAAGAGGAAACCTAATTTCTTAGCAGCCGCTTCTGCAATTGATGTGACATGTTGGTGCCAATTGAGATTTCGATCCACAGAAATGCCAACAAGTGAAAAGGACTCATTACTTTGAATAACTTGGATGTTCATTGTGACGGTTCTAGGACTGGTGTATCTTTTATGAGAAAGAAAGCAAGACTAAGATTTGGTGGGTTTGAATTGTACAAGATTTCTACTTCCCCAGTCTAATATTTTTTGGAGATCCACGGAGACAGAACCCTCCATGTGTCTGCGATCTTCATCTAGTTGGGCCAAAGAGACAGGCATAGAATATTGTATATTTGAGTGGAGGGTGCTGTCGTCCGCGTAACTGTGAACTGGGTTGGATGTGCTAGAGAGGAGGTCATTGATGTGGAGAAGAAACAAAGTAGGGGCTAAAGCTGAACCTTAAGGAACTCCTGCATTAATTGGATATAGTTTAGAGGAATGGCAATCCACAACAACAGAAATGCTCCGGTTGGAGAGGAAGTTTGCTGTCCAGGTACAGAGTTTTGGTGGTAGGCCATAGGCCGCAAGTTTATTAGGCAGCGCTGCGTGCCAGACCTGGTCGAAGACTTTGAATATGTCTAGAGCGACAATCTGGGACTCACCGTGTAGTTCCATAGACTTGTTCCAAGAATGGGTGCCAAAGGAAAGGAGGTCGGCAGTTGATCTGCGCTGACGGAATCCATACTGCCTGTCGTGGATTAGACTGTTTTTTTCAAGAATTTTTAGTAATTCGGTGTTTATAATCTTTTCCATCACTTTGGAGATGACTGAAAGGAGAAAAATAGGCCTGTAGTTGCTAGGAAGCGCTTTGGATCCTTTCTTGGGGACGGATTGTACTCGAGCAATTTTCCAGTTACTAGGGAATATGCCTTTATTGTAAGATGTAAATCTCTATTTAAATGAGTATTTGTCTGAGGCACAAATTATTAGGTAGGAAATCTGTGTTATAAAGATATGTTTCTACGACGCATTTTACGCTGTTAGATATTGTGGAAGCAATTTTTAATGAATGTTCGCTTAAATTTTCAATTTATTCAGATGCTTTATTTTAGAAAAATAATTACTATAGTGTGTCCAAAAAAAGTGGAGCGTTGCAGTATTTTAAATTCTCAACACCAAAGTGACTAGCAAAAATTATATATATATATATATATATATATATATATATATATATATATATATATATATATATATATATATATGTATATATATATATATATATATATATATATATATATATATATATATATATATATATATATATATATATATATATATATATATATATATATCTGAGGCCTAGGGTTGAACACACTGAGACCTTAGAGACGATCTCCGGCGAGATTTGGAGAGTAGGCAGATTGAGGCCCCGTAATAGAGCTACAACAACCCAACCCACCTTTGTCCACCTCTCTAAGGAGTAGGCAGATTGAGGCTTTAGAGTTCATGTCCTTACATATTTCCTTTACCTCTTGAAAATGGCTCCAAAACAGGAGCCGAAACGTCGAATTTTAATACATTCTAGACTAGTGCTGGGAATTTATCCGTTTGTGTATTCGAATATTCGTTCCGAAAGCTTCACGACTATTCTAATTATTCGAGTATTCGAATATTCGTGGTATATTCGAATATTCGTGGAGTATTCGAATATTCGTCGAGTATTCGAATATTCGCAGAGTATTCGAATATTCGCACAGTAATAAACACCCCCTAAGCCCATGAATGTGTCTCGTTATCATTTTTTGAATCTGCCTCTGTTTCCTAGAAAATTAGCTATTTAATTCCTAACTTTCAAATAATTCCGGAAATGTTTCTTTGTTTATTTTAGAAAAATTAATGACTTTTATAATGTCGGTTTCATTGTGCTTATCACAACAATAGTTGGGTTTTGAGTCATATTTACGTTATTTGCAAGTACATAAATAAATAAATAAATAAATCTGCATCCTGTGTATTTGCGTTTTAAGCTAATAATGTGCTTAGTTAGAAAAATATGGCTAATTTATAATTTATAGTAGCTGGTGTACATATTACATATTAGTAATTTATGATGCCAACAACGACATTCCATTCGCCGCAGTTATCGATATAAATTTTATATTTTTTAACAGAACATTCTGTATATTGTTACCTATTTGATGCAACATTTCCTTCCGAGTTCAACGGTATAGCACAATTGATACTTAAAAATCATATTGGTGCCGGTGGTTTTGCGTAGTGCTGGGAATTTATCCGTTTGTGTATTCGAATATTCGTTCCGTAAGCTTCACGACTATTCGAATGATTCGAGTATTCAAATATTCGTGGAGTATTCGAATATTCGTGGAGTATTTGAATATTCGAATACACTCTCGTTGAAATAATTCGTATTCGAATACTCGAATATTCGAACTATTCGTATTCGATTCCCAGCCCTATTCTGGACGCGGTTAGTTCAACCCGAGAACCAAGTATGTATATATATATATATATATATATATATATATATATATATATATATATATATATATATATATATATATATATAGCACAAGTAGTATACTTATTGTATATTGACATACTGTAAAATTTGAACTAATAAAGTAATAATAATAATAATAATAATAATATAGTAGTTCTAGTTTTGATTAACTAAGTTTATTCATCCTGCTGGTGTCGCTCTGTTAGCGAACCGATCGACAGGTCTGAAAACTGTTTTGTGATTAATTGACTTCTCAAAATTGTACTTAAAATTATGTATTATATCAGTTTATCTTAGTTACGAATACATGCAATGGAGGGTCGACAATCTCGAACGCATATCAACGTGACCGAGAAGAGATTTTTGAATATTGTGGTTTCGCCTCCGTATCATCTTGTTCCCGTCTCGTTATAGCAAGACGAGACCGAGAAATGTCTTGTCTCGTGCGAAACCCTAATTAAGTGTTTTTTATTTTAAAAAAGTTAATTTGTTTTAATAAAGATTTATGTTTCTTTCCAATAACTACAACTGCATGTACAGTGGTGAGTATTATAAATGATAACCCCCTTTTATTTTTGTTATTTCTGGGCGAATTGATCCGTTCAAAATTTTATTTTGAACAATTTTTAACGTAGTTTCTGAATCTGCTATCGTTTTTTAAGAATTTTGAAAAATGTACAAGGTGGAACACCAAAAAAAATTTAATAGAATACCCTGTATTTTTTTACATATTATAATTGGTCAATTTTTTCTGATTACAAAAATATATAGTTATAGCACAATTGGATACGCAGTTTTTAAGTTATGATAAAATATGTAAAACGACAAATCTGTTTACGTATTACTCAATAATATACAAAGTAGCCTTTGGAAATAAAATTTTAACATTGTATAAACGTCAAAAAGGTTAAGATTTATTAGTGCTTTTTCTATTAGGAATCTTTATTGTGTGCAAAAAAGCGATTATATCATAGTTTAGAGATTAGGCGTAGAATTTTAGAAATATCCTTATATTCTAATTAAAACATGACTGCTTCACAAAGGGATTTTAGAAGACTGTATCCGAATGAGACTGTGCCTGGCAAAGAAACATTCAAGAAAATTTACAATAAATTTTGTGACACAAATTTATTAAAGAATGCAAATAGAAGAAAAATGAGGAATACTATTGGTGAGGAAATACAAATTAATATTCTATTATCGGTTATAGAAGAGTCTACTTATTTTGTAGCTAAACATTTAAATGTAAGCCAAAGCAGCGTTATGCAACTTTTAAAAAGAAATAAGTATAAACCTTTTCACATTCTTCCTGTTCAACACTTAACCGAAAATGATCATCGACAGAGAATACTGTTTTGCCAACAAATTATTGAAAAATATAACGAAAACAATGATTTTTTGCAAAATGTGTTTTGGACTGATGAGTCGTCCTTTTCTACAGCTGGTTTGTTTAATATAGATAACAAACATCATTCGGCTACAGAAAATCCACATATGGTAAAGCAAATAAAAAAACAAGGACGTAAAACTGTCAATGTGTGGTGTGGGATACACCAAAACAAAATAATTGGCCCATTTTTTTACATACAAATCTCACAGTTGTAGTTTATCTCCATTTGATACAAGAGCCAGTTGAGGAATATTTGGATGACTTGCCAGTTATTCTAAATTTAAGAGCAACCTGGCAGCAAGACGGAGCTCCCCCACATAACCTTAGACCTGTGACGAATTACTTAAATAAAAAATATGACCTCTGGATAGGAAAAAATGGTCCCATCCATTGGCCGGCTAAAAGCCCCGATTAAATCCGCTAGATTTTTTCCTTTGGGATGCTCTCAAGAACAATATTTATAATGAAGAACTGTCGGAGGACACTGCAATTAAAGCAGCTTATACGACGAGAAATAAATTCTTTTAACGAAAATGCAGCGGTATTTGAAGATGTGCGGTCAAATTTTTTACGGAGATGTTTCAAATGCTTAGAAAACAACGGAAGTTATGTAGAAGATACAAGGTAAACCTTTATGTTATTTTCTAATTTTTGTAAGTTTGATACTTTTATTTTATTTGTTTGCTTGTGTATGGTTTCGTTATATATTTTGTTGTGACACTCATTGAATAGATATCTTAGCAAGTTTTGCATAATAATTAACTAATTATTGACAAATCATATTTTTAGGATAAACTAATAGTGTGTATACAAAATTAAAATTTTGTTTCCAAAGGCTCCTTCGTATAATATTGAGTAATACGTAAACAGATTTGTCGTTTTACATATTTCATCATAACTTAAAAACTGCTTATCCAAATGTACTATAACTATATATTTTTGTAATCAGAAAAAATCGAAAAATTATAATATGTAAAAAAATACAGGGTGTTCCATTTAAAAAAACTATATTTTTTGTTCCACCTCGTACATTTTCAAAATTCTTGAAAAGCGATAGAAGATTCAGAAACTACGTTAAAAATTGTTTAAAACAAAATTTTGAACGAATCAATTTGCCCAGAAATAACGAAAATAAAATGGGGTTATCATTTATAATACTCACCCTGTACGTTTATTTATCTTTTGGTTGAAACTTACTTTTGCTCATTGTAATTCTTAAGCCTTATAACTTAATTAACAAAGTATTTTAATTAAATTATAATAAATGACTACTTTCAAAACAAAAATATTTATATGTTACATTTACACTTCGGCAAATACCAACAATGCGTTACAATTTTCCCATGTATTTCGGAATTTGCAAAAAAATTGTTTGATATACTCATATATTTGTTTTATTGTGTGTGTGTGTGTGTTATTTTAGTTTTTATTTACTATATAGCCGAAGAACACATAATTATACAGGACAAAGATCATGTCGGAAGTGTATGTGTATATCGCTTAATTATTTCCTTTATAATATGAGTGATATATTATATGTAATATGTGTTACGTCTTCCACAATCCACACGCCTCGAAAATATTATTATTATAGGAGAGGCAACCATGTTTGAAATGCTTTGTTTTTAATTAACCAAGGATCCGCTACAAGTTTACAAGCCAATAAACGTGGCCTCCCTACTGGTATTTAAAATAACAATATGAAGATAAAAGACGTCAGAGATCAAAAAGATAATTAAATAAGTACTGATATAACAAGAATTGTTTAAAAAAGATCTCATTCTCAAGATGCTTGTAAAGGAAATCTGTGTAGTAGACAGTTTTGAAGAAAAGTTCTCACTTTAGTGAATTTTCTTTTACAAAATTCCATAATGAGGAGATCCTGACTTTTGAATTTTGAAAAAAATTCTTCAAATGAGCGCGAACTAGAATCCAGGGTGAGTTTCAAGTTATATATATATATATATATATATATATATATATATATATATATATATATATATATATATATATATATATATATATATATATATATATATATATATATATATATATATATATATATATATATATATATATATATATATATATATATATGTTCAGAAAGATTTCCGCGGTCTTTAATGTGAGACATACTTGGTTTTCAGGTTGAACCGCGTCCAGAATTTATGAAAACTCGACGTTTCGGCTCATGTTTTGGAGATATTTTCAAGAGGTAAAGGAAATATGTAAGGACACTCTAAGGCCTCAATCTGCCTACTCCTTAGAGTGGTGGACAAAGATGGGTAAAGGAAATATGTAAGGACACTCTAAGGCCTCAATCTGCCTACTCCTTAGGGTAATCGAGCTACAACAACCCAACCCACCTTTGTCCACCGCTCTAAGGAGTAGGCAGATTGAGGCCTTCGAGTGTCATTACATATTTCCTTTACCCACCTTTATACACCACTCTAAGGAGTAAGCAGATTGAGGCCTTAGAGTGTCCTTACATATTTCCTTTACCCACCTTTGTCCACCATTCTAAGGAGTAGGCAGATTGAGGCCTTAGAGTGTCCTTACATATTTCATTTACCAACCTTTGTCCACCACTCTAAGGAGTAGGCAGATTGAGGCCTTAGAGTGTCCTTACATATTTCCTTTCCCTACCTTTATCCACCACTCTAAGGAGTAGGCAGATTAAGGCCTTAGAGTGTCCTTACATATTTCCTTTACCCACCTTTGTCCACCATTCTAAGGAGTAGGCAGATTGAGGCCTTAGAGTGTCCTTACATATTTCATTTACCAACCTTTGTCCACCACTCTAAGGAGTAGGCAGATTGAGGCCTTAGAGTGTCCTTACATATTTCCTTCTTGAAAATGGCTCCAAAACAGAAGCCGAAACGTCGAGTTTTCATAAATTCTGGACGTGGTTCAACCCGAGAACCAAGTATGTCTCATATATATATATATATATATATATATATATATATATATATATATATATATATATATATATATATATATATATATATATATATATATATATATATTGATCAAATTTGGTACCTTTCTGTTGCAAGTGGCTTGGACAAGTTTATTAGTCAAGTAAATCGGCCAAGGTTTTCCAAAAAATTTTGTGTTTCCTTTCTGGAAAACATTATATCTCCTGAAATAACAAAGTAAGGGCAACCAAATTTAGTGCGCTAGTTTCTGTCATAAAGAGTATCCTATGTACCAAAATTGAGATGTATATGTTAAAAGACAAAAAGATAGAGGTAAATTCATTTTTAATTAAGTAAACCTGATTCAGGAAAGTTAAAACGTCAGAATTGATAATTATGGGAGGAGTACGAATGTGAGTGAAAAATACGACAAGAAATGACTAACAAGCTCCTAGATATGTGTCTAAGTCGTTATTCTCCTTGATTTTGTTAAAATATGAGCAAAAAATCCATTGTAAATAAAATTTGTTTTGTATAAATATTAAAGACGTTAGACAATTAACGGGTACTATAGGATATACCTGCTAGTACATACATGTCGAGCGTAGCTAAGTGGGCTAAGCCCTGTACATCAGATAATGGAATCCTACGTGACGAGTTCTAATCCTAGTTAGTGACTTTACTTTTCATATTTTTTTTTAAGTCTCATTTCACTTTACCGTTATCTAATCAGATTGCTCTTATTCCGATGAATTTTTTAACGACTTTTTGTAGAAAAAATAATTGGATAAAGATGAGATGAAAGTTTTAAGGCTTAATGCAATTTGAATATCATATCTGGTTGTTTGTTCTTGCCCTTACTTAGTGAAACCGTTCCATATTTAATACAGTCGTCGACTTTTCCTGCGACTTCACTAGTGCTTGTTTTAGCGAATTTTCTTTAACAAAATTCACTAATGAGGAGATCCCGACTTTTGAATTTAGAACAAAATTCTTCAAATGAGCGCGAACTAGGCCCTCAGACCTCATACCCAGGGTCAGTTTCAATTATATATATATATATATATATATATATATATATATATATATATATATATATATATATGCGTATATATATATATGCGTATATATATATATATATATATATATATATATATATATATATATATATATATATATATATATATATATATATATATATATATATATGTATATATATATATATATATATATATCACACCGATAACTCAAAAAATAATGAAGCGACTTAAATAGAATTTGGCATGTACCTTCCTTTTGTAAGTGGCTTGGATAAGTTTGTTAGTCAGGAAAATTGAATGAGGTTTTCCGGGAAAATTTTAAGTTTTCATTCGAAAAAAATTTTTATCTCAAAAAATAAAAAAGATATGATAATCAAATTTGGTAGCTGGGTTCACGATATAAAAAGTAAATTATAGACCAAAATTTAATTTAGATTTCTATGTTACAAGAAAAAAAGTTATAATAAAATATTTGGTGTCAGATGATTTCTATGAAAATTCACTACCATAACGCACTTGCTGCGTCCCGGTTTTTTGTTTTTGGTTCACAAATTCGTTGACCCGCGTTATTGTCACAACTGAGAAATGAACATGTAGTGTCGTAGTTTACCATTGTACAAGTGACGTCCATTGTTAATGTAAATATTTCAGGACACTTGCCCAGCATAAGGGTAACACCGCTCCGTCGCAGTTTAATCAATTCCGGAATGTTCCCGTAACCTTTTGTTCTTTTTTCATATTGATATATGCAAAACGCATTATTAAAGTCAATAGAGGTCTCCATTTATTCATACCAATTTAAATAGAGCTATTGTTCATTATTTTTGAATTTTCTATTTAAATACGCAAATATACCATTACGTTGCGGTCAACAAAAAAACCTACAAATCTAATATTGACAATATGCTGCTCACCCTGACTATTTTATTTTGATTGACAGTGAATGGAAATTACTGATATAAAATAGGACACTAGAGTTTATTTAGTTAAATAAACAAACTGCACCTATATAAAAATATTTTTATTTACAGAACGCTTCTATATGCAAACTATGATTTTGTTATCGATGCCCTTTAAGCGAATTTTTGTAGCAGAAATCTGCCATTGTCTTTAATTTATACCTGTTAAATTTTTCCATTAAAATTTTCTTTCCTAGTTATTATTTTTATTTGAGGAATATTTTTTCTGCGTGCTTTTCTATATTGGTAACAATACATTCTTTAAGGAATATGTCACAGTTGAAATAAGCCGACATTTGCAAGTTTTCTCAAATAATAAAAAATTAAGGGACGCAGCAAATGCGTAGCGAATTTTCATAAGAATTGTACACTATTACTATACGGCATATTACTAAAATTAATGCTTTAAACTTACACAGCCTTTGAAGATCGATTTTAGAGATCCTACTACGCGCAAATTTGAAAAATTCATTCGAAAATATTAGCATCGATATATCTCTATTGTCAAAAAAATCTTGCGTTCTAACTTCTTTTGAGAAAAATGCACAAAACTCAATTTTCTGTGAAGCTATAAAACTAAATTTTGCTATATCTGTAGATAGTGTAAATCTCTTTAAAAGAAACTTGTATTACAAATTTCATTAAAGTTATACAGAAGATTTCCACAAGGAAAATTAATTAATTTAGAAAAGTAAAGTATCTGCCAAATTGTAAACGTAGCAGTTATTTTTCCTTATTAATCGCCAGTATGATTTCATTTTAGTCAACCTAATCAAACCGGTTTTTCAATATCAACAATAACAAAATTATAATTTCAGACTCAAAGGTGACAAACTTAATCAGGCGTTAAACAAAAATGATATCCTGTTCAAAACGTAAGAATCTGTGCACTATTGTTTCTCCAAATGTCAAAATAAAACATAAAAAGCAAAAATTTATCAAGCTGTATTCGATCGCGTAACCTTCTGCTTATGAGGCAAGCGCGACGCCTCTCCGCCATCTAGGCATACGTCAATAAACGTTTTGTTTATATGATACATTAGATCGGATTCATACCCGTGATATTATATTCAAAGTATACGTAACAATTAATTACAGAATTAGTAGAAATCCTCACTGAACGCGGTTACTCATTCACAACCACCGCTGAACGAGAAATCGTCCGCGACATCAAGGAAAAACTTTGCTATGTTGCACTGGTCTTCGAACAAGAAATGGCCACCTACGATTGAAACACATCCCACGACTGTTTCGGTCTTATATGACGTCTTATGTTTAAGTTTAAAGATAAAAGATAGTATTTTAGAATCATTTTATAGAGACTTGGCTTGATTTTGTTTACATTTCTACTATATTATACGACCGCATAATATATCTATGCTGCGCAAAAACTGTAATTGAGGCCGTTCATAAAGCTACAAATATAGTGTCTTTTAAAAATTGCTTGCATCCCCCAGTTAAAAAACAATCACTTGGCTAATTTTTAATTTCATGTCGTCTGTCAGTTACGATATTTGTGGCCAAGATTTCACGATTGTTGGTTTGGGTGGTATGTCTTATGCCTGGCATTTATTTTGTTTGGTTTCCGTTGATATATGGTTTATGCCTGTTATACGAATCAATCTACGCATGACAGTTAACTACTCTGTCAGAAGTTAGAACGCAAGATTTTTTTGATAATAGAGATATATCGATGGTAACATTTTCGAAAGAATTATATATTTCTAACTTGATGAACGGCCCCAAATACAGTTTTAGACTGAAAGCGTAGCATAATATAGTGGAAATGTACACAGAATCAAGCCACGTCTCTATAAAAGTGATTTTAAAATAGTGCGTTCTTTTATCTTTAAACTTAAACATAAGACGTCATCTAAGGTCGAAACAGTCGTTGTATATGTCTCAAGTGACAATTATATTAATTCTGTAATTAATTGTTAGGTTTACTTTTAATATAGTAAAAAATATCCCGGAGCATGAAGCCGGCGCCAAGTATAATGTAAACAACACGCTAGTTAACGTATCCTTAGATAGCCCAGTGATAGCGTGCTAGTCTTCTACGCAGAAGGTTCCGAGATCGATTTCCGCTCGATGAATGTGCATTTTTTTTACTTTGACGTTTGAAGGAACAATAGTGTACAGATTTCATACGTTTTATACAAGACCTGATTTTTGTTTAAAACGCCTGACCTCACCATTGAGTCTAAAGTTATGATTTTGAGCAGACATTTTGTTATTGTTGATATTGAAAAAACCGATTTGATTAGGTTGGTTAAAACACAATCATTAATTAGCCATTAATAAGGAAGAATAACTGCTGCGTTTATAATTTGGCAGATACTTCACTTTTCTAAATATGAATTTAGTTTCCCCCTGGGAAGCTTTTATAACTTTAATGAAATATGTAGTACAAGTTTCTTTTAAAAAGACTTACACTATCTATAGATATAGCAAAATTTAATTTTGTCGCTTCATATAAAGTTGAGTTTTGGTCATTTTTCTCAAAAGGAGTTATCACAAGATTATTTTTTTTTTGATAATAGAGAGATATCGATGGTAATACTTTTGAAAGAATTCTTCAAATGTGGGCGTATTAGGACCTCTAAAATCGATCTTCAAGGTCTGTATAAGTTTAAAGTATTAATTTTTGGTAATATACCGTATAATAATATTGTACAATTCTTATGAAAATTCACTATTTGAACTGACTTAAAGCAGTTTTAGGTAACCGTAACGTGTAGTAGTAGTAGTAGTAGTAGTAAGATTTTAGGCCTACTTTGATTATTTAGAGATGGAGACAGCAAGTCAATTAATATAAGCTTCTAATTTATATTGTCTATGAACGATTCAACCCGCCAGAGATGAGACAAATGTTTATGTAAAGAACTCAGCAAAGACAGGATTAATCTTAATAGCTAATCAAAGAAAAAATTAAAGAATCAGTGAGTCAGTTATAAATAATAATCAGCTGATACTTACGATGAGGTTAGTCTTGACGAACAATCTAATATTTGTAAGACTTCCAATACAAGACGCTGGTTCTCGATAGAAGTTCGCAATTAAAGAAATCTAGATAAGTTTAAAATTATTTTCTTTAAAATACGTGCATTGCACTTATGGGAAGTTATTTGAGGAACTGATGTTAAATCAAAAACGGAAGTAAAACACAAATATACATTCTTTATTCCCTGACAATAATTAAGATTTTGCATGTTAAAATATTTATATACATATATCACCTGTCAGTAAGTAGACATTCGCGAAAAGAAGAAAAAATTTGTCAGTATAAGAAAATTAGGTTCTTAAATGTAATTTGTATTAGCCTAATTATTCTTTCTGGCCAGATAGATTTGCATGAGTTATTAGAGTTGCCTGTCCTGTCGTTGGATATTACCTAGATGTGAGCTTGATGCTCTTGATTCATGTTAAACTGTTAAATAGTTATATTTTATTTAAATTGTCTAAAACAATGTGACTATTCTTACTCAATTGTTTAAAAAATATTTATATTTGATAATCTGACATAAAATGTTGAAGGACAGAAACCTTTGAACGATCGACGCTTACATAAAAAAGTTTTGTGAGTAATTAAAGCAATTTACACCATGTTGTTACAGTTAAAAGAAAACGAATTCGATCTAGAGATTCCATTTGTATAACAGTAATCCTATTAGCAAGGTCACTATACAAGAATGCGAAAGAAATTAGCTAAATTTAAACGGGATCTCTTCAAAAGTTCAAACAATCAGTTTTATTTATTATTATTGAGACAAAACATTAAATTAGAGAGGACTCACTTGTCACGAAACACGTCCAATCAGCTAAGAAAGGACCAAGGCACAGTCAAGCCTCAGGTGAAAGCTTGCCACAAGCTCGACGATACATGCAGCAGGTGGATTACGTGTTGCATTTAGGTAGATGTCAACCTAACCGGAATCCAGATCAGCGAGAAGACAGGCCTTGATTGAAAACGACCAGGAGTGTCTTCGACTAATGATTGAAGTTTATGATAACTATGAACTTGAAATTGACAATGGAATTTAAACTAACATTGATATTCAGAATCGGCAGTAAAATTGACAGCAATGATTAGGTCAACAATAATGGTAGGGTTCATTCCACAACAACAGGTTCACCCATCGACAACAGGTTCACCCAACGACAACAGGTTTACTCAACGACAACTCGTTCATCCAATGACAACAGGTTCACTCAACGAAAATACCATGTAATTAATTAAAGGAAAGACAATTTTGCAATTAATTTTATGAAGGCAGATTAACTTACCATAAAAATAATGGGCTTTTGCGGAATCATACTTCACTCAAACAGTGACACGATCACACAATCCAGCACTAACTACGTTAGGTGCATTAACAGCAGTGATTACCTGAAGGATGGACCTTCTAGCACTCCGTCGCACAGATTCAGCCTGCTTGGCGCAAAGCTTCCTTTAAGTACGAGACCTTCCCGCGCTCACAAACTAACCGCCAGACCCAGTCTACTAATTGGTCCACGTACCAAAATCCGTTGCATCAAGCCACCTTCTTCTCTGCGACGACACACTTCAAGCGGCAGAATTATTGATCTTCACAAAGTACTTTAAGTACACGCATAAGAAATTGTGTCTCAACATCGACCTTAGTTTAGGTACTCTTTAGACTCTTATTCCCATAGTGAGGCCATCAGACAATGACATCATTCTCTGGTATTTTACAACAATGCTGGTGTGTCTCTAAAAATTTATTTTCCAACAGGGATTTTTTTCAGTAACAATATTCCCTTATGTTCAGATATTTTCCTCTTTACAGTATTCAATGTTTGTGAGGAATATTCGAGAAAGGTCAGCAGTGTATTACGATGGTAAGGATAAAAACGAAATTCGATACAATCTTTTAACCCCTAGGTTTTAACTGTGCATTATTACAGCGATGTAAAAATTATTAATGCTTTTCTTGATGTTCTGTTGCGTCAGAAGTATGGTATGGTAGCTAAAAAGTTGACCGTAACATGTTATACACACTTTCTGCGTCTCGAAATTTTTAAGAAGATTTGTTATTTTAAGTTATCTTTGGCAAGAACCAAAACACTTAGCTTTTTATGAAACTTATTTAGGAAAACGGTAGCGCCTTACTTTGTTGAATAAGGTGCTCAAATTGAGGCCCTTGAATTTCTTTACAATAGCAAAGCCTCTTGTGGAACTGACGAATCGCGTTTTGCAGTGCCGTTAGGCACTTGTTGAAAGACCATCACAAACAACGCTTTTTAAATGACTCCAGAGAAAAAATCTAGTGGAGACAAATCTGTAGACCTAGATGGCTGCTCAATGGGTCATCTTCTACCTATCGATCGGTTAGGAAATGTCACATTTAGGTATTCCCTTACCTATCGACTGAAATGAAGGTGGGCGCCATATTGTTTGAAGTAGGCATTGCGGAAAAAATTATCTGGTACGGAGGACAATATCTTCTGGTAATAATCTTAGATGGCGTAGACCCGTTAAAATCCCTTCAAAGAAGAAGAATCCAATTATATGATGGCTAACAATTCCGGCCCATACGTTCAGTTTGTGAGGATATTGGGTGTGAATTGCTTCAATCCAATGGGAGTTATTGTTAGACTAATATCGATAATTATCTGTTTACACTACAATTAAGGCAAAAGGCAGCTTCACCAGAGAAAACAGCGTAGTTGGGTGGGTGGTCAGGTCCGGTCTAATGTTTTACCCGATACCTGCGTTTATAATAAATTCTCATTTCTCTAAAATACTTTTCCAATTACAATTATTTCTCAACTACCCATTTTTTGCCGAAATGATAAAGTTTGTATGACATCAAAAGTGATATTATTCCAAACATAATATCTGGCCTTTTGATTGGCTATGACCTAACGACTCACCGATTAATTTTAATTTAGTATCTAACAAACAAGACATCAACCCAGGCTTCAGGGACCACTGCAGAATTCACGAGATCGTGAAGGAGCCCATGCTTGAAATAAGGTCAGACTTCGCAACCCCGCGAATCTGCAGAGAAAACAACTTTACAGTGGAAATCCCCGACCGCGAGGCATGGCGGGAGGAGACGCAGGGCATACCACGGGACGCGCTCGTCTGGTACACGGACGGATCTGGCGGGAAGCATGGGACAGGGGCAGGTCTTTATTCGGAAGGACCGAGGGTAAGTCATAGTATTTCCCTCTGAGCCCACGCATAGGTCTTTTAGGCAGAAATGTACGCCATCCTGCACTGTGTGCGGGAGAACAAGAGGAGGGGTACACTAACAAGCGGATCATCATAGCCACAGCCAGGCAGCCCTAAAGACCCTAATTAGCCCACGGGTAAATTCCTGGCTGGTGAGTGAGTGCCGATACGAGACGAGCGACCTGGCTGCGCAGAATGAGGTTACCCTCATCTGGGTGCCGGGTCACTCGGGGGATCAAAGGCAATAAAGAAGCTAACAGTCTCGCGAAGAGAGGGTCAGCATAATTATTTATGGGACCAGAACCGGTTCTGGGCGTGGGTCAGAAACGAACACAAGGTGTACGGGGGGAGACTGTCCAGGGCTCAGACATGGGAAGTCAGTAATTGGCGAACCCAGTTCGAAGAGAGCTGTGAAGCTGCTAAATCTTAGCAGAGGGCAGCTAAAAAACATAACAGGTATCTTGACGGGACACATGGCCGTCAAGAAACACCTGCATAAAATGGGGCGGTTCGAGGAGAACCTCGCATGCTGACTTGCGGCGAGAGGGAGGAATCAGCCCAGCACATCTTGTGCTAGTGTAGAGCACTGGACCGCAAAAGACAACTGATCTATGGAAGTCTAGACCGGATACAGAGCAAGATAAAACTTCACCCTACCAATCGCTGTGCAAACTAGTTCAAGGCACAGTGATTTTGGAATGGGTGGAGTAAAAAGACTATAAGCATGCATAATAATCCAAAGACTGCGATCCTTTCGGGGCGGCGAAGTCGCGGACGAGCCCTGAGAAAAAAAAAAACAGGACAAGTGACTGAAGAAAATTGCAATAAATATATAACAAATGTCAAAATGTCGATTTTATTTAGATGATTATCTTAAATTGCTAGCTAAGTACCCACTAATTAATTTTGCATTTCGTTCAAGTAGATAGAATTTTATCTTTTGCGTCGCCATTTGATCTTAAAAATAATTAAGTCCATAATGATCCATCACAATGCTAAATGACAAATTTTTAAAAGTCGAGGCTAAGCACAAAGCTAAGCCATAAAAAATCTTGCAGATATATATAAATAAACTAATTATAATTAAACTACTAAGTGGGCATATCCATTCACAAACCCAGTGTGTTTTTTATAGTGTCTTTTCATAATATTTATTTTTCAAATTATAGAATATATTACCTGACCTATACCTGTCAATCAAAACGGATTATAAATATAGATATATCTCTAATAAATACCTGTAAATCAAAGCTTATTTGAATGACACATATAATTAGCGGTTAGAATATTGTTGAGACAAGTGTATGATTCTTATCATGACTACATATTTATTTGATAAATATCAGTTGATATTATATGCAGTTAGCCCAAAGAACAGTAGCAATATATAATTATTATGTCTCATTTTTGGCTAGTCATACATCAACAAAAAATTCAGTGGGAATAATAATATATAATAATTTAAATCAAAAGAATTATGTACAGCATAATTTATTCCAGGTAAATATCTGAAGGAGCTGGTCTCTCAGATTTGGCGTATGTGAAAACTGGCACCTGTGATAAGTACACTTGGAGAAACCCAAATCACCACAACACATATTTCAGAGACCTTACGATCGTTTCGTTGACAATGTCAATATCTTCAGAGGAAGAAATTTCTAAACTAAAAAACTAGCTCCCGTGTATTTATATCGCGTCAAGGTAAACGAATTAATCCGAAGTAAAATTATCGTCCAAGAACGATCGTTTGTTTATTGTGTAGTGAAACTACGAGGTTAAATACCTGCTTTTAATTCCTCTGGTAGACAAATTTATGAGCCCTTATCTAATATACGTTTAAAGGAACCGAGTTATTTGAGGAATCTGCATGATCTGATCTATAGGGAACGTGCAGATTCCTTAAATAACTCGATACTAGTTTTGTTACAATTTTAGCCATTTTTTTAAATAGCTAATGGGGAGATCTGTGTTTACATATATATATATATATATATATATATATATATATATATATATATATATATATATATATATATATATATATATATATATATATATATATATATATCCGACCGATAACTCAAAAAATAATGGACCGATCTTGATCAAATTTGGTGAGTACCTTCCTTTTGCAAGTGGCAAGTCCGTTAGCTAAGAAAATGGGACCAGCTTTTCCCGGAAACTTTTGTGTTATCTTTCTAGAAAAAAATCATATCTCCGTAAATAACAAAGTAAGAGGAACCAAATTCGGTATGCGTGTTTGTATTATAAAGATTGAACCATGTACCAAAATTTAGGTTGCTACCTTTAAATACAAAAAAGTTATGGGTAGTTAAAGAAACAAATTTTGGAGTTTTCCTCAAAACGTCAAACTCGCAATTTGAAACGTCAAAATTGGCAATGTTTAGGCAAATAACTTGAAACAAATACGGATTGTGAAAAGAAAATGTTGCAAGATTGATCTGCGAACCTTTATTTTTCAGATTCAACCGTCATTGCCCTTCATTGTACTAAAATGTTTACAGATAATTCATTTCAAATAGACCCTTTCTCTGATGCTTTGGCTGTCGATTTAGTTAAGTTGATGCTTTCGCTGTAGGTTTAGTGAAGTTTATGGTTTAACGGTCTCTAATTTTTAGCTAATTTTCGTAGAACCAATTCGTTAATGCATTTTTGCATTTTTTTTATCGAAACATGATGCGTTTATAAGAAAAAATCTGGACGCAGTAAGTGCGTTTTCGTAGCGAATTTTCATTCAAATTTCAATAACTCAATTTGCCGTTAACGTAAGCTTTGTTGGTTAGGAAACCAACATTTAAGTTTATTTTCGAAATTTTTTTGTATATTTTCAAACCATATGTAATTTTGATAAAATATAGTACATTGTTTCTACTACATAGGCTATAGCGGTAATCAGATTGATGCCTGCTCGCATTTGCTATTAAAATCATTTTTATGGAAATTCACTTCTATAACACACTTGCTGCATCCAGACTTTTGAAAAATGTTTATATATTTTCAAACAATAAAGTTATTTCGATGAAATATGGTACATTGTTTCTACTATATAAGCAACCAAGTTTGATGCCTGCTTTCATCAAAGAAAGACATTTGCCATTAAAAACATTTTAAAGAAAATTCGCTACCATAACGCACTTGCTGCGTCCACACTTTTTTATTATTGAATAATACAGGAGATATTGAACATGAACTACCCTGTATGTATATATAAAGGTATAAAAATTCAAACGGACATTGGATTAGGTTCTAGGATCCCAAATTCGTGCTCATTTGAAAAAAAATCCGAAAGTCTTACCACTGTTACCTTTCTATTTAGTGAATTTTCTTAATGAAAATTCACTAAAAAGGACGCTGAATACGCTTTTCAAAAATGTGTCGTATGGTCAATGCAGTTCCAAAAAGGGGGTGCTTCAAAAAATGTCGATAATGTCGCAAATAATCTGTTACGTAATCTTACCAATTTTGAGTCCACTGCTTTTCTCGGTTTAAAAGTTATGGCCCTCCGTTACTCAAACGCAACTGGTAAAAAGCCTGGACACAGCAAGTGCGTTATGGTAGTGAATTCTCATAGAAATGACCTGGCACAAAATATTTTATTATAACTTTTTTTCTTGTAAGATAGAAATCTAAATTTTGGTGTATAGTTTACTTGTTGTACCTACCTACCAAATTTGGTTATCATAGCTTTTTATTTTTTGAGATATATATTTTTTTCGAATGAATACTCAAAATTTTCCTGGAAAACCTAGTCCGATTTCCCTGACTAACGAACCTGTCCAAGCCATTTACAAAAAGAAGGTACATGCTAAATTTTATCAAAATCGGCCTCTTATTTTTTGAGTTATCGGTGTGATATATGATTGACGTTTAATGTCAGTTTGGTCTTGTACAAAATTGATAATTTTAGAAAAAATATGGTATGTGGAGACTGAGTTATAGTTGCGATGGTGTATTGAAGTGGTTCAGATCTATCATAAATAAAGGCAATGGGTGAAGCATTAGATTGAAGAAATGAAAGTAAAGAAAATTATTTTTTCCTGGCTTGTCAAAATCTGAAGTTTGCCGAATTTGGTATATAATTGTCACACTCCTTTAGATGTAACTTTTAAAATTATGCAAATGTACACCACAAGTCCTAGACTTATTGTATTGGCATACTGTATGATTTTTACCAATAGATAAATAATAATAATAATAATAATATATATATATATATATATATATATATATATATATATATATATATATATATATATATATATATATATATATATATATATATATATATATATATATATATACATATAAAAACTGAAACTGATCCCGGATATGGGTTCTAGGGGTTCTAGTTCGCGCTCATTTGCAAAAAAAATTTCAAAATTAAAAAGTCTGGATTACTCCAATAGTGAATTTTTTTTACGAAAATTCAGTAAAACACGGTTAACTGCTATTATTGTCCTTTTTGCATGTTTCTTTGAGATTATGTTTAAATTATTACTAATGTGGACATTAAACAATCTAAATAATAAATTTTTATTCAGAATGATCTTATTAGCTGACCACATAATTATATAGGTTTTCGTAATAGTTTGTTATTAATTTCCATTGAGGGATTCTCACATTAAGAACACGTATATTATTTTCCTATTATATGATCATCAAAGGAATGATTATGATTTAATATAAGCCCATGTGGGTGTTCCATTTAATCTTGAGGGTGAAAGAGAATTATTTTTATATTTGTTATAGTTTCATATGGGTAGATACAGTATATTAAGAGTAGCTTTTTGTCAATTAATGCGTGGTAATTATGACATACGTGATTTACTTTATTTAATAGTTGAAGCTAAATAATTGTACCATGCAATAAAAGCATGCTGTAATTAAATCGGATTGGTGGGTAAATTAATTTTAATTATGAGTAATTGGAAGTGTCGCATCCTACTCTAAACACCAGTATAACGCATCATTCTTTCAGCGAGTTTTCGTTAAGAATAATTTGCTAATAGAGAGGTCACGATGAAAGACTTTTGAAAAAATTTCTTCAGATGAGCGCACATTTGGGTCCCTAGAACCCAAAACCAAGGCCTGTTAAAATTTTTATGTCTATATATATATATATATATATATATATATATATATATATATATATATATATATATATATATATATATATATATATATATATATTATAAACTATTAGTATATCAGAGTGTACATAATACAAATCCCTATAAATTTCACTATAAAACAAACAAAAAAAGAAAACCCTTACGGAAATCTAATTTGATGACGTTAAACTCCCATTATTTGTTGAAATATGTAAATGGTCAGATATATGTATATATTAATAAAATCTACAGGGTTATACATAAACATTGTGTGTAAACTGTCAATATAAAAGTTTCTATATATATTTTAAATACAACATATAAAAGAAAAATCATCATCAATTATACCCATTAAAAATTAAAACTAAAATATATTTATACAGGGTGATCTTTTTCACTATAGATATATATATATATATATATATATATATATATATATATATATATATATATATATATATATATATATATATATATATATATATATATATATATATATATAGAATCATGATACAAAAAAGAATATAAATCAAATAACAAAATTTAACATAAATAAATAATTAAATATATCCATATTAATTGACACCCAAGCGTGGGGCAGTCACGAGTAAGTACTAATCATATACAATTGGCGCCCAACGTGGGGAGTAACGAGTAAATATAATTATATTCAATTGGCAGATTTTTTAATAAATATGGCTTCTTATACCTGTCATTGCTCATCCGACTAACACTGACTAACAATAATAGAGAATATGCTTGTATATTAATGTTTTCATTTTGTGTTTATGTTTTGGTGTAAAGAAAAATGTTGAACGATATGGATATATACACAACTTACAGAGAGCCCATATACATCACGTGTAAACTGTAAGTATTGTACTTACTACTGACCTGTGGTCAAATTATTGCAACCCAATATACCTATATCTAAACATTTACATATTTCAACAAATAATAGGAGTTTAACGTCATAAAATTAGATTTCCGTAAGGGTTTTCTTTTATTTATAGTGAAATTTATAGGGAATTTTTATTATGTATACTATGATGCACTAACAGCTTATAAAGTGCAATTTCCCAGCACAATATATATATATATATATATATATATATATATATATATATATATATATATATATATATATATATATATATATATATATATATATATATATATATATATATATATATATATATATATATATATATATATATATATATATATATATATATATATCTGCGCGATAACTTAAAAAATACTCAACTGATCTGAACGAAACTTGGCACATATCTTCATTGTATTAAGACGCATAGTCCGAGGAAAGGTCACACAGGCAGTGTGGGAGCGTATGCAGACTGCACTGAAAGTGGTGGAAGGGTGGACGGTTGATCAAGGGCTCGGGGTGAGCCCCGAGAAAGCAACCGTCGTGCCGTTTACGAGGAGGAGGAAGTGTGAAAGCCACAGAACTCTCACTCTATACGGTAGGAGCGTTCCAATGGCCAGGGAGGTAAAATATCTTGGGGTCGTATTGGACTCTAAGCTAACCTGGAATGGTCACATTGGAAAAATACTGCGTAAGGCAGTCATGACCTTAGCCGTCACTAGGCGGCTATATGGAAAAACGTGGGGACTAAGACCTAGTATGGCCCACTGGCTGTACACAAGGGTGGTCAGACCATCGTTAACATATGCGGCACTGGTCTGGTGGCCTAAGGTGACACAATCCAGTGCCAAACAAAAACTAGGCAAGCTCCAAAGGATGGCTTGCCTAGGCATCACAGGGGCCATGTCTTCAACCCCAACAGCCGCCATGGAGGTGTTGCTGGATCTACCCCCCCTACACTTAGTTATTATGGGAGAGGTCAGGCTAGGACTATACAGACTAGCCTGCAATGGTAGACTGAAGATCAACCCAGGCTTCAGGAGCCACTGCAAAATTCAGGAGATCGTGAAGAAGCCCATGCTTGAAATGTGGTCAGACTTCGCGAGCCCGCGAATGTGCAGGGAAAACAACTTTACAGTGGAAATCCCGGGAGGAGACGCCGGGCATACCTCGGGAAGCGCTCGTCTGGTTCACGGACGGATTTGGCGGGGAGCGTGGGACGGGGGCAGGTGTTTACTCGGAAGGACCGAATGTAAGTCATAGTATTTCCCTCGGAGCCCATGCAACGGTGTTTCAGGCCGAGATGTACGCCATCCTGCACTGTGTGCGGGAGAACAAGAGGAGGGGCTACACCAACAAGCGGATCCTCATAGCCACAGACAGCCAGGCAGCCCTTAAGGCACTAAGTAGCGCACGGGTAAATTCCTGGCTGGTGAGTGAGTGCCGAGACGAGACGAGCGACCTGGCTGGGCAGAATGAGGTGACCCTCATCTGGGTGCCGGGTCACTCGGGGGTCAAAGGCAATAAAGAAGCTGACAGTCTCGCGAAGAGAGGGTCAGCAGAACCATTTATGGGACCAGAACCGGCTCTGGGCGTGTCAAAGAGCACTGCCAGGGGAGCCATTAAGTCCTGGGTCAGAAACCAACACAAGGTGTACTGGGCGGACTGTCCAGGGCTCAGACATGGGAAGTCAATAATTGACGGGCCCAGTTCAAAGAGAGCTGTGGAGCTGCTAAATCTTAGCAGAGGACAGCTCAGAAACATAACAGGACTCTTGACGGGACACATGACCGTAAAGAAACACCTGCATAAAATGGGGCGGTTCGAAGGGGACCTCGCATGCAGACTCTGCGGCGAGGGGGAGGAATCAGCCCAGCACATATTGTGTGAGTGTATAGCTCTGGACCGGAAAAGACAACTCATCTACGGTCACTCTAGACCGGAGACAGAGCAATATAAAACTTCACCCTACCAATCGCTGTGCAGACTAGTTCAAGGCACAGTGATTTTGGAATGGGTGGAGTAAAAAGATTAAGGGCATGCTCAATAAGCCAAAGGCTGCGGTGCTTTCGGGGCGGCGAAGTCACGGACGAGCCCTGAGGGAACAAAAAAAAAAAGACGCAGACGGACATATTTTTGAAAACCCAAATTTTGGTAACTATCAGAGTAACTGGAATGAGACTTTACATGTGGCTATAAATGGTGTAAATAAACCTATGTTGTGAATTTTAAGTAATTTGGTACACAATATTTAGTTTTTTCCAAATAAAAAATAAAATCTGAGAGACACGCGTTAAAATGACTTAGTAGTTGAAGGTCAATGCCTGACAGAGTAGTTAACTGCCATGCGTAGCGTAGATTGATTCCTGCAATAGGTATACACACACTATACATCAACGGTAACCAAACAATATAAATAACTGGCATGAGACATACTACCCGAACCAACAATCGTGAAATCTCGACCACAAATATCAAATATGCTAGCTGATCGTTCCTGTCTAAAAATTTGGCTTCAATATGAGCCTTCCACTGTTAAAATCGGTTGACGGGTATAATACTTATACCTAAAAACATAGGAAGCTGTCTTTTCTACCATCCTGTAAATAAAAAAGCTCGGGACGCAGCAAGTGCGTTATGGTAGTGAATTTTTATTAAATGCTTTAAATTTGAATAACTCAATTTTCTATAAACTTAGAAAGTTTAATTTTGGTATGTAGTAAAGTATTTCCTAGGCCAAGGTATCCACCAAATTTCATTAAAATAAGTTTGCAAGTTTTGGAGAAAAAAAAAGATTTTTTTCGGAAGAAAACTTAAAATTTGAATAACTCAATTTTCTATAAACTTAGAAAGTTGAATTTGGTACGTAGTAACGCCTCTCCCAAGGCAACATATATAGTAAATTTCATTAAACCAGCTTTGCTATTTTCGGAGAAAACATTTTTTTGAAAGAAAACTCACAATTTTTTCGGAAAACCTCGTCTGATTTTCCTGGCTAACGAACTCGTCCAAGCCATTAATAAAATAAGTGCACTTGCCGAGTTTCATTGAAATCGGTTAATTATTTTTAGAGTTATCAGACGGATACATATATATATATATATATATATATATATATATATATATATATATATATATATATATATATATATATATATATATATATATATATATATATATATATATTAACATATAAAAATTCAAACTGACACCAAATATGTGTTCTAGGGGTCCTAGTTCGTGCTCATTTAAAAAAAAATTGCAATGTCTCACCATCGATACCTCTCTATTAGTGAATTTGTTTTAATAAAAATTCACTAAAAAAATAAACGGAAAATGTAGACACCATCTTGTAGTTTGGGTCGTATTTCAACATGTTTTAGTTGAGATACCAAATAAGACGCAGCAAGTGCGTTATGGAAGTGAATTTTCATAAAAATGTTTTTAATTACAAATATATCGCTCTAATGCGAGCAGGCATCAATTTGGTTACCGGTATAACCTATATAGTAGGAACAGTGTATCATATTTTATCAAAATAATTATTTTAAAAAGTACAAAACTTTTCGGAAAATAAACTTTAAATGTTTCTGAGAAAACTGGTCTCCTAGCCAATGAACCTTAGGTTAATAGCAAATTAAGTTATTGAAATTTGAAACATTTAATGAAAATTCGCAACCGAAACGCCCTTGCTGCGTTCATACAAAAATTTTCCGAAAATACAGTTAAATGTTGGTTTCCTAACCAACAAAACTTACGTTAATAGCAAATGAGTTATTGAAATTTGGAGGATTTAATGAAAATTTACTACCAAAACGCACTTACTGTGTCCAGATTTTTTCTTACAAACATGCATCATATTTCGATAAAATATGCTAAAATGCAGGAGCGAATTTTTTCTACGAAAATTAGCTAAAAATTATAGACCGTTAAACCATAAACTTCACTATACCTACAGCGAAAGCATCAACTTAACTAAACCGACAGCCAAAACATCAGAGAAGGGTCTATTTGAAATGAATTTTCTGGGAATATTTTAGTAAAATGAAGGACAATGACGATTGAAACTAAGACTTCAGGCTTTGTAAAATATTATTCTTGAGACATTTTCCTTCCATAGCTCATACTAATGTCAGGTTCATTGCCTAAATATTACCAATTTTGACGTTTAAAATCGCGGTTTTGACGTTTTGAGGAAAAGCCAAATGTATTTTTCTTTGAATGCCTGTAACTTTTTTTGTGCTTTAACCTACGGAGCTGAATTTTGGTAGGTAACTTGCCTATAATGATATAAACCCGCGTATGAAATTTGGTTGTCCTTACTTTGTTAATTTTGGAGATATATTTTTTTTTCCGAAAGGAAACATAAAATTTTCCGGGAAAACCTCGGCGGATTTTCCTAGCTAACGAACTTATCAAGCCACTTGCGAAAGGAAGGTACTCACCAATTTTGACGTTTAAAGTCGCGATTTTGACGTTTTGAGGAAAACCCAAATTTATTGTTTTTTAAATGCCTGTAACTTTTTTGTCCTTTAACCTACAGAGCTAAATTTTCGTAGGTATTTTACCCATAATGATATAAATCCGCAGAAAAACCTCGGCGGATTTTCCTGGCTAACGAACTTATCCAAGCCACTTGTGAAAGGAAGGTACTCACCAAGTTTTATCAAAATCGGTCCATTATTTTTTTTAGTTATAGGTGTGACACATAAATATATAAATATATATATATATATATATATATATATATATATATATATATATATATATATATATATATATATATATATATATATATATATATATATATATAAACATATAAAGTCTGAAACCGACCTCGGATTTGGGTTCCAGGGGTCCCAATTAGCGCTCATTTGAAGAAATTTTTTCAAAATTCGAAAGTCGGGATCTCCTCATTAGTGAATTTTTTTTAAGAAAATTCACTAAAAGAATATTTTTTTCAAACGGGGGCTTCTTGGCGGGTTAGAAAAGTTTCAATGCTTTATTAAACATTTTTATAAAATTTATGTGTATTACCTGATGTGTTACAGAACAACAGGCAAAAAGAATCGTGCTTGCCAATGCTTTTAACATAGTTTTATTTTATCGCGGCAATCTAAAGTCACATTAAATAGATAAAAGTCTGGACGCAGCAAGTGTGTAATAGTAGTGAATTTTCATCAAAATGTTTTTAATAGCAAACATGTCTTTTTTTGATGAAGACAAGCATCAAATTTGGTTACCAGTATAACTTATATAGTAGAAACAATGATATATGGGTGTGTATATATGTAAGATATCAATTATTAACATGACCAATAGGTATAATAAATATAAATAACCTTCAACTGCAATTCAAAAATCTGTGGTGAATGAACTACAAGTTCGTGCCATCCTGAGTGTTTGAGTGTTTACACTCACTCACTTAAACTCAACTCAACTCAGTAGAAACAATGTACCAATATTACATTAAAATAACTTTATTGTTGGAAATTGTGAGGAAATTTTCCGAAAACAAACTTAAGATGTTCCCCAAAAAACTGGTCCGATTTTACTGGCCAACGAGCCTGTTCAAGCTATGTACCCACCTAGCAGGTGTATTTTTGCTACAGTTAGTATGACGTACTGAATAGCTCTAATGAGAGCGAAACCGGTCTACGGTTCTAATTGTTGCGAAAATGCATCTAGCTTTACATACTTTGTCCCTATATTAGGGTAGAAATGGGACAGGGCTAACAATTTAGTAAATTGTTAGTTGGTTGTATACAGTCTCTATTTTTTAACACTCCGTGTTATTTGGAACTGCCGTGACAACATACTACTTGGTTCCGCAACTAGGTGGCGGCACGTCCACGACTTACTTAGTAAAGATATAATTATTCACCAAAAGCTTTGCGACGGAACACTCAAAAAAAAATACATGAAAATTTGCAAACAATTTTTTCACTAAAATCCGAAAATATTTTTTTATAATAACTTATTAAACATTTATTACAAAAATGTCACAAAAATCTTACAAACAATGATTTCTACGGAAACACAACAACATTTCTGCGAAAATTGACTATTTTTGTTACAAAAGATTTGCCTAAAGAATACATAAAATTAAAATTATAAAGCTAATCTGTAACTAAGATTAAAAAATAGGAAAATGTAAAAAATATTTTGAAACTATAGTCTGTAGGTATAGGGAGTTGTTCAATTTGAAAAAATTGAGTTACAACAGTTCGAATTTCTACAAATGCAGTCACTATTTGAGAGCGCTCTGTATACGGCATCTCGATTTTTTCGAGAAATAATATGAAACCTCTCTGAGTGCGTCACTTTCATGAGACTCTCCTATCTATTGGTAAATATAATTGAAAACCTCCATAAATGCGTCATTTTCATGGGGCTCCGATTTCCATGAGTAAAAACGCCGTATCACAATTTTTGATATCTTCCAAAATGTAAAAAGAGCACTTGAAATAACTCAAAAAATATGGACGATATAAATGTTTTATCCTTGCAAGCCTGCTTTAAAATTGGATGTAAAATGTAATAATGCTAATAAATGGGCTGTTCCATTAAAAAAACGAAACTTTTATTACCAACGACTTATGAGCCACCTGTGATTGTCAACATAATTTTATAAGATGCAGCTCAAAATACTCTATAAATAACTTTTATGATATTTTCGTTTATCTTGTATAATAACCGAACTATTGAGCTAACTAAACATGTAAAAACTGAAATTGACCCTGGAGGCGCCTAGTTCACACTCCTTTGAAGAAATGTTTTAAAAAATTTAAGGTCGCGGTCTTCTGATGATTTTTTCCATGAAACTTCGCGAAAAAGGATAGACTATTAAACGACAAACTCTATGACTGAAACTACCGACAAATCATCAGAGAATTAATATATATATATATATATATATATATATATATATATATATATATATATATATATATATATATATATATACATATATATATATATATATATATTTGAAATGAATTTTCTGCAAATATTTTAGTAAAATGAAGGACAATGATGTTTGAAGCTGTAACTTAAAACACATTTATTGTTATGTTTGCTTTACATAGCCCGTATTTGTTTCAGATCCTCCGTCTAAAAATTTGACTATTAAAATCGAGACTTTGACCTTTTTTCGTCAACAAAACCTAATATTTGTCTGTAATATATAATATATCTTGTTATCCCCGCAAAATATTTTGGTTTTGTGTATTTCTCTGGTCTATAGTGGCACCCAATCTTTTTTTAAATGTGTATAATTTTTTTTCCTTTCAACCTAGACATCTTAATTTCCGAAAGAAATCCCAACATTTATCGGGGAAAAAACTGGTCCAATTTTCCCGGCTAACGAACTTGTCCAAGCCACTTGCAAATGGAAGGGACCTACTAAATTTTATCTAAATCGGTCAATTATTTGAGTTATCGGTGTGATATATGTATATATATATATATATATATATATATATATATATATATATATATATATATATATATATATATATATATATATATATATATATAACACAGATTTCCTCATTAGTGAATTTTGAAAGAAAATTCACTAAACGGACAAAATTTTCGCGAGCGACGCTGTGAGTGTTGATAAATTGAGTGTAATTTTCCATGTAAGACTAAGAAAACGAAGAGGTCTACCTCAAATTAATCTTCTGCAAGTATTTTAGAAAAATGAAATGAGGTGACAATTTATTTATGCATATATTTAAGAAGTCATCAGACACATGCGGCGTAGTCTTTTGTTATATATATATATATATATATATATATATATATATATATATATATAAGGTATTTTTCTTTATTAATTGCTTGGATCGTTTTGTTTTAGTCAACCCATCCAGTTTTTGCAAACAATAAACAACAAAAAAGGTTTTTAAAACAAATTTGTAGTTATCCGCGAAGCTCATTAAGTTTTGTTTTTGTTTTTAATTTATTACCCACGTACGTTTACATAGGTGTTACTATGGTTCAAGATTGAAGATTCTAGCTTAATGGGAAATTTATTGAGCTATCGGATTTGAAATATTTTTACGGAAATTTTCTACCATAACATAAAAAACCTACATACAGACTTGGAGACTACTTCTTTGGCTTCACTGTTGGTGTTCATTTTTGTAGGTGAAGGACGTAGCCAGAGCGTAAGCTAACTGGAGCAAGTGGCCCTTACGAATTCTGGATGTTCTAGGATGTTCTTCAACGTTTCTGTGACTATAGTTTCGCTGCTTGACAGCATTCTCAGAGAGATAAAAATTGAATTAGTACGAAATCAGGACAACTACAAATAAAGATCTGTTGCTATGTTATGAATTGATGTTTTGACCAAAAAATTTATCAAATTGGAAATAAAATGAAACACAGATAACAGATGAGGCTTTCAAAATGTCTATGTGATGTATGTCAATATTTAACATAAAAATAGAACTAGTCTATAATAACTATGATAACAGTTACAACAATAAAATAACTAAACAATACCAGTATAAAAGCAGTCTCTATACAACGAAAATATCGACATACATCAACTCATTATCTTATTACAACTTTTTTGAAAGAATAGTTAAATTTATTTTCTTTTACTTATTTAATTAGAAAGAAGAATATTCGAGAAAGGGGAATTCATTAAATCAGTTTGCTCGTTTAAAACAAGGTAGTTATTGTCGTGTGTGTGCTTTTTGACTTCTAAAGCTTCAAAAAAGTCTAGTTTACGTTTGTCATTATAAAAATATAGTGGTTGTATGCGGTTATTTACTGTAGGTCTATGTTCGGTATCAATAATATGTTTTGCAAATATAGATTTGTCAGCGTGGTTATTTCTAAATGAAGAGATATGTTCTTTGTATCGGTTGTTAAAATTTCTAGAAGTTTGACCTATGTAGATTGGGTTGCAATGTGTACAATCTAATTTATAAACTCCAGCTTTTGTCAGGAAACAAGTTTTTTCTTTCGCGTTAAATAGTAGTATGGACAAGTTTCACCAAGTAAGGGCAACAACAATCAATGAATAAAAACCCTTTTTTGTTGTTTATTGTTTGCAAAAACTGGATGAGTTGACTAAAACAAAACCATCCAAGCAATTAATAAGGAAAAACATCTGCCATAATTATAAATTGACAGGTACATTCCCTTTGTAAATAATTGTTTTTTTTCTGAAAAACGTTTGTAACTTTAATGGAATTTGTAACACAATTTTTTTAAAGGCACTTTCAGTACTTACATATTATATCTAAGACCAAATTTTAATTTTTTATATCCAAATAAAATATATTTTTTTCAAATAATTGCTAACTGGGACTCTAAAACCTATCTCCAAGGTCCATTTAAATCTAAAGAATTAGTTTTAATAATATATCTTACTAATAGTGTACAATTCTTATGAAAATGCACTACTATAACGCACTTGCTGCGTCCCGAACCTTTTTTAAGTTATTGCTTGGGCACATACATAGTCGCACTACCATGAACTCTTTAATAGTGAATTTTCCTAATGAAAATGTACCAAAAAGATTTGTGTATTGATACCAACCATAGCAAATATGTTGAGTTAAATATGCACAAAATGTAAAAGTGAAATCAATTCAGAACACCTGTTCGTCCAACCCACACCTTCCAAGATTGTAGTATTATATCAAGCTTTTTACAGCCTACTAGATTTTACAGCACGTAGGATGATCGCCAGTGTATAAATCTTTATATCGGAGATTTGCCTAATTAGTAAGTGTCACCATAAAATGACAACTAGTTTTATGACATACAAAGGTCGAAGAAAATGAAGATTTTCTGATAAATTCTGATAACTAGAAAGTTTTGCTTCACTTCCTAATATACAAAGTCCCATATACCGATAGAGATGCTATAGGCTTTCTAAGTTTGACTGCAGCTTTACTATTAAATCATTATTATAAATGGCAATCCATAAATTTTAAGGAAGTGAAAATTTTATTAGATAGATAACTGTTTTTCCTTCATATAAGCCTATGTTCTACTGGAATATAGTCACCATAAGGTATAATAATAAATGAGCAGTTATTTTTAGATTGGTTGATCGAAGAAACAGCTTCAACTGACCATGTCGTGTTAATCTTGTAGAGCCTGCGGCTTATGGTTGGGATTTTAAGACAGTGTTTTAGCAGACCCAATAAAAAGATATTTAAAAGTTTTCGTAGAAGCTTGTGTATACTGAGATGTAAGGAATTTTTGTTTTTTCTGAAAAAAAAAATAGACATGAAGTCACTTGTATTTTTTTACGCAGCAACAGGTTTTAGGTTTTACGAATGAGTTTAAAAGTTTATACTGACGAATTAAGTTATTGTGAAAGAAGGGACGTTTGTTTTGTTATTATTTTTTTACTACATTTTTGGCCTCGAGCATTCACTCATAGGGCCAGTTATATTATTTAATATCATTCTTATTATTGTGATGATACCTAAGTTGATTTAATTTTTATGTTAAATATTGACAACACACGCCGCTCAAAATCGCCATCTACAAGTTCTTGTACCAGCTGTATACTTTGTATGGGTGAAATTCTTTTTTAGTAACTCTCCAAAAGATTTTTGTGAAACATTGTGTAATGTAGCAACCTAACTTGTAGAGAACTAATTTGTGGGCGATTAGGATACACTTTATCAAAAAGCATGCAATATTTCAAATCTTAGCTTTCCGCGCAATTCTGCCATAATAATAATTATTATCAAATTGCAAAATTTCTCCATTTTCTGATGTGTAGCTCTTCAAAGTAATACGAACTGCAAATAGCTGACAACAATCAATGTTTTCAATTGGTCGCTACAAATACTATCACATTTTTTTAAATTTGTAACTTGATAAAAACATTTATTAATGAAGCTTAAACATTTTTCTTTGAAATGGAAAGGAAATACAACTGCCCTTGCATACTTGTGATTAACCTTGTTTGTAGGTATAATAAAATGTTATAAATTCGTAAAGATCAGCTATTTACAAATAAAAGAGAACTCTTTTTTTTTGAAAGCTTTCGCAATATATTTATTACTGCAACAGCCAAACCACTGGAGTAAAAATATGGTAGAAATTGAAATTTTGTAAAAAAAATTATTTACAATGTTAACAACTAATTATAAATTATTTATATTTACTTGTTAAAACTGTGTAATTTTTTTTTGCGGAAATTTTAATATCTACGATATTTTTAAACAATTTTTTGGACTGATGAAGCAACAAATACATTAGAAGAACTGACTCCCACGAGTTTACTAACATTTGATTATATATATATATATATATATATATATATATATATATATATATATATATATATATATATATATATATATATATATTATTATTATTATTTAATGGGTATAAGGCACAACATATTTTGGGCTATTTTAGTGTACCCTATTTATTTGTCTACGTTTCGATGTGTAACGCATCTTCTTCAGGACACTGCAATTGTTGTAATACACAAGCATTAGTTCGTCCAAGTTTACAACTTACCAAATAATTGAGATTATTAAACTAAACTGACATAACTTTTGAAAGATTAAAATATTCTACTGCACACACTATTATACATAAAAAAATTCATTAATTGTTTAAAAACACCTATTTAAGATGTAAGGGTGAAAAACTTTTCTTCTAAAGTTATGAAACCGCATGGCCATTTGGCGGTTATTTTCTCTGCGTTTCGTTGACATTGTTTATATGACTTGATAAATTTACAAGAAAAGGTTTTGAGTCGTACGTCTTAAATACCAAGATGCTTTTAAATAACCATTGAAAAATGTTTTATATTATGTATATTAGTGTGTATAGAGTATTTTAATGTTTGAAAGGTTAGTTTAATTTATTAGCCTCAATTATGTGGTGAATTTCAAACTTATAGGAAGTAGAGTTTGTGTATTACAACAAGTTATTTGTATTTATAGTGTCCTGAAGATGTGTAACACACCGCAACGTTGACAAATAAAAAGAGTACACTACAATAGCCCAAAATATTTTGGGCCTTATACCCACTAAGAACAATTACTTAAGCATAATATCAATAAAGTGGAAAACGCAATTGTATTCATTTTATAATATGTAATGTTGTGTCACAGTTTTTTAGTGAATAAAGAATTTTAAGAAAAACAAAATAAGCGTTTCAGAAGTCATATATATATATATATATATATATATATATATATATATATATATATATATATATATATATATATATATATATATATATATATATATATATATATAGATAACAAGTAACCAAAAATTACTCCTTGTTTTAATAAATATTTAAACCATTTCTCACCCCGGAGAGTATAAGCAAAAATAGTCGTAAAAGAAATGAAAAAATATAGGTAGTTCCTGTAAATGTGGATACCTGTGTTTTTTAGTGAATTTTCTTTAAAGAAAATCACTAATGAGGAGATCTATATATATATATATATATATATATATATATATATATATATATATATATATATATATATATATATATATATATATATATATATATATATATATATATATATGTATGTATCACACCGATAACTCAAAAAATAATTGATCGATTTTAATAAAATTTGGTAACTGCCTTCCCTTTGCAAGTGGCTTGGATAAGTCCGTTAGCCAGGAAAATAGGATCAGTTTTTCCTCAAAAATTTTGGGTTTCTTTCGGAAAATGTTTGAGCCTCCAAAAATAGCAAAGCTATGGCAACCAAAATTGACAGTTAGGTGTATACTATTAAACTTACTCTACGTACCAAAATTTAGATCTCTAACTTAAAAGGAAAATGAATGATAGACATTTAAAAAAATATGGGTGCCACTAGTGACCAGAGTAATGCAGAAAACCAATATATTTTGTGTGGATAACAAGATCTATTGTATACTACAAAGATTAACTTTTGTTGGCGCAAAAAGGCCAAGAAACAACAGAAAAATTACTTTGAGCATTTTATAGTTTTTCTTCTCAAAATGTAAAAGTTGCGATTTGAAGCCTCAAAATTTGCAATTTTTAGACGGAGAACCTGAAACAAATACGGGCTATGTAAAGGAAATATCATAATAAATGTGTTTCACAAAGCGCTAAGCTACAGCTTCAACCATCATTGTCCTTCGTTTTACTAAAATATTTGCAGAAAATTCATTTCAAATAGACCCTTTCTCTGATGCTTTGGCGGTAGTTTTGGTTGTAGAGTTTGTGGTTTAATAGCCTATACTTTTTCGCGAATTTTGTTAAAAAAAAATCGTTATTGAGAAGAATATTTCTTCAACTGAGTGCTCCGGGGTCAATTTCCGTTTTTACATGTTTAGATGTATATATTCATGTAATTTTTTTGGGAGTTCCGTCGGAAAGCTTTTTGTGAATAATTATATCTTGATATGTGGGTAAATAGCTTGAACAGGTTCGTTGGCCAGAGAAATCGGCCCATTTTTTTGGCGAACATCTTAAGTTTATTTTCGGAAAATCTTTGTACTTTTTCAAACAATAAAGTTATTTTGATGAAATATGGTACATTGTTAGCATATATATATATATATATATATATATATATATATATATATATATATATATATATATATATATATATATATATATAAAAAATTTAAAATAAAAAGTGGGGTAGCCGCCAGTAGATAAAAACTCTATATTATATTGCCGAGCTTTCGAAATTATTTGTTCCTTTATCAAGCATACATTAACAAAAAAATGTACGTAAAATTTTATTATCGTTTGTAGTTATTTAATTTTTTTAAGTTCAATTTTTAAACTGGCTTCATATACTTGATACTGGAATAAATAATTCAGTAAGGTCGAAAATATAATACAGAGTTATTATTATACAATTGCCGGCTATCCCACATTTTTTTAAGGAATAGTAATATATATAGTAATATATATATATATATATATATATATATATATATATATATATATATATATATATATATATATATATATATATATATATATATATATATTCAGAAATGAAATGTCAAATTTTTTGCCTAGATGAAATGTTTGGAAAGATATAGTTGTAGAAATGTATTTTTTTATATCAATGTAAATGTAAATATCAAGTGCTGAAATGTATAATTTGGTAGAGATTTGGGATTGCAGGGCAGAGAAGTTCAGAGGAAATTTGAAAAGCGACAGAATAAGACGATTTGACAATTGGATTTGTTTGAAGAAAATTAAAATTATGTCATTTGCAAGCACAAGTTAAGCTTTTTTGTGAGACATGATGTATAATTAAAATAACAATAAATATAATAAAAAAAACATTATATATATATATATATATATATATATATATATATATATATATATATATATATATATATATATATATATATATATATATAAGGTGGCTCACTGAAAAGAAACTGGCAGCCAGAAAAAGATTTTGTCGAACAAAACCTTAAACATGTCAAGTTTGCTTGTAACTTTTGACGCGAAAAGTATGATTCGAAGAATGCAATTCTTGTGTTATCACAAGACATCTTTTGCTGAGGTTTCTTTGGAGCACATTAATCTAGATGACTTTCTATTACCTACGCAAACCTTTAGCAACCTTTTTATCTTTTAATGGACGCTGGTGAGGCCTAACTCAAGTGTTTCAGGTTTTTCCGACAAAATCTTTTCCTGGCAGTTATGGCTGCAAACTCGTTTTCAATGGGCCTTCTGTATATCTGTGTGTGTGTGTGTGTAAATTATGTATAATGAAATAGATTTTTATCCAAAATTATAAAAGGGTAACTTGTAATTTGTTAAAAATACTTTGAGCTTTTTACAAGTTTATAAATGGTTTATAATGGTCCAAGCTAAAATCAAGTGAACTAGGTTTTGATTATAGGACATAACTATAACTAAATATTAAAAAGTCACAATATTTTGAATTTGATTTTCAACACGTAATACTTAGGTATTTTTTTACTTTTTCTTTAGTAATACAATGCCAGTTACTTAGAAGAAACTTTGCATAATACTTAAGTAGCAAAAAAATAGTAATATAGTTTTGTCTTGAATTTTAATAGGAGAAAATCAAGAAAAATAATACAAAGTTTTGAAAATTTTGTCTGATAGTTCTTGTAGAGTTACATTTTATAAACGAAACGTATGTTTTCAGTTTAATTATTAAAGATTTATAGATTATTGCGTTGATTAAATAAATTATCCAAAACCAAGTTTTAAGACTGAAAAGATTTCGTTGAATAAATCAGGTACCTACCTCCTTATATTTTTAGTGAATTTTCTTAAAAAAAATTACTAATGACGAGATCCGTGTTTATATATATATATATATATATATATATATATATATATATATATATATATATATATCCGACCGATAACTCAAAAAATAAAGGACCGATTTTGATGAAATTTGGTAGGGGCCTTCCTTTTGTAAGTGGCTTGGATAAGTACGTTAACCAGGAAAATCGGCTCAAGTTTTCCCGGAAAATTTTGTATTTTCTTTCGAAAAAAATTATATCTCCGAAAATAACAAAGTAAGGGCAACGAAATTTGGTACGCGGGTTTATGTCATTACCTGCCAAAATTTAGCTATGTATGTTTAAAGACAGAAAAGTTAGAAGCATTTAAAGAAAAGTAAATTGGGGTTTTCCTTAAAACGTCAAAGTCGCGATTTAAAACGTCAAAATTGGCAACATTTAGGCAAATATCTTGAAACTAATACGGGCTATGGAAAGAAAATGTCAAGAAGAATGTTTTGGAAACCCTGAAGTCTCACTTTCCACTGTCATTGTCCTTCATTTTGTCTAAAATATTTCTAGAAAATTCATTCAAATAAACCCGTTCTCTGATGCTTTGGCAGTAATTTTAGCTATATAGTTTATCGTTTAATGGTATATAATTTTTATCGAATTTTCGTAAAAAATCAACAAAGCTCAATATATGCGTTATTACGCAAGATATAAAAAAAATGTATACGTTGATTATAGGGTGTCTTGAGCTACATTTAAAAAATATTTCTACAATCACAGGATGGCCCATAAGTCGTTGGTGATAAATTTTTCTCTTTTTTTTAGTCGAACACGCCTTATGTTATTGCATTTTTGCATTTTCTATTGAAATATAATGCATGTTTGTAAATAAAGGCATTCGGGACACAGCAAGTGCGGTATGGTAGCGAATTTTGTGAAATGCTTCAAATTTAATAGCTAAAATTGTTATTAACGTATAAGGAACGAGTATTTTCGAGAACACTTGAAGTTTATTTTCGGAAATTTTTGTACATTTTCAAACAATAAAGTTATTTGATGAAACATGGCAGATTGTTTTTACTATATAGGTTATACTGGTAAGCAATTTGATGCCTGCTTTCTTAAAAGAGAACACACGTATTTGCTATTAAAAGCATTTTTATGAAAATTCACTACCATAACGCACTTGCTGCGTCCAGACTTTCTTTTGTTATATTTTGAGTGACTTAGCTATGCTACACAGATGGGTATATATATCACAAAATTTTAACAATTAGCTACCAACCTAAGTGAAGATTGGAACATGTGATGAGCACAGATAAGTGCACTTAGAGAACCCAAATCACCACAACGCATTTAAAAAAGGTGACGATCGTTTTTCTAACCAAGTTAGGGTCATCAGAGGATGAAACATTCAGAACTTTTCATCCTCTGAATCGATTGTCGGGGTTTTTAAAATGTGTTGTGGTGATTTGGGTTTTTTAAGTCTACTTATAGCTACTATATTTGTGAGAAATGAGAAAATATAAACATAAATAAATAAAAATTTTGCCTGAATTTCCACTTACAGAAAAGCGCATATAAAATTTGAGCAATTCTTTTTTTTTAAACATAACATCCTTTCATCAAATGCGGTAAAATATTTCAAAAAAATTGTAACTTATTCAGTGTAAAAAATTACAGCACAATTATGATTTTGTTGATGATATCGATTTGTACTTGTGAACCTCAAAAAGCCTGGAGATGAGATAGTTACATAACACATGCTAGTTTATGTAATTATGTCTATTTTGTCTGCTATTGCTAGAAAAATTTGACAAATGCTTCAATAAGTTTTAGTAAACTAGTTTCAGGATAATAGAAAACGATCTTTTAAATTAATGAAAAATGTTTGAGGGCAGAAATGCCCATTGAATTTAATCTATTGCACATATTATATCTAGATTGTCTTAAAATAAAAATTAGATGTCACAAATAGCAGAATGTAATAATGTAAATTATAACGAAAACAGTAGGTATGTATCTAAACTTGAATATCGTTATGTTTATGATCACAAATAAGTACTGAAATAAAGGGAATTTTTGTAAAATTAAAAGCAGTTTTTATGTAATGTCGAAATAAAACGCAAAAATTAATTTATAAACAGTCTTACTTTATTGATTTTATTTTGGACATTCATAAAAATACAATATACACAAAGATTTATTTCTCTATAATATATAACAATATTTTCTTTACAAAAAATTTACACAATTTTAGAAATAAAAATAAAATTATAATTTCAATTAAATCATTATATGTTGTTAAGTTAGTGCGATTTTTTTAATGTCCATTAACTATTTTATACCAACTAACAGTTGTTTAAAAATGACTATTGTAAGAAACCATATAGGTAATTCTTGAACATAAGTTTTAACAGTACAATATCTGAAAAATAATCATCTTTTCTACATAGCAGAAATTCGTTGATTAACACAGCACTCTTGTGAAAATTACCATATTTATGGGCCATGTTTGTGACATATGTTTAAAAAAAGGTATTAGATAAGTGTTTATTTCAACAGCGCTTTTCGGGTGTTTTTTTTTTTTGGTGACTGTCTGCAAAACAAATGACTAAACTAATGTCCTCAACTGGTTTGGCAAGTACAATGACAAGTGTTTACCGGATTTAGTTTTTTTTTTAAACAAAATTTCGAGTTTTTTTCTAATTACTGTAGAGTTACGTCAATAAGGATAGCGTGAAAGCAAATGCAACTTTAGATTTAGATCGTTTCGTGTATTAGGGCTGTCGTGAGTCCTTTTTCTTGGGTTTTGAGCATATCTTTACATTTGATGCTGACATAAATAACATTTTCGTGATAGCACAATCTGATGGCATGGCATTTACACGGTCTTTGGCCGTAGACAGGTGCAGCCAGTTTTGCCGTGCTCACAGTTTACAGAATATACAACATGCCATGCTCAGTTAAGCAATTGTTATTAGTAGATAGGTATACATGGGATGTTTATCCAATCACAATAAGGGTTAGTTTATTTTAGCTAGGTAGTTGAATATTTGTCAAATAAGAAAGAAAAGCAAATAAAAAAAGGACTCACCAGCAAGCGCGATAACTTTATCCGTCGATATTCCGTCACAAAATACAAACACAACATATATTTATATGTTTACTTACACTGACTAGAAAAAAACGTGGATAGGGATTGAAATGATACAGAGGACTATTTTAAAAACATTTTCGATTTAATTTTTTTGTCACACCGTACAACGATATATAATTAATATTAAGATAATAATAAATATTTACACATATCAATGAATCTATTACCAAAAGAAGAAAACGTGGAATGAATCTGTGAGAGTACGGATTTTTTTAGAACAAAACATTAAAGAACAGCTCCACGACACTCGAACAAAAAAACAAGGACAATAAAAGAATATTTAACAACGAAAAACAATTTCTTATTTATATACGACATACTATACATTAAAAACTTACTTTGTAAATTGTTCTAAATCGTTAACCGTTCTGGTTTATCAGTTATTAAGTAGAAATCACGACCGGGCTACTGCCTTCACGAACAGTAGTCGATTAGTTATATTATTGTTATTATTTACATCGATTTCTGCATCTTCTTCTAGTTATATTACACATTGTCTCCATCTGGAGCATGTTATCACTCTTTTTATTTACAGAATTTACATAAGTGTCAGATATCTGTCTAATAAGGTACACATACGCACTTGCGGCTGGTTTTTCTTCTATACATACAGTTCTATGTACAAGTAGTCATAGTATCCACTAGGACCCCCTCGACGGCGGTATATGTCATCCTTGCTTTGCGGTGAGGTAGCAGAAGGAAGAGTGCCCACGGTGCCGTCGGCTAACGGCATTGCACCGGGTATAATGTGCGGTCACCTCCTAGGAGGTTATCACTAGCCGTTATCGCTGTGGTGTATAAGGGAGGCCCAGTGGGCTGGATGCTAGTGAGCCGTCAACTGGTGGCTCATACCCTGGGGGGATAGCATAGGGGGACTGTGCGAATGTGAGTGCTGACCCATGGGAGAGCCATGCATATCAGGATGGTGGCCGTAACTAGGATGCATATGACTTCCCGGAGCCATTCCCTCCATCATGTCACCCCCAAGTGTATTCGGGGGTGTCATACGCTTCTCTTTTTGCCGCCTGTTGCAAAACCACACTCTCACTACTTCTTTTTCTAATTGTAAACTGTCCGCTAACGAGGTGATTTCTTGTGCTGAAGGTTTTGGCTGTTTGTGAAAATGCTGTTCTAGCGCTCCCTTCACAGATACCTCTATGCTAGTGCGTTTTTTTCTTTTTCTACCCTGTGCTGCAATTTTATCTATGGAAGTTGGAGAGCCCGTCGTCGAATCGGCTTCTTCTAGCCATTTTTGTAGCAGTGGTTTTAATTTACACATATTTTTAAAGCTCAGCTGTAACGCTTCAAATCTACATATGGTCGTTTGAGAGAATACATTTCCGTATAGTGTTCCTAAAGCTAATCCTACGTCTGCTTGTGTAAAGCCGAGTTTGATGCGTCGTTGTTTGAACTGTTTAGCGAAGGCCTCTAGATCATCACTGGTGGGTGTCTCGTCTTCTCCTCCGCTGACATCTCTGTCAGAGTGATGGGGTTGGTGCGGACTCTGCATGTCTCTGTGCAGAGGGTGGTGAAGTTGTGGAGCGGCGGGATGATGCGCCAGCATACCGTTCATTGCCGCATGGTATTGCTGGAGCGGCGAGCCAGCTCCTCCGGGATTATAATGTGCCGAGGAGACTGGGGCATGCCAGGCGTGCGGCGAGCCCATACTCTGCTGCTGCTGTTGGCGGTGGTGCATTAAATCGGCTTGTTGGGATAACGGTTTAACATCTTGATGGGGGTGGTGATGATGGCCGTGGTGCATGCCAGCCATGGAGGCGCCCCAAGGGTCGCCCGGTTGCAAACTTACCCAAGGGTTGGCGGCAGAGAGCGAGACGGCGGCGTGTCCGCCAGGCGACGGGGAGCTTGCCATATGATGGTGATGGTTATGATGGTGCTGTGGCAGGTACTTCATCTCGCTGGCGTCCGCCGCCGACCTGGGGGATGCGCTCGAGTGATAACCTCCTACGATATTCATTCCGACTATACTTCCGTCTAAATCTGCTGCTGTAACTGCACTACTCGCCGGCAAATACGTCGTGGCCGCCATGCCCTGTCGGGGCCGCACTGCCGTCGAGTCCACACGGTCCTCGTGTTCGTACACTTTGCACACTTTTCCAGAACACTTTAGGATAAAACAATGAACTGCTATTAATAACTAAACAATATATACGGTTTAAATATTCGAACACTTTTAAGTAGTCACGTCGCCGAACTCGCGTACTGTCATCTAAAACAGTGTGTTGTGCTGTGAAGATGGTATTGGTCAGCTCTCATGCGTTATGCATGTCTGTTATGCACACACGACGAGTCTGTTTCTACTACTGAATAAGCGACTGTATTCGGAGATTCAAGCTGCCGACCCCGAGAGTCTCTCTCTCTCTCTTTCTTTCTTGGGGCTCCCCACTACGAAGTGTGGTGGAGTGGTGCGCGCGCCATTGGCAGTGCCTAACTCGTCGAGTGGCCGTGACGTCACAGTGGACCCCGCTTCCAGTGGCCGTGGCCGCCTGCGACCCGCCCGCACCTAATCCCCTCCACGGCGGGGAACTGTTTACACTTGGCTGAGGACGGTAGCTAGGCAACAGAGCGTGCAGGCCTCACATACGTCCTTAGCCACCAGCTCCGTCGGACTACGGAGGTACGGATGGCCCGACGCTTGACGCCGACCTACGGACGCCGCCTGTCAAACCCCTAAACAACCAACGCACTTACTAATCTAACTCATTCTTCAATCAAAAAGAAACCTACAGTTGATTAGCCAACCTCATCAATCATCTATACATACAAAACAATCATCAAAGCTTGGAGGAATTTCCTCCCTCAAACTTCTCTACTGGCGCAAAATATTCTTGTATGTTTTGACACCTCTCTTAACTTTGTATCGAAAAAATAAATACCTATCTGTGTATAATTCCAGAAAAATTTTATATAACTCTTTTGGTTGATTACAAATTAATATCATTAGGTATTTTTTAATGAGAATTATGGAATGCTTGCAATTTTTTTTAATTGTATTAATTTCAAAGGAACATCGATTTTGTTTGAAAACGAATCATTATAAAATACGCTTGTTTGTTTTCTTTGAGAAATACGAATATGAAAACGATTTGAATCGATCGATATTTGCTGAAAGGGTGTATTTAATTTATTAACACATTAAAATGCGTGCTTCATTGTTGTTTTTTTTTACAAATTTGTTTAATACCTACTATCAAAGCACTATTTCTCGACTTTGTGGCTTCCACAGTTATAAGTAAATTACAGAATAAATTGTAGAGTAGATATACCTAGTTAGTAATAGTAATAATCTTGATTTAGTCAATTAGTTAAATAATTGTAAATTCGACAGGTATAAAAGTCGAAGCAATAAAAACGTATTAGTCTCTATTACAGGAGTAGGTACCTACTTGAATATAGTGCCCAAGTCTCCAAAATGTAACGGCCTGACATCACAACAACAAAAATTTAATTGTTGTTGTTAATACTGTGCATATTAAATACAGGCATCAAGACTTTTTCTCTCGCTTTACAATTGCGTATTTTATTCTCTGTACCCGATTTCGCTGTTTTAGAAGAAAATAAACAATTATTGTGTAGCCAAGGAAAAGTCTCTAAGTTTGAATCGCAACAAAAAACACAAATTAACAGGGCATCCGCATAAAATTCATTTAAATTAATAATAATATGTGTATTGGTAAAAATTATACAATATATCCTATACCAGAAGTCGAAGATTTAACATATTCTAATGACTTTAAAACTCTCAGCAGTCAGAACGCAAAATGTTTAAGCTTAATATTTTTAGGTAGGTTCCTATTACATTTTCAAGTTTATTCATCCAGAATAATTACAAAAGTTATCAAAAACCTCATATAAACAACAGCGTCACCTGAACATAGGCGAGCTTACAGAATAAAATCTTATAGAGGTAAACAAGTTACCTGTACATTAAATATTATATTTATTTTCCTTTCCTCCAGGTGTTACTTTATCCGCTATTTTATAACAATTATTAATCATAACAACTTTTAGTTGTTTTCTAATTTTCTTGGGACAATTTATGTTTCTCAGAGAAGAAGGCGGCTGGTGTTCAAAAAACCTTGCATAACTTTGTGACTTCTTCATAAGAGAACTGAGATTTGTTTATGTGGAAAACATCTTTCTCTTTTCTGTTGTTTTATGAATAAGTATTTGTTAATTACAAATTTTCCTTGTTTTTTTATAAATATAAGTTATCAGAAAATTATTTAGGCGGTACCGTCATAATATATTTAGCTACGTTTAAATATTTTGCGACAAAGTGCCCGTAAGGTATATCCTATAGCTATTAATTTGGGTACCTGTTTGATTTTGTAGCACAAATATTCTACGACAGTCCGAGAATTATTGGCCCCAGATAACGAAACAAATACCAGAAACATAGCCTTATCTAGCGCCTCCGTGGCCGTGCGGGAAAGTCGATTCAGACTTTCCAATACGGACTCGGGGGTCGACGGTTCGAGCCTCACCGGCGTCGGATGATTTTTCAAAGTCACTGTCGCTGTCACTATGATTTTCTAATGACATTTTTCGTGTAGTAATTAACCATTTAATTTAGCTATAAAGTTATTGTTAAAAACATAGTGCTTTCAAGAAAAATGTCATTATGATATTAGAGATAACGTTATGTTTTAGTAGGTATTATTTGCAAGTAGGATAAGTATACCTACACTAAGTGAAGATTGGGATCTGTGATAAGCACTGATAAGTAAACTTTTATAACCCAAATCGCCATTAGACATTTTTTTAAACCTGAGGGTCGCTTGACTAACCCAATTAACGTAATTAGAGGGTGAAAAAAAAACTTTTGGGATTTAACATTTTCTGGTGACGCTAACGTGGTCAGTGAAACGATCGTCAGGTCTTTTTAAAATGTGTTGTGGTGTTTCTGTTGTTCAAGTGTACTTATACATAGGTAGGTACCTACTACAAAAATTTTCCGATAATCTGCATTTAACCACAACATTTGATTAACCTAGAAAGTGTCGAATCAGCTGTTATGTTATCAAATAAATTGGCAGAAACAAATTAATAATTTGGTTTTAATCAAATGTCAAAAAAAAAAGCCTGGACGCAGCAAGTGCGTTATGGTAGTGAATTTTCATAGAAATAATCTCGCACAAAATATTTTGTTATAACTTTTTTTTCTTGTAACATATAAATCTAAATTTTGGTGTATAGTTTACTTTTTATTTGGTTATCATAGCTTTATTATTTTTTGAGATATAAATTTGTTTCGAATGGAAACTCAAATTTTTTCCAAAAAACCTCCTCCGATTTTCCTGACTAACGAACTTATCCAAGCCATTTACAAAAGGAAGGCACGTGCCAAATTTTATCAAAATCGTCCCATTATTTTTTGAGTTATCGGTGTGATACATATATATATATATATATATATATATATATATATATATATATATATATATATATATATATATATATATATATATATATATACTTAAAAATTGTGGAAAAGCCGTCAGTTGCAAAATAAAACTCTTTATTAAAAGCCGAGCTTTCGGAAAAGTTTATTCCATTCTCAAGGCTACAACATGGAAAGGAAAAAGTTTTAAATTTACTTAGGAAAAATATAAAAGTTTAAAATACTTACATCTATATTTTTCCTAAATAAATTGTAAATTTTTTCCTTTCCATGTTGTAGTCATGAGAATGGAATAAACTTTTCCGAAAGCTCGGCTTTTAATAAAAAGTTTTAGTTTGCAATTGACGGCTTTCCCACAATTTTTTAAGTAAATAACACTATTACCGTCACGAAAACTTAATGCTATATATATATATATATATATATATATATATATATATATATATATATATATATATATATATATATATATATATATATATATATATATATATATATATAATATATAAAAAACGAAACTAACCCCGGATATGGGTTCTAGGGGACTTGTTCGCGCTCATTTGCAAAAATTTTTTCAAAATTCAAAAGTCGAGATCTCCCCATTAGTGAATTTTTTCTACGAAAATTCACTAAAACGTGAGTTTTGTGTGGATTTTGTTATAATAATAAGGCTAGTGAATATTTATTAACTCGATTATAATTAAGCAACGTATAAATCAGATACAACAATATATATATATATATATATATATATATATATATATATATATATATATATATATATATACTCAGATATTTGTGTCAAAGAAAATTTAAAACACTATAGGTATACTTAGTGCTCATCGAGAATGACTGTGATACCGAAACACTGTGCATCAGTTTAATATACCTACCACTTATATATCCTATGATATTTTTACCAAAATGTTTTAGTTATTTCTCATTCAAGAAGAAAGAGATGAAAGTTTCCATAAAACACTTACTAAAATAAATGTTTTAAATACAGAAATTTCATTAACGAAATAAAATCAAATTTACCTTTAACTTTTGTGTTGCTCTCATTTTGGTATGGATATAGTAAGATAATCAGTATAAATTCAACAATTTGTGCTTTGTTACTCTTTAAGCCATAATTTCTAAATAAAGATCAGAATTTTATAACCATGATTTTTAAAAGATTTATTTTAAATTATAGGTACACACCTAAGAAAATCTCAAGACTAATATGGTATTTCATGTATCAAATTTTTTTGTTATTACATTCATTGCAATATTATTAATTATTTTTCTTTTAAAAAACACTTACCATTTTGAGAACGAGTCATTGTGAAATTTTATAATCAAAAACACTTTTAGTTGTGTATTTGGTTGTAATAACATTTTAAAGCCAGTCAGAATTAATTATCTTAGTTATGGTTAGATAAATAACGTTTGGGCCAAATGCAACAAAATATATATTTGTGTTGAAGAAAAAGAATGAAGGGGTAGACGTGGGGACGAAACCCTGTGTATGTGCCTGAACAATCTCTCTTTTGTGAAGTTTTATTGTTATTTTGTACTTAAATAGTTGCTTCATAGGCAAGCAAAAATTAACTTTCTTTGAGTTGAAAAGAAAATGTATGCAACTTTCGATAAAATTATAAAATACAAAAAAATCTGGACGCAGCAAGTGCGTTATGGTAGGGAATTTTCATTAAAATGTTTTTATTGCAAATATGTGTGTTTTCTTTTTAAGAAAGCAGGCATCGATTTTGGTTACCAGTATAACCTATATACTAAAAATAATGTGCCATGTTTCATAAAAATAACTTTATTGTGTGAAAATGTAAAAAAAATTCCAAAAGTAAACTTAAAGTGTTCCCGGAAAAACTCGTTTCTTGGTCAACCTTATAGGTTAATAGCAAATTGGGCTATTTAAATATGAAGCATTTGATCAAAATTCGCTACCATAACGCACTTGCTGCATCTAGAATTTCTTTTCTTACAAGCATGCATTATATTTCGATGGAAAATGCAATAACATAAGGCGTGTTTGATTTTAAAAAAAATGTATCACTTATGGGCCACCCTGTGATTGTAGAAATATTTTTTAAGATATAGCTCAAGACACCCTATAATTAATATATACAAATTTTTTTCATATCTTGTATAATAACGGAGATATTGAGCTTTATTGATTTTTTACGAAAATTCGACAAAAATTATATACCATTTAACGATAAACTCTATAGCTAAGACTACTGCCAAGCATCAGAGAAAGGGTCTATTTGAAATGAATTATCTGGAAATATTTTAGTAAAATGAAGTACAATGACGGTTGAAACTAAGACTTCAGGGTTTGTAAAACATCCTTCTTGAGACATTTGATTTCCATAGCCCGTATTAGATTCGAGTTAAATGTTGCCGATTTTGACGTTTTAAATTGCAACTTTGACGTTTTGAGGCAAACCTCAATTTATATTTCTTTAAATGCCTATAACTTTTTTGTCTTTTGACCTACATAGCTAAATTAACTTACCTATAAGGATATAAACCTAGGCACCGAATTTGGTTGCCCTTACTTTGTTAATTCCGGAGATATAATTTTTTTCGAAAGAAAACACAAAATTTTCCGGGAAAACCTGGGCAGATTTTCCTGGCTAACGAACTTATCCAAGCCATTTGCAAAGGGAATTTATTCACCAAATTAATCAAAATCGGCTCATTATTTTTTGAGTTATCGGTGTGATACATACATATATATATATATATATATATATATATATATATATATATATATATATATATATATATATATATATATATATATATATATATATATATATATATAAACATATAAAAATCGAAACTGACCCCGGATATGTGTTCTAGGGGGCCTAATTAGCGCTCATTTGAAGAAATTTTTTAAAAATTCAAAAGTCGGGATCTCCTCATTAGTGTTTTTTTTTTTAAAGAAAATTCACTAAAAGGTACTATCACTTGCTCCTAACTCTTTTAACACAATGACCTAGGTATTATAGGCAAATTAAAAAGTCAACAATTTTCCACTCTTTAAGACGGTATCTTTAATTAAAAACCTGAATATTATAACTACGATTTAAAAAGAAACTTATTCTCGATTTGGCGAACATTATACCTACAATAGAAAACAAAAGAAAGTACCTATAACGATTTATATTATTTATAAATCTTAAAATATGAGACTTTTCGTAAAAATTTTGATTAAAAATTAAATTTAGACAACATAAATTATCATCACGTATCTTTTAAGTTATTCTAGACGCCTTTATATATTATACGCTGGTCGAATTTTCTTGGATATTTACGTCAGGTGAATTGTTGGTATATTTTTCTGTTATGGGGTCCTCCATTTAAATCTGTCACCTGTTGCTGTCGTGTGGTGGCGAGATCATAGATGGCTGTGGTGAAATTACCATGGAATTTGCAATACAATAGGGCATTAGCACTTGCACCTAATACATATTTATAGCGTCCGAAACGTTGTGCTGTACCTATTATAATATTATGCGTCTGGTGGTGTATTTCAGCAGGTCAGTGTAACTCGGGTCACTGGGGCTTTTTAATATATAATATATAAATAAAAATTATAATGGTTGCCGTATGAATAATTTCGTTTAATAAATATGTATAAGCTGATCATTCCGGTGTTATTCACTTGCCCAAATGAACGGAAACATAAACAGATTAGTATACACAGTAAAACTTTAAAATGAAATACCTGAGTGATGATCGGAGCTTGTGATGAGCACTGATATGTACACTTTGGAATCACCACAACACATTTTCAGACCTTATACAATAACTTATTGTAACTTAAGTGGGCATAATTTTTCGGGCCTGCCCAATTTGTTTACAACACGTCTGCCCTTTTTGACTTTATAACTGAGTTTATTACACACTTGTCTGGTACCTTTTGTTATCTAGCTTTTTTCATTTTTGTAACTCATTTAAAAAATTAATTCACCCCAATTTTATTCAGGTAAAGCACTATCTAGTGACAGCAGTGAAAGACTTAGCTACTTTTTATTAACTTTCCCAAAGCTTTAAGCTTTTAATTCAAGACTATATTTTAGCCAAAACTTGTAGCTATTAATCCCGTAAGTATTTTGGCAAAAGATATTTCAAACGTTCTAGATAGTTTTTGTTGAAGAAGGTAGCTAAAAAAGATATCACGACGATATCCAGGAGATAACTTAAAGAATGATCCAGCGACTTAGATAAAACTTAGCAAGTGTGCTCCTTTTGTAAATAACTTGGACGAATTCGTTGACCATAGCTAAATCAGGCCAGGTTCCCGCAAAAGACTAGTTTTATTTAAAGAAAAATGTGTAAAGCAAAATATTTTAATCACATCCACTACGTAGGTGAGAGACCAACAGACTCAATTAAAACACTATGTACAAGATCTACTACTTGCCCATTTGAGAAAAGATATTGGCTATTGGTGGAAATAAATAACATTAAAAAGATTCCAAGGTAATGTCTGATCTGCTACAGAACATAACAAAAAATTATTGCTTTTATTAAGGTTCTAACATGCAAAAAGATTAAATATTATAAATTAATGTAAAATAAGTAATTAGAACTTAAAATATTACATACAAGTTCACTACCATGATGCAACAGTTGGGGAAAGAACCTGAAACTAATAAGGGTTCTGTAGAGAAAATGTCGCTAGAAGAATGTTTTACAAACCCTGCAGTCTCAGCTTCAACCGTCATTGTCCTTCATTTTGCAAAAATGTTTCCAGAAAATTCATTTCAAATAGACCCGTTCTCTGATGTTTTGTCAGTAGTCTTAGCTATAGGGTTTATCGTTTAATGGTACCTATATAATTTTAGCGAATGTTTGTAAAAAATCAATAAAGCTCAATATATCCGTTATTATATAAGATACGAAAAAAATTGTATACGTTAATTCCAGGGTGTCTTGAGCTTGATCTTAAAAAATGTTTCTACAATCACAAGCTGGCCCAAAAGTCTTTGGTGATACAAATTTTCTTTTTTTTTCAAATCGAACACGCCTTTTATATTAGTACAGTTTTGCATTTTCCATCAAAACATAATGCATGTTTGTAGAAAAGACATTCTGGACGCAGCAAGTGCGTTATGGCAGCGAATTTTCATTAAATGCCTCAAATTTGAATAGATCAATTTTCTGTTAACCTATAAGGTTCGTTGGCGGAGAAACAAGTTTTTTTAGGAACAGTTTAAGTTTTTTTTCGGAAAATTTTTGTACATTTTCAAACAATAAAGTTATTTCCAAGAAATATGGTACAATATTTCGTCTATACAGGTTATACCCGTAAACAAATTTTATGCCTGCTTTCTTTAAAGAAACATATTTCCTATTAAAAACATTTTTATGGGCATTCACCACCATAACGCACTTGACGGGTCCAGACTTCTTTAAAAGTTGTATTGATAGAAAACTGATACATTAATTTAGCTAGACATGTGTCTGTTACATGTTTTTGTATTGCAATAAGTTTTGGCCCGTGCAACATCAACAGTATTGTAGAAATTGATATTATGCACAGAATCTATATATATATATATATATATATATATATATATATATATATATATATATATATATATATATATATATATATATATATATATATATATATATATATATATCGTATGTTAACGTCGGTCTACTACCGCTACTATTGCCAATCACCGACGCCAGGATGCAGTTTCACCTCACTATCCTGCAAATTTTGCTGAACCCCTGCCGTTCTGTAAGGAGGGTAGGGATAATTAACGTGGCCAATATGTTATGGACACAGGACCGACGGCTTGATCCCCTCCGAAGGACGGAACGTGCAGACATTCAACTTGCTCAAATACCAGCATGCCACAACATTGGTTGATGTTAATTTTACAATATGTAGTGAAAAAGTAAAAGGAAACCCTGGGAATCGAATCCAGTTCCTTTCAGAGTTTCAGAGGCACACGTTTTATCACTGAACCACCGACGCTCTATGCTTAATATGATTATATCAACAACAAAAAATACGTCTGTTTCCTCGGCGTTTCCTTTAAAGGTGTCTCTGAAACCAAGCATTTTCAGCTACACATAATATAACCTAAGTATACTATTGCAATATATTTTCACAGAGATTTTTTTTGTTCCTTTGGTATTTGCATCTATACTTTTGAATATAAATTAGGCACGTCTATAACTGGCGACATTTCGTTTAACATGATATTCGTGTAAACAACAATATGCACGCCAAAAAATGCAAAATATTTCGGTTATCTTAAGCCAAATGTTTGCAAATGCGTCATATCAGCAGCTAGCAGCTCGTAATGTAGACATGGAAAGTGTATTTTTTTTAAATATTATTAATAGGTGCCTCGACAATAAAAGCCATTGGTTAATAAATAGTTATAAATCTACTAGCCTGCGTGCACAAACGTCCTAAGTGCAGCAGCTATTTGGTGACGTAATTATAAATATATTTCAAATTCAGTCTGCCATATGTTGCGTGCTAAAATCGTGCAGTTTTTACCATTTTTTTGTTCGATTTCGTCTATTACAACCTTCCTGAATTTCAAATTCCCGGCAATTTATAAATCAGAAAAAAGAACCTCTTTATCATATATAATAGAGTGATTGTTGAGGTTTTGTGAAATATAATAATAAAAACAATATCTAAATGCAGTTTCGCTGAATTTCTCATCTTTGTCAGATACAGAATGGAAGCGTAAATAAAAAAGCTGAGAACTTCAACGAAACTACGGTTATACGTTCAACAAAACAGTATAAACAATTTGTTTATTTATCTAAATTTAAAATATAATATAAATATAAACTCGAAAGAAAGTCAGAAATACCAGATAATACTTTGAAAATAGTTTTTCTTCTTAAAGCCTCAAAGTCGCGATTTGAAACGTCAAATTTGGCAACTTTTAGGCAAAGAACCTGAAACAAATACGGATTATGAAAAGACAATGTCACAAAAGACGTGTTTTACGCAGCATTAAGTCTCAGCTTCAACCATTATTTTGCTAAAATATAGGCAGAGAATTAACTGTAAATAGACCCTTGCTCTAATGCTTTCGCAGTACTTTTGGTTATAGAGTTTATGATTTATTAGTCTATAGTTTTCAGAGAACCTTCTTACAAAAAATTCGCATTTGAGGAGAGCGTGACTTTTGAATTTTTAAAATATTTCTGCGCATTAGCGCGAACTGGGTCCCCTGGAACCCATTTTCGGGGTTAGTTTGAGTTTTTACCTATTTACATGTAGGTATACAGGGTGAAGCATTTCTACGGTAAAGCTCCATATATCCGTTACTATACAAGATTACTATATTATATTATAGGGTGTCTTGAGCTGCATCTAATAAAATTATTTTGACAATGACAGGTGGCCCATTAGTCGTTGGTGGTACAATTTTTTAGTGAATTTAAAAAAAAAATCACCAATAGTGAAGTATCAATGGTGAGACTTTGCAAAAATTTGTTCAAAACTTATCCAATTTTATCAAATGAGCGCGAACTGGGACCCCTAGAACCCTAATCCGGGGTCAGTTTCAAATTATATATATATATATATATATATATATATATATATATATATATATATATATATATATATATAGGTATCCGAGCGATAACTCAAAAAAGAATTAATGACTTGGATGAGTTCGTTAGCCAGGAAAATCGGACAAGGTTTCCCGGAAAGTTTAGAGTTTTCTTTCCAGAAAAAAATTTTTACCTGAAAATTACCAAGATATTTTAATGAAATTTGACAAATCTGTTGCCTTGTAAAAGGCCTTACCACATACCAAAATTCAACTTTTTGAGATTATAGAAAATTGAGTTATTCAAATTTTGAATTTTCATTCGAAAAAAAATTTTTTCTTCAAAAATTACAAAGCTTATTTTACTAAAATTTGGTGAATATGTTGCCTTGGGAAAGACCTTACTACAGACCTAAATTCAAATCTCTAAGTTCATAGAAAATTGAGTTATTCAAATTTGACGCATTTAATAAAAATTCACTACCATACCGCACTTGCTGCGTCCCGAACTTTTTTTTAATCGAGCCTGCCTTATATTATTGCATTTTTGCATTTTTCATCGAATTATAACGCATGTTTATTAGGAAAAAAGATTGATAGCGTTGATCGTTTTGGAGTTAATTTCATTTGTTTTGCAAGTTTTTACATTTTTGGCACAAAGGTATCAAAAATTATGATACGGCGTTTGTATCAATAGATAGCGAAGACACATTAAATTACGCCTTCAAAAAAATTTCCTAAATATTATCCAAAAAAAAAAATCTAGATGACGTTGACAAGAGCTCTTAAATAGTGACTGAAGTTGAAAAAAAATAGAAATTTACGTAATTAAATGTTTCAAATGCAACAGCCTGTGTTTTGTGAAGGGCATGCCCTTTGTTTCAAGTTTTGTGTATAGCACTTCCTATACCTAAAAACTATAATTTTGAAAATATTTACATTTATAATCGCATACCATAATTCATGTAGCGATCAGTTTTATACGTTTTTTTTTCAGTTTTTTATTGAATTCTAATAACCGATCAGATTATGTGATTATTTAGCGAATTTTCGGAAAAAATTACAATATTTAAATTAACTTTGGTAGAAAAAAAGGTACGAAATAACTAATTTGATAGGATCATCTATTGTTTACATTTTCATAATGTATAAGTAGTCGATAAATTGTTTACACAAATGTCAAATGAAGCTTTAAAGTGACAGACTTAAGTAAGGATCATATTTATCACAGCCTGTGATATGAAAATATGAGTAATTTTCTTTCGTTTAAACGTCGTAAAAAGTATTAAAACACAGAAAACATGATTTGGGAACGAACATTTTTTTGTCTGTCGGTCTGTCTATCTGTCGTTCTCAGTCGGTCGTCGGTCTGTTTATCTATCGTTCTGTCGGTTTGTCGGTCTGTCGGTTCTTCGGTCTGTCGGTCCGCGGGTCTGTCTGTTTGTAGCCACGCTAACTTTAGAACGAATTGAAATATCGTCTTCCAAATTTGGTATACAGTTAGCACTTCACACACGAACGGTTCGGGTTGTTTTTGGGAAAAATTGCTTTAGGGCTAGGGGATGAATGGGGTGTGATTTGGTGAAAATTGGCATTTATTCGTTAAAATTCTAATAACATAACGTTTTAGGGTTTATTTATTAGAAAACTTTGAATTTCAACAAACATCTGGTATTCTGTGCTGAAATTAAATTATGGGCTCAATGTGTGGGGGTGGAATATTGTTGACAAAAATTTCGAAATTTGTTTTCCTAAAACGGTGTAAAAAGTCTCAAAACATATAGAAAACTTGATTCTGAAAAGAATTTTTGTTTGTTTGTCGTTCTATCGGTGGGATGGTGAAAATTGACATTGTTTCAATAAAACTCGATTAATATAATGTTTCAAGTTAATGGGTACAGGAATACAAATATTTTATTTGTGGTCAAGTCATTATGGGCCATAAATTCAATCCATGGGAATGTCTTTCTGAAGAGAATAAATTATAACAGCTATGTGGAAGTTATGATTCAATTTGCAGCATTATTGTTCTTTATTTCCACTGGTTCAATTTTTGGTGAAAAGCTAAAAAAATCTTTACATTTTCTTTTTTAAGTTTTAATTACAGATTGGTTACCTAAGTATATAATTTCAATTTTATATATTGTTTCAGAAAAATGTTGTGTAAAATACATTTAGTCGGTTCTCCCAAAAATTTTTTTCGTTTTTCGGTAGAAATCATTTTTGTAAGATTTGTGTAAAATTTTAGTAATTAATAATAAATGTTTAATAAGTTATTGTCAAAAAAATATTCTCCGATTTTCGTGAACAACATTGTTTGTATTTTTAGTGAATTTTCTTAAAAAAAATTCACTAATGACGAGATCCCGACTTTTGAATTTTGAAAAAATTTCTTCAAATGAGCGCTATTTAGGACCCCTGGAACCCAAATCCGAGATCGGTTTCAGACTTTATATGTTATATATATATATATATATATATATATATATATATATATATATATATATATATATATATATATATATATATATATATATATATATATATATATATATATATATATATATATATATATATATATATATATATATATATATATATATATATATATATAAATAGTCCCAGAAAATTCATTCCAAATAGACCCTTTCTCTGGTGCTTGGCAGTAGTGTTGGCTATATAGTTTATCGTTTAATGGTATATCATTTTTGTAGAATTTTCGTAAAAAATCATTAAAGTGCAATATATCCGTTATTATGCAAGTTACGAAAAAAAGTTGTATACATTAATTGTAGGTTGTCTTAAGCTACAGCTTAAAAAATATTTCCACAATTACAGGGTGGCCCATAAGTCGTTGGTGATTCAAATGTTCTTTTTTTTAGTGATTTTTTTAATCGAACACGCTCTATGTTATTGCATTTTTGTATTTTCCATTGAAATATAATACATCTTTGTAAGAAAAGAAATTCGGGACGCAGCAAGTGCGTTATGGTAGCGATTTTTCATTAAATGCTTCAAATTTTGAATCAATTTGCTATTAACCTATAAGGTTGACCAGAAAACCAGTTTTTTCGGGAACAATTTAAGTTTACTTTCGGAAATTTTTGTACATTTTCAAACAATAAAGTTATTTTGATGAAACGTGGCACATTGTTTCTAATATATAGATTATACTGGTAACCAAATTTGGTGCTTGCTTTCTTTAAAAAAAAACATATTTGCTATAAAAAACATTTTAAAGATAATTCACTACCATAACGCACTTGCTGCGTCCAGAGTTTTTTGAAGTTACGTCGTAAAGCTTTCTGTGAATAATTATGGAATGGTGGGTAAATAACTTGAAGAGGTATGTCAGCCAGGAATATCGGATCAGTTTTTCGAGAACATTTTAAGTTTATTTTCGGAAATTTTGGTGTACTTTTCCAAACAATAAAGTTATTTTCATTAAATGGTATATTGTTTCCACTATATAGGTTATACTGGTAACTAAATTTGATTAAAGACATTTTTATAAAAATTCATTACCATAACGCACTTGCTGCGTCCAGACTTTTTTCTAACATACTTCAAGAACAATCAAGCATTTTCGTGGTAAGTACGATTATAGGTATATTTATTAATTTTGCTTTGGCACGTAATATACGAGTATCTGTTTCCACCATCCGCCTGCATCGATTAGAAGTGTAATAGCTTGTTTTCATGCAACTGCCGCCATCTATGCGAGAGACCTTGAACATTCTAAGCTCTATTACATGCAACGGGAATTTCAGTTTTGCGGTTAACGTTTTACGCCAAAATCTGCTGAATCACATTAATGTACAGTAGTTTCCGGTTTCCGGTGTGATTGACTAACAAGTTATTATTTATAGAGCATCGGGATTTTCGTAAGAAAACAATGTATAAACATTTTTTCCACAAAATCAGAGAGAGATTGAAGTGTTGTTAGTTTATATTTAGGTATTGGCGCCTTTAATCTGTTATCTATCGGGTGATTTAACTATAATGGTTTAAAGAAAGACAGTAATCTATACAGGTGGTCAATAATGATTGTTCCACAGCATATTTTATAGATTCTAGACATGAAAACAATGAGATTCAGCCAAATATGCCTCAATGTTTCTGGTCTAAGAAGACAGGTGTTGCGGTTCGATTTTCAATGTATTATTTATTTAACGATTTAAAGCCATTATAACAAAATTTTGTAAGCAAGTCACCCTTATACAAGGTATTCTACCTTTCAAAACTGAAATATCTACGTTAAAAAAATTATAGGCGTTTAAAGATAAAAGCGCCGATTGCACTGGATGCCCTCAAAGGAGGGCACATGACTAAAAAATATGTGGTAAATACATTTTATTAAATTTTACATACGTGAAATTTCTTTGGCGTAACAAAATGCCAAAAAATACCTACCTATCGAAAAAATGTTTTATAGTTTTTTTTTCTAGAAACGTGAAAGTGGCGATTTGAAACGTTAAAATTGGTTCATTGATTGTTGTTGCCCTTACTTGGTGAAACTGCTCCTTACTACATACAGATTTGGAGACTACTTCTCTGGCTTTACTTTTGGGTTCCGTTTCTGTGGGTGAAAGACGTAGCCAGCGCATAAGCTAACTGGAGCAAGTGGCCCTTCTGAATTTTAGATGTTCTATGATGTTCTTCAACAGATAAAAATTGAATTAATAAAAAATCATGACAACTATTAATAAACAATAGACAATTTTGAGACATATAATATATTATATATGTATATATATATATATATATATATATATATATATATATATATATATATATATATATATTTATTTATATATATTATACGTATATTATTAAAATTAAAACTTTCATCTCCAAGGCAACCTGATAAACTGACTGATAATTGGACGAAACACTCCATTCTTATATAATTTTTTAGTAGTATTCTGATCATGTAACGAGTTGATCTGTGTGTGTGTGTTTTGTTTCTTTAACGTCGGCCTATTTCCGCGACTATGGCCAATCACCACCGCCAGGGAGCAGTTTCACCTCACCATCCTGGCAATTTTGCCGAACCCCTTTCTGTAAGGAGGGTAGGGATATTCAACGTGCCCAACATCGCATGGACACGGACCCGATGGCTTCACGCCCCTCCGAAAGGCGGAACGTGCAGAGATTCGAATTGCTCAAATACAAAGCCAGAACCTCGGTTGATGTTAATGGTACAGTTTGTACTGAAAAAGTGAACGGGGAATCCTGGGATCGAACCCAGTACCCTTCGGTTCAGAGGCACACGTTCATACATTTGAACCACCGAGGCTCACAAAGAGTAGATCTGTGTTTATGTGGAAATCTCTTTGCAACCACACGACATCTTCTGTTAATAATTCGAATATACTCCCCGTAAATAAAAGTTATATTCAAAAGCCGTCGCATATTTTACTTATGTCGGAAGATGACGTTTAAAATGTTCATTTCCTAGACAACCTGATAAGCCGACTAATAATGATTTCTTATCGCAAATAATGTTTAAATATCTTCAAATCGGTGGGACTTAGGTATAGGGAAGCGCCTCCGTGGCCGTGCGGGAAAGTCGATTGAGACTTTCCAATACGGACTCGAGGGACGACGGTTTGAGACTCACCAGCGGCGGATGACTTTTCAAATCACTGTCGTCGTTGAGATCAAGCTCAAGGTTGGTTAGTTTAGATGAGCAAAAAGGATCAGCAATGGCCTAATTGCCAGTAAGCATTTTACCTTTTACCTTAGGTATAGGGAATGCTGGTACTAATCGAAAGAACAATAAAAAGTACATGAACTAACGTTATAAAATATAGGGTGTTCTATTTAAAATAAGAGAGTTATTAGGTTTTAAAGTTGTCGCGATTGACCGGTCTATTTCGGACATCCTGTCTAACTTGTACCAGCTTTCGTCAATTCCAAATCTTTTGTGGCATTTTACAATTTGTACTCTAAAATTTCAACTCTGCAGGTTGAAAAATAAGAGAGGTACAGGTGTCTAAATGTGACAATGTTTTTTAAGAAATTTTTGAAAAAAAGTCAAATACCTCGAAAATTTTTGAGAAAAATGACATAACCTGTTAGTAAAACCTACCATAAAATTTGACGAGAAATCTATATCTGGAATAAAAAACACCATCTTATATTTGAAATAAGAAGGTTGACGTCTACTTGCGGTATAACCGAAAGTCTCATATTAGCGTCAATATTTTCAGTAAACTGTAAACTTTGAAAAACCCACCCGCGTGAATTTTCAGAATTCAATTATGAGCCGTACTCCAGAAACGGCTAATGGAAAGGTGTCCCACGTAGACTTTCCATTAGCCGTTTCTGGAGTACGGCTCACAATTGAATTCTGAAAATTCACGCGGGTGGGTTTTTCAAAGTTTACATATATATATATATATATATATATATATATATATATATATATATATATATATATATATATATATATATATATATATATATATATATATATATATATATATATATATATATATATATATATATATATATATATATATATATATATATATATATATAAATATATAAAAGTTGAAACTGACCCCGGATATGGGTTTTAGGGCTCCTAGTTTGCGCTCATTTGGAGAAATTTTTTCAAAATTCAAAATTCGGCATCTCCTCCATTAGTGAATTTTTTTTAAAAGAAAATTAACTAAAATCTCACTCTTGCCTATTACACTCTAATATATGAGATTAAAGCTAAATAGTGCCCTTCGCACTAGTACTGTAGTATAGTCTGTTCGAAAAGCTACAAAAGACTCATTTTCACAGATACACTGTTCCAGTAACATCATGACGGTATTGAATTGCTTTTTTACAATACAGTGGCTCATCTCACGTATGGACTCCTCTACAAATCCAGTACATACACATACTGGTATACAGCCGTCTACATTTACACGTGAATCTATCCAGGGGCGCTCAAAACAGTTTTAGAATGCAACTGTTCGCTCTCGAAAAATTCTCATTAAAAAAAATTTTACTTTTTAGAATTCCATTAAATTGTTAAGCAGCAATTGCATTTTAACAGTAGGGTAATATAAATCTTTTTCATATAAGAATCCTTGCTCGTGTTGTTAGTAATAAACAAACCTTTCCCTACCTCTCGTCTGTCTAATACAACAGTTTGTGGCTAATGGACCTGGTTTCCGAGGCCATCAGGATACAACACACACATATAAAAATCCAGAGACATAGGATCTCTCTGAAACCAGCCATTAACTACTTATTAACTACTTTAACTTAATCTTAAAAAGTACTTGAAACTTCCTCTTCAGGTTTACCTCTAACCAATATGGCGATATCCTCCGCATACGTCTAAAACTCGCCCAGTTCGAGGATGGCCAGCAAATCATTCACCAATATGGGCTAAAATGGGGGAGGTAGTACTCCCCCTTGCGGGGATCCCCTCGCAGCTCTTAATATAACCTGACCTTACTTGACCTTGTAACGTGTTACAAATTTTACAACTTATATATTTCTGTTGAAACATTTATTGGTACAATATTTACCTATGTCAATGAAATTTATAATATGACGTCATAAATTCATGCCCATAGAAACACACTTATTGTGTGACGTTGTTCGTGAACATCTTGAAAGTGACAGTTGGCAGCTGGTGTCGATATCTATATTTTGTTTTGGTTTGTTAGATAACATAATTTTTTACATGTAGCCCTCAACACACTTTTTTCAACAAAGTTTTAATAACTGTAAGAACGATGTGAAGAAAAATTAACTAAGAGAAAAAGGGAGCACGCTCATGTGAGCTATGCCGTTTGGGAGCCCCGTCAGTGACCATCCTTCGGGGGCACCATTCAACACCATGCGGTGCAGAAGCACCTGTTGCAGCAGTATTCTCTGACAACGTCAATCCAGGAGAATATGTCCAGAGGTTTGGCCAGCCCTGAGTGGTATTTCCCACATCTTGTCAAGCCAGAAGGACATGTCGATTGGTTTTGTTAGCCCCGAGTAGCTTTCTCGTACCTAGTCAATCCCAGGAGTACCGACATCCATATGTGTGACATCTACTTAAATTTATTCATTTTATTTATAGCTGCTTTCATCTATCACAATAGATTATAGTCAGTTTGGCCTTACGTATATAAAATCACTATTTATTAATAAATGAAGTTAACCGAGTCTCAACTTTTATTTATGTGTCTGATTACACCCAAATTATAAGGCACGAATCCACATACTTTTTAGAATTCCATTAATTCCCGTGTTCTGCCCTGAGCGGCCACAGAACGTTCTTTTAAATTTAAATTAAAAGTCTGGACGCAGAAAGTGCGTTATGGTACTGAATTTTCATAGAAATCATCTGGCACCAAATATTTTATTATAACTTTTTTTCTTGTAACATAGAAATCTAAATTTTGGTGTATGGTTTACTTTTTATATCTTAAACCTACCTACCGAATTTAGTTATCATAGCTTTTTTATTTTTTGAGATAAACATTTTTTCTTTGAAAGAAAACTCAAAAATTTCCCGGAAAACCTTGTCCGATTTTCCTCGCCAGCAAACTTCGAAGCCAGTTACAAGTTATGCACAGTAACCCAAAGGCTGCGGTGTTATCGGGGTGGCAAAGACGCGGACGAGCCCTAAGGGAGAAAAAAACCCAGTTACAAAAGGAAGGTACACACCAAATTTGATCAAAATCGGCCGATTTTTTTTTAAGTTATCGGTGTGGTACATACATACATATACACACACACACACACACACACACACACACATATATATATATATATATATATATATATATATATATATATATATATATATATATATATATATATATATATATATATATATATATATATATATATATATATATATATATATATATATATATATATATATGTATATGTATGTATGTATGTATATATACCTATATATAAACATATAAAAATTAAAACTGACCCCGGATGTGGGTTCTAGGGGTCCTAGTTCGCGCTTATTTGCAAAAATTATTTCAAAATTCAAAACTCGGGAGTTCTAATTGTTGTGAGAATGCATCTAGCTTTCCATACTTTGCCCCTATATCAGGGTAGAAATGGGCCAGGGCTGACAATTTATTAAATTGTTAGTTGGTTGTATACGCTCTCTATTTTTTAACACTTTGTGTTATTTGGAGTTGGCGTGACAACATACTGCTTGGTTCCGCAACTAGGTGGCGACACGTTCACCACTCACTCAGTGTTGAAAGGCTGGCAGTAGGTAATGGGACACTTTGAGCAGACAGTGACGTCACAGGAAGTGACGTCACGGCGCCTAGCCACGCCCCTGGCGCCTGCCCTGGCGCCGGCGCCACGCCCTGGCGCCTGCCACGCCCTGGCGCCTAGCCACGCCCTGGCGCCGGCGCCTGCCCCAGCCCCGGCGCCTAGCCACGCCCCGGCGCCAGCCCCGGCGCCGGCGCCAGCCACGCCCTGGGCCAGACAGTCACATTTAGTCTTGTTATGTAAACATTCTAAGGTCATTGACCTGTCTTTGGCCAGACAGTGACATCACATGACTTGTGCCAGACAATCACATAAGTGTCTAACCTATTACTTCAAATTATTATATTTTGAAAAAAACCATTTGGTGCAGGTGAGTTTCGAACCCGGGGCATTCAGATGGGAGGCAACGATGCTACCCGTTAAGCTAAGCAGACGCTTGTTAATTTATTGTTTTAGGTTGGTATATATATATACGACTTTTAATTACAAACCATACATGTAATATAATTAAAGTTTATTATTAGACAAATGGATGATTTACAAAATAATGTTTAATATTAGAGGCGGAACCAAAACGGAAGAACCAAAATGGCGGAATGAAAGATGGAAGCCTGTGATACCTTAAGCTGACATTATAAAAATGGCGGCTTTCTTTCTTAAAGATGGTGCCTTTCGCTGATAAAGAATGGCGGCTTTCGTTCTTAAAGATGGTGCCTTTTGCTGATAAAGATGGTTGAAGACTCCATTATTTAAAGTTACGTCACCCCAACCTTTAGAGCCGACAAATGAGAGTGAGGTTGATAAGCGAGAATAATGGTATTGGTCGAAGACTCCATGATTGAAAGTTACGCCCCCTATTAAAACAAACCATTCATAAAGCTTTTGTTATTAGACATAACCAAATATCGTAGAGACAATAGAGGTCGCTGACAAAAACAAAAGAAGCTCAGAAACAAAATGGACAACAGGTTCAACTCTTAAGCTTAGAAACAATGGTTGGTTACAGGTTCAATTCCTTTCTACCACGTGTTTAGTGTCATGTTACTCGTCTAAGTAAGCAGAATTAAAAAATGGCTACTAAAATGAGATAAAAAACTTAAAACCCTTATCGCGGAAGATCCGTGAGATGTACGCAGGAACCAATACATGCACGGTGTTAAGGAGGCCAAATCAAATTGGAATATACAATAAAACGGCCACTTCCGGTCTAAACTTTAAATCGTTATATCTTTTCAACGGAAAGTGATAGAAATGAACTGACTTTAAAAAATGTATGTTTCATAACAAGGTCTACAAGAAACTGAGATAAAAAACTTTAAACCCTTATCGCGGAAGATCCGTGAGACGTACGCAGGAACCAATACATGCACGGTGTTAAGGAGGCCAAATCAAATTGGAATATACAATAAAATGGCCACTTCCGGTCTAAACTTTAAATCGTTATATCTTTTCAACGACAAGTGATAGAAATGAACTGACTTCAAAAATATATCGTTTCGTAACAAGGTCTACAAGAAACCGAGATAAAAAACTTTAAACCCTTATCGCGGAAGATCCGTGAGATGTACGATGGAACCAACACATGCACGGTGTTAAGGAGGCCAAATCAAATTGGGATATACAATAAAATGGCCACTTCCGGTCTAAACTTTAAATCGTTATATCTTTTCAACGGAAAGTGATAGAAATGAACTGACTTCAAAAATATATCGTTTCATAACAAGCTCTACAAGAAAATGAGATAAAAAACTTTAAACCCTTATCGCGGAAGATCCGTGAGATGTACGAGAGAACCAACACATGCACGGTGTTAAGGAGGCCAAATCAAATTGGAATATACAATAAAATGGCCACTTCCGGTCTAAACTTTAAATCCTTGTATCTTTTCAACGACAAGTGATAGAAAGGAACTATCTTCAGAAATGTATGTTTCGTAACAAGATCTACAAGAAACTGAGATAAAAAACTTTAAACCCTTATCGCGGAACATCCGTGAGATGTACGATGGAACCAATACATGCACGGTGTTAAGGAGGCCAAATCAAAGTGGAATATACAATAAAATGGCCACTTCCGGTCTAAAACTTCAAATCCTTGTATCTTTTCAATGGAAAGTGATAGAAAGGAACCGACTTCAAAAATGTATGTTTCGTAACAAGGTCTACAAGAAACTGAGATAAAAAACTTCAAACCCTTATCGCGGAAGATCCGTGAGATGTACGATAGAATCAATACATACACGCTGTTCAGCAAAGCAAACTCTATAAGCATATTCAATAAAAATGTTACTTCCGGTAGACACTTCCGGTATAGCTATTCTTAGAGCTACATACATGTGTGACACATCAAAATAATCGTCTTGTTGAACAGAAGAAATATAATATTTAAGTAAGTTAGAACAAGCTGTATTAACACCTAAAACCAACACACACTCTCTTGTACAGGCTGATTACCCTGCCATCCAATTGTTAGTAAGGTTATGTTTGTATTTGTTATTTGAATACAAACAGAAGAGTGTACTTACATACAGCAAGAGACGTCATCCTTGTTTCACGACTTAACACATACTGAACAAGTGTCTCTCTCTCTTGTATTGAGGAAACAAACTGATGTAAGAGAGAGGGGGGTCTTACAAAGGATAAACAACGTTTTTTACAGTTGTTAACCTTACAGAAAGGGGTTAATAAAAATGCAACAAAATAAAAATAAAACAACTGATTTACATACAATAAAAATTTATTAGGATTAATTAAGTTGTACATATTGATACATAAATGACATACATAAATGACATACTATTATTACATAATGGCTCTAACGATACCCGTTAGAGGTTTATATTCCATTACACTGTCATGAATAACCAAACAATAAACACGAGTATTTTTTGGGAAGTTGGCGTGACTCATGAACTCCACCTTAATGTCCACCGTTGAAGACTTGATTGACTCGTTCTGGTACTGACAGTCAATCACAAATAGAGCTCTGTCTTTAAACTCGTCATAATTCAAGATAGGCTCCGACATGTTTTTATAACAGAAGTTTTTTTGAAAATCTGTATACATGTTATAGGCTTCTGCATATTTCGATTTCTCAAAATCCATATTCATAGATTCATAAGGGTAGCATTCTGAATTTAGAAACACTCTGAGGTCCAACATACCAATGTTATCGAAATAGTCTGACCTCTTCTTCACGTTATCCTTACGATCTGTTTGAAATGCTATAATCACATATCGAGGTCTTTCCAAGTTGGTTGCAGTTTTAACAGCCCACACATCTCTGTTGATATCTCTGAGTGCTGGTAACTCATATATGTCCCATTTGCGGTATGCGAGAAATATAGAGGTGTCTTTGGCTATTTTATCCATCAGTTCCAATTTCATTTTATCATTGGGAAATACATGTTTTACCTTTAAAAACATATTGGTTACGGTAATTTTTGCTCGTGCCGTACCTGTGCTGTAATAGCCGTTAGAATCGTTTCGACTTCTTGTAAAGCGGAAAGTATGTTTGCCACAGAGAACTCCTTTGAAATGATGAAAGAAACTGAAGAGGAACCAGACAGGTATGAGCATGTGAAACTTGTTATCATTTAAGGTGATGTGCTCCGACGACACATTCAGACCGGCGTTGCTAAGAGATTGGGCTTCATTCTTACTGAACGATAGCAGACTTTTGATGATGGTTGTGGTGTATGGGTCTCGCACTCGTTCCACTTCCTTGTTATTTAACTCATAGGTCATTGATTCAAACAGAGCTGCTCCTCCATTATTTGACAGATAACAAGCACCAGTGGCATTTTGGATTGCTACAGGTTCCAGAGCACCTTCGATTATTAGAGCTGACTCGGCCAGACATACGAACGCATCTTGTTGGTTGATGGCTATTTCAATTTCATCGCTGTTACCAAACGATTTAGTTGGTGAATAGTAAGAACGCAGCTCTTCTCGATCGATGCCATCATCAAACACGGGTTCTTTGAATATTTCTAGTTTTGACGACATGATAACCCAGGCTTTGCAGGAACTCAATATTATCGGGACGAAGCGTACCCTTTGACGTGTCTGACTCAACTGAATTTGATGTGGTAGATGCACTTGATTTTATATCCTTGAAGACCAACATACTAAGCAACTTTTATAAGTTTTAAGCGAACAGACACCTCTTCACCTTGAAAGTTGACAGGAACTGAATCTTGGTCGACGATGTCGATGCTTATATTGGAAATCTCTTGCTTGTTCACCGGCAAGTAAATTAAATTGTTAGGTTCTATGTCGATTGCGTAGCCAGGATCAACCATCGGAGCAAACTCATACAGCGTATGTGAGGGTTGTCCGTTATAATAGGAACCAGACACAATATTGGTTTCGATGCGAATCTGTCTAACATCCACTATATCAACAGGTAAATCAGATTCATAAAAGGTGTCCGGCTGAAGAACTTGTTTTGAAAAGCCCAACATTCGCCCAATCGAACCATCAAATTCAAAACTGACATTTGTATAACACTTTAGTCTACATTTGATGGTGTTCGGATTAGGTCTCAGAAGCAGAGCCTGTTGCTTTTGTTCGTGTGTTGCTGTAGCACCAACAAGTTCATTTTGAAGTAACTCTTCCAAGTGTGTTATTTCATAAGCACCGGTGGGTATCGTGATGGTTCGCCAACCGGTTCCTTCTTTTACATGAAATTTGTTTTTACCTTCATAGATGTTGGGTATGTTATTGTAGGTGTGAAAGCCTATCAAGGCAACAGCATAATTACCATCCAAAACAATTGGTGGATGGTAGTCTGACGACAGATGGGAGCTGCGGTCTTTCAACACAAAGGTGTGCGCCATGACTGATACACACAGGCTACTGTTTAAGGCTTTTATTTAAAAATTTTAAACATAAGTGACCACAATTATAAGTATTATATTTCTGATACACATCATGATTGTACATTAAAGTAGAGTTTTTAAGGTAACGCTGCAGCTCAACTGGTGGTTTCAAGTTTCCATATGAGTCAAAGTACACGGCTGTGTCACCACGTTTCTTAACTGCAACCCAATGACTGCCAGGTTGCTTGTTTGTTTGCAAATTCATGATAAGTGATTCATTCTTGCGTGGCCCATTCGATGGCAAAGTATCTCGCATGTATACACCTCTAAAATATGGAATTTTCATTTTACCAGCAAATTTCACAAGGTCTTCATTTGTTAGAGGTCTTGCTGGTAAACATCTTACTCGTTTTTTGGTTTCTGCAGATACAACCCATAACCGGAGCGCTGTTTCTTGAGATACATGCCTGTGCCCAGTCTCTTGCATTTTGGCTTAAATTTCAAGCCACTCCCTCTCCTACCCATCGCGATGGCTTCCATTGTTTTGTTGTGCCGTTCTTCCTCCTCTAGTTTCTGTTTCGCAGACTTGGCATCGTTCACGGCTTTGGCAATACCTGCAGCACCACCACCCAGAGCTCCTAGTGCTGACAGCCCACCAAATATCAGAGGCAACAGCGGAAGGAAGCCTCCACTTTTAGGTATTGGAATAACTCGAGGTTTCTGCACATTCTTACGTCCACCAATGTTTCTAACGATTGTATGAGCTATATCAAATACGACGTTCGCTGTTGGAATAAGATTTCTATCTTTTATAACTTTCTCAATCAGACTTAGTATGTTTTTAAAGGGAACCTTCTTCTTTGGCTTCGAGTTGATTACATAAAACCCCTCATTAAGTTTTCTGTTAACTTTCATGGTGTTTGTAACGCCCCGCAACGTTTCAGCAAAACCTGTATCTGTCTTTGTTAATAACAGCCCTCACTCTGTGACACCAACATGCATACTGACTGGGTGTCTCACTTGCATTCATATATATACACACCCAAAATAAAATATAGTTTACTTTAAGTTAAGATGCGTACCAGCAAACACGCTTCTGCCTTACCCATTACAAATATAGACGATGTTGTTACGGACACAGCTCAACAACAACTGAGGCATGGTCCTCTCTTTCCAAACACCGTTCGCTGTATCATATGTGGTCCCAGTGGGTGTGGTAAAACTAATGTCATGCTGAGTTTGTTGTTTGAAGCAAACGGTTTAAAATTTGATAACGTGTATGTGTATTCAAAGTCTCTGTATCAACCGAAATACAAGATGTTAAAGGAGGTGATGAATGCAACAAAAGGTGTTGGTTACTATCCTTATAGAGAAAACGATGAAATATTAGATCCGGCAGATGCCAAGGACAACTCTGTGTTTATATTTGATGATGTAGCTTGTGACAAACAAGATAAAATAAGAGCATACTTCAGTATGGGCAGACATAAGAATATTGATTCATTCTATCTCTGTCAAACATATACACGAATACCCAAACATCTGGTACGTGACAACACCAATGTTATTGTGTTATTCAAGCAAGATGAAACCAATTTAAAACATGTGTACGACGATCATGTGACCACCGATATGGACTTTAAACAATTTAAAACTATCTGCCACCAATGCTGGAAAGATAATAAGTATGGTGTGTTGGTGATTGTGAAGGAAAACGATGTACACAAAGGTCGATATAGAAAAGGATTCGATAGATATATATTATTCTAACAAACGATGATAGACAGGACAGTCAGCTGTCTAACACAGGTGTCTAACACAGATGTCATACAAGTGTCTAACACAGCTGTCATACAGCTGTCATACAGCTGTCTAACACAGCTGTCTAACACAGCTGTCTAACACAGCTTTCTAACACAGCTGTCTAACACAGCTGTCTAACACAGCTGTCTAACACAGCTGTGTTAGACAGCTGTCTAACACAGCTGTCTAACACAGCTGTCTAACAAGACAGCCAGACATCGTGATAAATAAGAAGGCATGTACCATGAAGGAGTCAGTATATGTTAAACCACCACACAACCTGTATCGCTCAAACAAATTATTAGACCAGCTGGTAATACCGACCAGTTGTAGCACAATGGAAGTGTTGGGTAAGGAAGAGCGAAAAGTTAAGAAAAGGATTTTACAACTTGCTGACAATATTCGAAAAAAACATTTAATGCTTAAACTTAACAGAGCCGAGAATGATGATGCTCTGCAACGTTTATATAAACCACTTGTTGAGCCCCTAAGTGAAATATCTAAAAACACAGCAGCACAGCAGCAGCAGCAGCCCCAGCAACAACCAAAGGCTGAACAAATCAAAGAAGAAGTGGTACCAGAAACGAAACCCCAAGTACAGTTCCTTAAAGACCATGAAGTTTTTGAAGCTGAACCTAGGGAAGAGGCTGAGGAGACAAGTTCCGATGAGGATATCCCAACATTTGAAGAGCTTGAGGCAGATCTACAAACTGTCACATCCAACCCTGCATATCAAGAATTTTTGGAGCAATATCCTGAACGAGTTCGATATTATGTAGACAAGTATTTTACTGAACCACCAAGGCTCGCTACCATTGATCAAACGTATGGTGCTCGCTACGCTAAAGATACCGGTAGCTGGAGTCTTGGCAATAAACACTTGGATTTTACTGATAATGACATTCGACTAGGTCAACGGAGATATCCGCAAACACAAGGTCTGCTAGAATTGATATTTATGAAAACACCTAGAGGGTATACCTATGACGATCTTCAACACTATAGAGATATTCTAGAAGCAACTAGTGTGCATAAAATGAACTATGATCCTAACGCACGAACCAAGGGTTGTTCCTCTGAAAAGTACCTGACTCTAATAAAACCGGTGATAAATCCACGAGGTCGTAGATCCTCAACTCCTCAAGGTTTTGGTTACGACACACATCATAACGCAGAACAAAAAACTGAACCTAGAGCTCAGAATGTAAGCAGCAACACTAACAACTATATGTTACAAAATAACAAACAAATAGAATATGTCTATTGGGATGACATAAATGAGCTGGTTGATAGACTTAGACTTTTAGTAGCTTCCCAGGCTGCTGGTAATAATGCTCATAACAATGAAATTCAGTCAATCATTGAAGAACTGAAGGAGGTTGGTGTTATCGCCTAGTATACCTACATATATCAAAGATATACCTACCTTAGTGCTTAGTATAAAAATGTCTATCGATAAGTTCGGACGTTCCCAATCCAATAAAGGTTCTAAGTTTAAAATTATTGAAAGAGAGATTTTCCCAAGAACTACTAGTGGTGATTTTGATTTGCAAAGCCATAGATTGTGTAACATAGCTGATCCAGTCGATGCAACAGATGGTGTAAATAAAAAATTTGTTGATGTATGGATAGACGACTATCAGAAGAACAAAGATGAGGTAACACAAAGAATCATTGCCATACTACTTGAAGCTGTACACAAACCTGAGTTGGAAGATTTAAAAAACGAATTTGAAAATAAATTGAAAATTTTAGCTAAGAACATAACTGCTCAAGTTTTAAAAGATGTTGATGTATTAAAGAATAATAAGCTAAAGAATAAGCTGGGAGAAATAGACAGCAAACTAAAAGATTTACATGATAAGTGGATACTTTTAAATCCAACATCGCCATGAAACAAACAGACATCTATCTGGTTGAACGCATCTTGAGGAAGAAAGGCAAGCAGCTCTATGTAAAATGGCTGGGTTTTGATAAATCTCAGAATTCTTGGATAAATTCAGATGATGTTAAATAAGCTTATATATTTAATGTATTAATGTACTTAGAATAAAATAAAAGTCTTTATTAAAATAATGTTATTTTATTTTTTCATCTGGTTACATACAATTAAGCTAAGTGAACAATTACAATTTATATCGTAAATCAATAATATCCTGAATAAACTTCTCCTGAGGTACATCTGCTATCTGTAGATCGTTTCTCTTCGCCTTGAGGTATTCGACTTCGGTCTTTATTCTGTTAAAGAGATTTACAGAATTTGGATCATACAACATGTTTAAAACTACTTCGGAATCAGGGTGTTTATTTTTAAAGTTCTTGACAGCTCTTTTAAAACTTTTCTTCTGAGTCCTTACAGCATGATATGGATAGGTAGTATCCTTCTCATTTCTTGAAAGCAAACCAAAAACACAAAGTTTTCCAGGGTTGCTTGGTTTTGGAGATATATCTTCTAAATGTTCTGTGATTTTAGCATTTGTTTCTCGCATACGCTGCACTTCATCATCTATCTCCATTAATTTCACTTCAATTTCTTTGAGGTTATCCTTGTATTTTTGATTAAATTCACTTACGAAAAAATCAAAAATAATTTGGTTGCACTTTTCATAGAAACTATTGGATATCCAACAAGCCAAATTTAATATCAAATCTTTACAGACATATGTACCAGATATCAAGTTGTTTTCAGTCTGTGTTCCACCAAAGTCCACCAAGTATGTAGCGGTTGTAGGTGTTAGTTGAGATGTTGCTTCCAGCACATCTAGGGGGCCGGAATTCCGGCCCCCTAGATGTGACTCTAAGTGGACATCTTCGGTTGAAATATTAAAGTAATCGGTATTCTGGCTACCTAAATGTTTCTTCGCCTGACCGTTGTAATAGGTAATCAACTCTTTAGTTTTCTTATTTTCCAACCAATGTCTGAATCTTTTCTCACCATCTTTACACAGCTTAGTCGCATTAAAATAACCAGTGTTTTTATCAATAATTAATTGAAAGTCTGCAAATAAACCATACCAGAAGTTGTCTTTAATTTGCTGGTAGCACACATCATTTAATGTAGCCATTTTAAACACACTACTGAGCACTTGGATACGTTAGAGTTAACTGAAGCACGTCTTACCTCTACGATAACTAAATTTTGAATGAGTTTAACAGTGTGTAGTGAACAATTTACATGGATGATGTCATCCTTTCGGTTTGTACTAGACGTACTAGACAAGCTCAAACACGAGTAATGGGGGTGATTGAACAGATATAACACAAGATAACATTCACCAAAGTCATCAACTGACACGTTATTTACCCTAAGCGGGCCTCTCTCTTGCGTATATTAAACAGATACACAGACAAGTTCAAACACAAATAATGGGGTGATGTCATTCAACGGAAATTACACTAGATAACAATCGTACAGACAAAACTCAAACAGGTTTGTGGAACAGGTTTGTGGATGATGTCATACTTCTAACGGCTGTATTCTAGACAAGCTCAAACACGAATACCATTTACCCATCAAGGGGCCCCCTACAGTATGTTTCTGAACTTCCTTCTTTTGTTTGCTAACGACCTCTGTGTGTTATTTTTAAATAAGTCTTCAACCATCAAGCGAAAGGCACCATCTTTAAGAAAGAGAGCCGCCATTTTTATAATGTCAGCTTAAGGTATCACAGGCTTCCATCTTTCATTCCGCCATTTTGGTTCTTCCGTTTTGGTTCCGCCTCTAATATTAAACATTATTTTGTAAATCATCCATTTGTCTAATAATAAACTTTAATTATATTACATGTATGGTTTGTAATTAAAAGTCGTATATATATATACCAACCTAAAACAATAAATTAACAAGCGTCTGCTTAGCTTAACGGGTAGCATCGTTGCCTCCCATCTGAATGCCCCGGGTTCGAAACTCACCTGCACCAAATGGTTTTTTTCAAAATATAATAATTTGAAGTAATAGGTTAGACACTTATGTGATTGTCTGGCACAAGTCGTGTGACGTCACAGTTTCCTAGACAGGTCAATGACCTTAGAATGTTTACATAACAAGACTAAATGTAAATGTGACTGTCTGGCCCAGGGCGTGGCTGGGCGCCGGCGCCGGGGCTGGCGCCGGGGCGTGGCTAGGCGCCGGGGCTGGGGCAGGCGCCGGCGCCAGGGCGTGGCTAGGCGCCAGGGCGTGGCGCCAGGGCGTGGCAGGCGCCAGGGCGTGGCGCCGGCGCCAGGGCAGGCGCCAGGGGCGTGGCGCCGGCGCCGTGACGTCACTTCCTGTGACGTCACTGTCTGCTCAAAGTGTCCCATTACCTACTACTACTGGCTACTTTAGCCGTATTACTTTATAGGTGCATTTTCGCTGCAATTAGTATGCCGTACTGACGAACTCTAATGAGAGCGAAACCGGTCTACGGTTCTAATTGTTGTGAGAATGCATCTAGCCTTACATACTTTGTCCCTATATTGGGGTAGAAATGGGACAGGACTAACAATTTAGTAAATTGTTAGTTGGTTGTATACAGTCTCTATTTTTTAACACTCTGTGTTATTTGGAGCTGCCGTGACAACATACTACTCGGTTCCGCAACTAGGTGGCGACACGCTCACCACTCGCTTAGTCCCGATTAGTGAATTTTTCTACAAAAATTTACTAAAAAACATTTTATTATTTTTTTATTGTAAAATAGCACTTTTAAAGCTATAAATTGGAGCCTGACCTGACTTGACCAGCTCTCTCTGCCGCGAGGTGGTGACAGTTCTGTCCTACAGCATTATTTTGATCTAGCCGCATAGTTATAAATGGTTCAATTCCTGTTGCAGCAGTTGCTTCATAGAAGCAGTTGGGAGTGTATTGTTAAATGCCCCTTTTACGTCAATAAATGCAGCACTGATATTTTCCTGTTATCCACGACGTGATTTATACCAAGAAAATAACTTGATTAAAAATGCCTAAAAAGGTTTACGTATAGCAAAAAAATTGATCTAAAATAATTAAGTTTGGCACGTAAATCATACTCATTGCAGAGCTTAATAAATTAGTAGTCAAAATTTGTCAAAGGTATGCAAGAGGTTCATTTAGTATGACTCACCAAACATTTTTTGACCACCTGCTGATTTCAAAGAAGGTTTTTTCTTATTGTCTCTGTAGTTTTAAAACATTTTTTTATCGACTTTATTTAATTTTATAAGATTGAGGCAACGCAATTTACTGAAGCAATTGAATACTTTTTGTAAAGAAATTACCCACATGTAACTGACGACATATCTTTTATTAACAAATATAGAAACAGTATATGATTTCAAAAAAATTAACATTTATTAATTGTTCTTGCCCTTATTTCATTTCCTTTCAGATTTCCCAAACCTTTTGAAAATGGCCCCGAAACAGGAGCTGAAACGTCGAGTTTTAATAAATTGTAGACGCGGTTCAACCCGAGAATTAAGAATTTTTTCTCTCTCACAATTGCAAACACACACACATACGTACACACATTAATATGTATGTATATATATATATATATATATATATATATATATATATATATATATATATATATATATATATATATATGTATGTATATATATATATATATATATATATATATATATATATATATATATATATATATATATTTAATAACGAGTGCTCGTTTCCCACATACATCGCCGCCTCTGATATATATGCGTATATGTGTGACCCCATCCCCTTGAAATCACCCCTTATCTGTCTCATCTGCGTAGTCTCTTCCTCTCGGTCTCGTAAGAATAGACAGATAACCTTTCTAAACTGATTTGTCTCTTTCAATAGCACATTATGGCATTGTTCTTTTTTTTATGATTCTTTGCTTCAACTCGTTCGAACTGTGTATTGTTTGGTAGTGAACTCACCAAGCATTCATTGTATGTCACATGAAGACTGTAAAATTATGAAATAGAACGTGGTTTTTGAGGATCCTTATCAATGATAGAGAATCACAAGTATTTGTTAGTAGATAGTTTTTTTAGGTTATACAGTCATAAACGTCATAATAATGTAAACAAGGCTACCGATTTTTAGCCATTTCGATTCCGTGAAGCTTTATCGGCTTATAATATACTTTTTACTGAATTTTATCTAAAAAGGTTTTTGTGGATAATTATACCTTGGCTGATGCATAAATTGCTTGAAGAGGTTGGTTGGGTAGGAGAAACGGAGCAGTTTTTTGGGAAGATAAGTTTAATTTCGGAAAATTTGTGTGCTTTTTCAAACAATAAAATTATTTTGATTAAATATGTTACATGGTTTATACTATAATTGTTAAACTGTTAACCAAATTTAATGCTTTTTATTAAAAGAAAATATGTGTATGAAACTACTATAACGCGCTCGCTTTCTGTATCCAGGCTTTGTTGAATTTAAAATTAATTTTCACTCGTGATTATTATTTTACACAATTCTTAAACGTCTCTTGAAAACGGCTTCAAAGCAGGAGTCAAAACGCAGAGTTTCAAATACTTTTATATCCAGTTTGACTCAAAAACCAAACATCTTTTAAGTAGTTTGTATAAATCTGGTTTGTACTCTGTTTTAAAATACTGCAGTACTTCTATCAGCTGGGGCAGCATAAAACAACCACAATTAAAGTACACACCTGTGTTATGCAATAAGCTAATGATAATGCCTGAACAAAATGATGCACCTGTTTACATGGAATATATTTTTTATGCCTGCCATGTAATTATTCTGTTTTCCGCAAAGCTCAATACTGTATAATTACAAGTAACATTTACGCGAAAAATATGACATAATTGGTGTAAAATTATCACTTTGTAACGTCGTCATCAAGAGAAACGTAAGTATAAACTGCTATTTTTTTCTAAAAACATCAAGTTTTTATTACCTTATTTAGTTTTATAAGATTGAGAAATTAATACATATAAAGGGCCTGGCAACTTTGAAAAGTCTGGACGCACCAAGTGCGTTATGGTTGTAAATTTTTATATAAATGATCTGACACCAAACTTTTTTTTTAAAATTAAATGCTTATAACTTTTTTCTTCTAAGTTAGTGATCAAAATATTGGTGTATAGTTAACTTTTTGTAACGCAATGCGACGTATCAAATCGGGTTACTTGGTTCTCAGGTTGAACCACGTCCAGCATTTATTAAAACGAAGTTTTGGCTCCTGTTTTGGGGCCATTTTCAAGAGGTAAAGGAAATATGTAAGAACACTCTAGGGGCTCAATCTGCCTACTCCCCAAATCTCGCTGGAGATCGTTTTTAAGATCTTAGTGTGTACATCCTCAGAGAGATCTGGCAGTTCGTTGCAAGTCTTGTATTGTATGTATCGTTCCGTCTACCTGCTTTGTTATCAGTGAAAGTAGTCGGGTCACGGTCAATTAAGTCAGGGGCTTTGGTCACGATACTTAAAGGATTAAGAGGATTAAGGGGATTACCGGCATTTGTTGAGACAGATAAGGGGGCAATAAAATTGTATATTGAATTTATTTTCTTTTTGTGTGTTTGTAAAGAAGATATAATAGGTTTCCAAGTAATCGGAAGGCGAAGACCATCATCTCTCTTCAATCGGGACGTTTTTCGATCTCGATTGCTTCGCGGATAATTCTTGTTTTGAAGTTGTAAACAACCCAACCCACCTTTGTCCACCGCTCTAAGGAGAAGACAGATTGAGGCGTAGAGTGTCCTTACATATTTCTTTTACCCCTTGAAAATGGCTCCAAAATAGACGCGGTTCAACCCGATAATCAAGTATGTCTCACATTAAAGACCGCAGAAAGATTTCCGAACATATATACGCCCTTAGTTAGGATTAACAGACACAAAAATTGCATTCCGGAATCCTTCTTTCTGCATCTAGGAAAGGGGGGTCAAAATTCTTAAAATTTCAAAATTTTCACTTTTTTCATATAATTGTGAATATTTTGAAAACCGTAAACTTTTTGATAAGAACATAAACCTGTATATATATATATATATATATATATATATATATATATATATATATATATATATAAAAACATATAATAAATTGAAACTGGCCCCGGATATGGGTTCTAGAGGCCCTAGTCGGCGCTTATTTCAAGAAAATTTTGCAAAATTCAAAAGTTGGTATCTCCCTATTAGTGAATTTTTCCTACGATAATTCACCAAAATTACTTGACAGTCTAAAAATTAATTATTATTTCAGTGAAAGATAGTGAATTTTTGGCTCCTTTTAATAAATCAGAAAAAACAAAACTGTGGATGTCGCAAGTGTGTTAGGATAGCAGAGTTTTTATAACAATATCCCAGATCTCAAATCAATAAATTCGTTAAACTTAGCCTGATCAAACCAGCATTTCTAAGAAAAGCAAATTCTTTCATACACGTCCAGAAAATTTTATTACCTTTAAGCCAAGTAATTTTTAATATTTGCTTCTGTAGAGGAAAAGACTTTCGAATTTTGGAAAAATTTCTTCAAACGAGCGCGAATTTGAGCTTTTGAAACCCCAGACAGGCATTGAGTTATATCACTTGATAGCCACCATCAGTTCGCTCCTGCCGGGACTTGCGGTAACATGTAAAGCAGGAGACACAGACCGGTTTCGTCCTTATTAGGACTCCTCAATATACCATACGTGCCCTCCAACAAACTGGCCTCAGGGGAAGCATTTCCATAATATGGAAAGGAGAATAGCGCAAAGCGTCATTTTTGGTATTGTGTAATTTAATGCCCGTCGCGGTATTAGCCCAGCGAGTAATTGTTTTCACTTGCTAGTTTTCTTCCCATAGCTTTCTTTTTGTTGTACTGCGTGTACTTGGAAGCCTGGAACCGCCACAACACCAAATATGGCGCTCTGCATTATTCTCCATTGCATATTATGGAAATTCCCACCATTTTGAAAATTCGAGAGCTGTTACCTCTCTGTACGCGAAATTTTCTTTATGAAAATTCGCTCAAAATTGACCTGTTTTATCAAAGACTATGTCAGTGTTACATTTAGTCGTCGAAATTTGAATAGTAAAATTTTCAATGAAAATGTGGTTGGTTGGTTTGCAGCTTAAAGCTATGGTATATAAACATAGTCGTTGCAGAGGTATTTTGGGTGCGGAAAGTTTAAGCTTCAGCAGGGTTTCTTCGAAATTTCTAAAGTGACATTTTAATAAAAATATTACGTGATATATTTAGAAAAAAAGTTCGCGACGCAGCAGAATAACATAATTTTCTATAAACTTAGACAGTTGAATTTTTGTACGTAGTAAGGTCTTTACTAAGGCAACATACTCAATAAATTTTATTAAAATAGCTTTGTAATTTTCGGAGAAAAAATTTTGTTCGAGAGAAAATTCAAAATTCGAATAACTCAATTTTCTATAAACTTAGAAAGTTGAATTTTAGTACGCAGTAAGGTCTTTCCCAAGGCAACAAATCCGTTGAATTTCATTAAAATAGCTTTGTAATTTTCGGATAAAAAATTTTTTTCGAAAGAAAACTCAAAATTTTCTATATAAACATATAAAAATTGAAACTGACCCCGGATATGGGTTCTAGGGGGGCCTAGTTTGCGCTCATTTGAACAAATGTTTGCATGGTCTCACATCGACACCTCTCTAATAGTGAATTTTTCTAAATAAAAATTCACTAATATATCCTTTATTAAGGTTGTTTTATCAAGGCTAACTTGTGCAACACATTGTGTAGTTAGGAAAAATGTGGTATTATTACTACTTTTATTTATTTTTTCAACAAAAATAATCATACGGTTGTCCTTTCAAATTTAAAGAAACTTAATATCCAATAATGTGACATCTAGACATTTTATTGCTCTTTTTTGCTATAGAAATATCTTTTATATTATTTCACTTTTATAAGAGTGTGATATTTCAAAGCGTGAAAAGAACAATAATAATCGGCATCAAGTTTTAATGCAAGGGTTCCCGGGTTTTATATCCAAGTGGATATCATGAAGTGCAGTCTTCGATTTCTTTAGAAACGGATACAAATCGAGTGAAAAGACATAGTGTTTATATAGGTGGCTGGCCTTTAAGACTATCTACGAATTTGTACCTGAGTCGGTGAGAAAGGCATTCAATTCTGATGGTGTGGGGGGCGTAACAACATCGCAGACACTTGGTGAAGCTCGTCACAAGAAAAGATGCTTCCTGGTGTTCTTTAACTATAAAGTGACAAGATGTTCACCACGTGAAAAGAGGCGGCTATACTCTTAGACCAGATGGTTGTAAAATTCTACAGATGATATCACATTTTTTATCTCAGGAATTTTCAAACCAGTAGAGATAATAAAAGAAAGGTTTTTATGTTACCAAATTTTGTACATAATAGCAAAAAATGTTTCTCAGTCAAACAGTAGTGATAAAACATGAAAACAAAGACACTTAAAATAAGATGCACCCTGGGTGCAACGAAATTTTGACAATATAATCTGTTCCCGCTCAGATGGCGATAAAATTTAGGTCGCAGTAACTCTCTGATCTTGGCGAATTTTTAAAATATATTTATTACACTTATAGCTTAACTAAGTGAGATGCAAGACACGTTTTTACACGTGTCGCCATCTCGTTGCGGAACCAAGTAGTATCCAAACAGAATGTTAAAAATAGAGACTGCGTACAACCAACTAACAATTTAGATAAATTGTCAGCCCTGACCCATTTCTTCCCCAATATGGGGACAAAGTATGTAAGGCTAGATGTATTCTTACCACAATTAGGACCGTAGACCGGTTTCGATCTAATTAGAGCTCGTCAGTACGGCATACTAATTGCAGCGAAAATACAGCAATAAAGTGATATGTCTTACATCTCACTTAGTGTTGGAAGGCTGGCTACCATAGCCGTATTACTTTATAGGTGTATTTTCGCTGCAATTAGTATGCCGTACTGACGAGCTCTAATTAAAGCGAAACCGGTCTACGGTTCTAATTGTGGTGAGAATACATCTAGCCTTACATTTTTGTACCGTCGCCTTATGGTTAGGAAAATTGTTTGGGAATTTATTATTAAACAAGTTTGCTACTTTACGCTATAACATATTGTTTCATCGCTGTAGCCTTTCATCATTCGAACAGTAATCTGCCTCTTTTCATTTAGTGCCCTCTTAGAGAATATTATTTTACCTTACAGAACTCTTAAAAACACGTTAAATTATTATCAGTTTTAGCTATTAATATAAGTGGTAAATGAATGTCAATGTCTAGAAGTTAATTACTACATAACTAGTTTATTTGCTTAGGACCTTTCTGACTACATCAAACCTCAAGTGTTACATATGAATAAAACTCTTATTAAAGGGTAGATTCCAATAATGGAACAATATGTTGGATGTTGCATTTAAAAAACAACAATGACTAATAATATCAGAAAAACGGTAAATCTGGCAGCGTGGCACATATTAAATTTGGAATCTCCGTATCCAAACATAGGCCTCCTGTCCGAAGTTTTGTATAATTCTCACTTTTTTTTATTTTTTATTTCAACAACACACCACGAGGGCTTCCAGCCTAAATACTATCGTACCGTGTGTATCGACAAGGAGGAAAGAGGCAACTTGTTAGTTCTGGACTTGAAGGTTTGGAGGTTCGGGGGAGAAGGAAAAACATGTGCCGGCAAGGAGTTCCACAACTTGGAAGTCCTCGGGACAAAAGAGCGGGCATAACAAGATGTTCTATGTCTGGTGACCTGGTAAAAGGGTGCATTCGCTCTGTTCCCCTGGTAGATCTGTTGGGGGCAGCAGGTGGAGTAACTATGGAAGAAAGCTCCTCAGAGCAGTGCCCGTGCAGATATCTATAAAAGAGAGAGGTCACCAACGGCACCTCGGTGGGCAAGGGATGGCAGTCTTTGGGTGAGGGTAGGGTCACCGATCGACGCATAGCTCTCTTCTGAATGGAGTCCAGGATAGCGATTGTAGAAGCGGCAGCAGCACCCCAGATGTGGGAGCAGTATTTGAGGTTTGGTCTTATTTGTGAAGTATATAAAGTATAGAGATTAGCTGGTGAAAAGTATTTGCGAGCCCGGAGAGGCAACCTAATTTCTTAGCAGCCGCTTCTGCAATTGATGTGACATGTTGGTGCCAATTGAGATTTCGATCCACAGAGATGCCAACAAGTGAAAAGGACTCATTACTTTGAATAGCTTGGTTGTTTATTGTGATGGCTCTAGGGCTAGTGTATCTCTTATGAGAAAGAAAGCAAGACTGTGATTTGGTGGGGTTGAATTGTACAAGATTTCTACTTCCCCAGTCTAATATTTTTTGGAGATCCACGGAGATAGAACCCTCCATGAGTCTGCGATCCTTATCTAGTTGGGATAAAGAGACAGGCTTAGAATATTGTATATTGGTGTGGAGGGTGCTGTCGTCCGCGTAACTGTGAACTGGGTTGGATGTGCTAGAGAGGAGGTCATTAGATAGAAAATGAGGCGTTTGCAGGCTTCTCTTCCACTATGTATATATATATATATATATATATATATATATATATATATATATATATATATATATATATATATATATATATATATATATATATATATATATATACACTTTGTTAATCGAGTGGATGAATTCGTTAGCCAACATAATCAAGCTTGCTTTTACAAAAAATTTGTCTTTTTTTTCAAACCAATTTTTATTTCTGAAATTTCATATTTTATTTTTCATAACTTGAAATATTTTTATGAAAATTTATTACCATAGCTCACTTGCGGAATTTTTAAATATAATTTGTAAGATCAATGAACCACACTGGTAAAATTCTGCACACGGATACATCGGCAATCTTTCAGTCCCTTGGAGGATCATGCCATGTTCGTGACTAATTCAATAAGTATCGTTTCAGGTGATTTCAGCTTTTTGGGGTAAATTTTGGTTTGCCTGTGAGCATCATTGTAAATGTATGTGTATTATAAATACAGTAAAACTTGATGAAGCGTACGTATACTTGCTTGGAACTACAGGACTTATTGAGATGAAAAAATGCTAATTGGAAAATTAAATTATATTCTACCGTTAATTTTTACCTTAAGGAATAAAATTAAATAAACATCTTGCTAATGGGATAATTTTATAGTAACCTAAGGATAAAACAAACAAGTGCGCAATTCTAAAAGTATTTTATTTAAATTATTTCTGGTTGGCTTTTTATGAAGAAAAATGGATCTCTCAACTCTGTCACTAAAAACAGTTTCTTTCAAAATTTATTCTTATTTGAAACTATTGAGCATTTGACTTAAACGAACCCACTTAATTACTATTATATCATGAGCATACCTAAGCATTATTGCTATCATTTTTTATTTTTGCTTATTTCTTGTATTAGTGAATTTTCTTAAAAAAAATTCACTAATGAGAAAATTTCTTCAAATGAGCGCTAATTAGGCTCCCCAGAACACATATCCGGGGTCAGTTTCAATCTTTATATATATATATATATATATATATATATATATATATATATATATATATATATATATATATATATATATATATATATATATATATATGTATCACACCGATAACTCAAAAAAATAATGGGCCGATTTTGATTAAATTTGGTGAATAAATTCCCTTTGCAAATGGCTTGGATAAGTTTGTTAGCCAGGAAAATCTGCCCAGGTTCTCCCGGAAAATTTTGTGTTTCCTTTCGAAAAAAAATTATATCTCCGAAATTAACAGAGTAAGGGCAACCAAATTTGGTACGCGGGTTTACATCCTTAGCTACCTACCAAAATTTAGCTATATACGTCAAAAGACAAAAAAGTTATAGGCATTTAAAGAAAAATAAATTGGGGCTTTCCTCAAAACGTCAAAGTTGCGATTTGAAACGTCAAAATCGGCAACATTTAGGCAAATAACCTGAATCTAATACGGGCTATGGAAAACAAATGTCTTAAGAAGGATGTTTTACACACACACACACACATATATATATATATATATATATATATATATATATATATATATATATATATATATATATATATATATAAACTTTTTAACTGACCATGGAAATGGGTTCCAGAGGCCCTAATTCGCGCTCATTTGAAGAAATTTTCCGAAAGTCTCACCTCTCTATTAGTGAATTTTCTTAAGGAAAATTCACTAATAATAGTAATTTCGGGAAAAACCGGAAGTTGTACTAACCTGTCCACAGTGGTTCAATGGTATCCATTTATTTGTGTAAAATATTCCGAAATACCTAGTGTCCACCACTGGTATTAAAAAATTTTCGCATGCAATGCCACAATTAATTTCAAATATCTACAAAACCGTAGATTTTATGAAAATCAGGGATAGAAACAAATTCATTTGGATTTCAATTCTCTAACAAATGTAACTTATTTCAATGACATGAGGATCAAAAAGTTTCTTTCCTCAGCAGCGCTATCTACTTCTGTGATAATAAAAATAATTTCCCGTTCTTAATCTAACACCTTAAATTTTTTATTTTTCTTTAAATCCCATTTAGTTTTGAAGAAAACGGCGTATGAAGTTTAAAATGGCATATACATACATACATATATATATATATATATATATATATATATATATATATATATATATATATATATATATATGCCATTTTAAACTTCATACGTCTCGTTTCCCTTGTTTAATCATGCCACCTTAGTTGTATGGAATTCAAATTTAAAATAATAAGGAGGCTTATGGCAATTGAAAATATAAGCAATACTATCACTTGGAACTCATAGCCTGAAAATCGAGGCTAGAAGCTAGAAACTTCTAAAGGATATTCTCAATCAAATGAATTATATCTCAATTACTCAAAATAATAGTGGTATCCAAAGCCTGCGATATTCACCTAATACTATTAGCAAAGTTTCATAGAAATAATTTGCAAGTCAGGAGATCGAGACTATCGAACTTTGAAAAAATGACCTTAAATGAGTGCGAGCTAAGACTCCTACATACATATATACATATATACATTTAGTTTTGAAGAAAACGGCGTATGAAGTTTAAAATGGCATATATAGTTCGATAGTCTCGATCTCCTGACTTGCAAATTATTTCTATGAAACTTCGCTAATAGCATTAGATGAATATCGCAGGCTTTGGATATCACTATTATTTTGACTAATTGAGATATAATTCATTTGATTGAGAATATCCTTCAGAACTTTCTGGCTTGTAGCCTTGATTTTCAGGCTATGAATTCCAAGTGATAGTATTGCTTATATTTTCAATTGCCATAAGCCTCCTTATTATTTTAAATTTGAATTCCATACAACTAAGGTGGCATGATTCAACAAGGGAAACGAGACATTGGCTTTACCTGACTTCAAGCTGTCTCTTATTGTTATCTTATCTATGGTCAGTGACTTTTAAAACTAAAATTGTAAACAAGAATGCATACCTTCAACGAAATCACAGGTAATCCTCTTATCTTTGCCGAAAGCTTGGTAAAACCTTAGAGGAGCTAACTCTTATCAGATATTGGTATTGTAAAATATGTACAACAAAACATTTCAGTGCGGCAGAGTAGGTTATTGCCAGCAATAAATAGGTTTAGTGCCTTATTATCTCACAAGATAAGATCGCTTGTTTTTTTAGAATTCTGGTAAATCATATTACGTCAAAATAAATACGATCACCTCGCTTGTCGGTATTTCCAACCTCTTATTAGATAGTTAAACCAAGTTTGTATGCATATCCTATTACCTAATTTTTATTTAGGAAAGGCTCAAAAAACAAAAGTGTGACTTTTTGAAGATACAATGCATGGGTTGAAAGAAAGACACAAGCAGTCAAAATAAATAGACAACGATTCTACTGCCTAACATAAGTTAACAGAAGATAGCGTAACGCTGACATTAAAACAAATACAATGCGTGGATGATTGTATAATTATCAGGATATTTACCATCAGGATTCAGATGTTCTGTTATTTTTTTTACAAAGTAGTAACGGCTGCCAAAACAAAATTTAATTTACTTGTGGCCAAAATGGATCTAATTTTTCGAACATTTTGTGAAGAGCAATAGTTCAAGATCTGTTATTTTCATCGCCGAGTTCCCTTCCTTTTAATCCATAGCTAATAATATGACTTTGTATTACATTAACCTAATTTATTAAATGAGAAACACCCCTATTTGAATATGCAAATTATGAAAATGGTATTCTCGTTATTTAGTAGGTAACTCGTTTAGGACTTTCCAATAAATGGAATATTAAAACTAAGTGATATGTAAGACACGAAACACGTGCCGCCATCTCGTTGCGGACTCAAGTAGTATGTTGTCACGGCAACTCCAAGTAACACAGAATGTTAAAAATAGAGACTGTACACAACCAACTAACAATTTAGTAAATTGTCAGCCCTAGCCCATTTCTACCCTAATATAGGGACAAAGTATGTAAGGCTAAATGCATTCTCACCACAATTAGAACCGCAGACCGGTTTCGTTTTAATTAGAGCTCGTCAGTACGGCATACTACGAGGGCAGGTCAATAACCCGTGACTTTTTGAAGTTTCTGAGGGTGTATTTTCACTGCAATTAGTATCCCGTACTGACGAGCTTTGATTATAGCGAAACCGGTCTGTGGTTCTAATTGTGGTAAGAATGCATCTAGCCTTACATACTTTGTCTTTATATTGGGGTAGAAATAGGCCAGGGCTGACAATGTACTAAATTGTTAATTGGTTGGATACAGTCTCTATTTTTTAACATTATGTGTTATTTGGAGTTGCCGTGACAACATACTACTTGGATCCGCAACGAGATGGCGGCACGTGTTTCGTGTCTTACATCTCACTTAGTTTTGGAAGGCTAACTACCATAGCCGCATTACTTTATAGCTGTATTTTCGCTGCAATTACGAGGGCGGGTCAATAAGTCCGTGACTTTTTGAATAAAACACAGGTTTTTTGACAAAAAAGCTTTTTATTTCCCAACATAGTCTCCTTTGAGCTCTACACACTTCATTCAACGTTTCTCTAATTTTTTATCCCTTCCACAAATAAAATTTGTCGAGGTCCTCAAAATAGGTATTTTTTTGTGAGATGATTTTATCATTGGAGTCAAACCTCTTTCCGCCGAGCCATTTCTTTAAGTTTGGAAACAAGAAAAGAAAAGAAGATTAACCTTGTTGAGGATATCGTATTAACAGATCGACGCTTGTAAGTGAAGGAGTTATAAAAAATGTCGGAGCTTTTAGATACAAGCGTTCACCGAATCCTCCACGAACATTGAAACACCCTTGACCCCTTTTCAAGTTTGTTCCCACTCTAAATTACCACAAAGAAAACCTGCTAATTAATAAGTTAAAAATTTGGGATTTATGTCAAGATAGTACACTTTTAAACAAAGATTTTTGATAGCGGCTTTTTTTGGTATTTTTATATTTACACGACTAGTTAATGACAGTGATGTTACAATTGATAAAATAAAGGGTTAATTAAAGTGGATACTCACTCTTTCGGGGTTCATTTTGACCAAAAGCTTACATTTTCAGACGTTCAGTGAAAAATTATGATATTAAAAATTGACAGGTATTCATACGGTATCTCGATAATACTATTATTATATCAGTGGCGAGCTTGATAAAACTTTGTTAGGAATTTCATTGCAATAATGAACAAAAGTAAAACACAACAATAATTTTTATCAATTAGTTATGACACAATAATGAGATGGACGTAGATTGTCAATTTGAAAATGATTCGATTAATTTACCTCGTATAAACGCATTTGTTTGGTAGTTATGAGTTTATAATTATATCCTCTGATGACGATAACTTTGCTAATGAACGATAGTCAGGTATTTAAAAATGTGTTGTGGTGTTTTGGGTTCCCCAAGTGTACTTATAAATTTAAGAAAAAATTAAAAGCTGACGTGCACACATGCACGCTTCGGGAAGTGGTAGCTTAGGACCGTCATAATGAGCTTAGCTATTCAAAGCCAAAGCCAGTGATACGTAAAACACCCACACGCAGAAGAGGTGTACCTTTATTGCATCTTCAAGTTCACTTATAAATTTAAGTAGCTATATAGGAAAGATAAATTAAAAAGCTGACGTGCACACATACACGCTTCGGGAAGTGGTAGCTTAGGACCGTCATAATGTGCTTAGCTATTCAAATCCAAAGCCAGTGATACGAAAAATACCCACACGCAGAAAAGGTGTACTTTTATTTGCACCTTAATTTCTCGGGGTAAGAGCTCCTAATTTTCTTTAGATTGCATGGAGGTGTGTCCGCATACGTCCGTAGCAATCTACCCTGCACCAGACTCCCCAATTTGCAAGCTGGAAGAAAAGACATACTTTGAAAGACACTATATCTCTCTCAGAGCTGCAACTAAACTCATCTCTTGCATTTACCGGTCACCTTCTGATAACAAGTTTGTCCAGCTTCGATTACCTTTCTGAAAAAACGACCACCTGATTTCTGAATATCCTTAATCCCAGGTCACTATTCTTGGTGACTTCAATATCCATAATAAGGAAAGGCTAGGATCTTCAAAAACCGATCCACAGGGAGAGCAGCGGAGGCCTTCGCAGTCAGCAATTCTTTAGATAATATGGTTCATCAACCTACTTAGTTTCCTCGCATCCCAACACACAGCTCAAATCCCTTGGATCTCATTCTTACCACAAAACCTAAATGCTATAAGACATCAGTCACCGCGCCCGTTGGTCGCTCAGACAACGGCATGGTCACTGCTTCCTGCGCAATGTAACCCGAAGTCACACTGTCATCACACCCACGTTTCGTTTGGCACTACAACTTCGCTAACTGGGACGAAATGCGGGATTACTTTTACTCATTTCCATGGGCGTCTGTCAGCTTCTCTCATCCTGACTTCTCTGATATATTACAAAACGTCACCGAAATCATCCAAGCTGGCATGGAATTATTTATTCCACGTACACAGAAAACCTCTTCAGCCATTCAAAAGCCCTGGTTCTCCAAATACTGTGACAAGGCCAGACTGGAAAAGGTCAAAGCTCAGAAAACGCTTCTACACACTCCCAGTCAAGAAAACCCTCAAGCATTTAACGACGCAAGAAACCGCTATGTCAGCATTCTTTCTGAGGCAAAAAACTAGTTTCATAACCACATCAAAGATAAAGTCCCCTCAAGCTCCAGCGGCAACAAATCCTTCTGGACTCTTGATAAATCTAATGGGAACAATTTCTGGAAGAGCACGTTCCCACCTCTTGTGTCAGGGGGTGAAATTGTTTCTACCGCCTTGGGCAAGACTGAACCTTTTGCCTCGTTGTTCGCCGGCAATTCTACTCTCAACCCACCTCCAAATGTTCAATCACCAACAGTCCCCAATGTCGCGCATAAAATGACGGATATCATTTTCAAAACTAAAAAGGTACGAAAGATGCTCTCTTCTCTTAATACCAGGAAAGCCTCTGGCCTTGACAAGATCTTAGCAATTGTTATCAAAAAATGTGCACCATAACTTGCTCCTGCCCTGACTCGTCTGTTTCGGACATCTCACAATAGAGTTGCCTAGCAACTGAAAAACTGCTCAAGTACAACTCGTCCCCAAGAAAGGGTGCAAAGCGCTTCCTAGCAACTACAGGCCTATTTCTCTCCTTTCAGTCGTCTCTAAAGCGATGGAAAATATATAAACACCGAATTACTAAAATTTCTTGGAAAACACAGTCTAATCCACGTCAGGCAGTATGGATTCCGCCAGCGCAGATCAACTGCCGACCTCCTTCCCTTTGTCACCCATTCTTGGAGCAAGTCTATGGGACTACACGGTGAATCCCAGATGGTCGCTCTAGACATATCCAAAGCATTCGACCAGGTCTGGCACGCAGGAGTCCCTCAAGGTTAAGCTTCAGCCCCTACTTTGTTTCTTCTACACATCAATTACCTCCTCTCTAGCACATCCAACCTAGTTCACAGTTACGCGGATGGCAGCACCCTTCACTCAAATATACAATATTCTAAGCTTGTATCTTTAGCCCAATTAGATGAGGACCGCAGACTCATTGAGGGCTCTGTCTCTGTGGATAAATAATATTAGACTGGGGAAGTATAAATCTTCTACAATTCAACTACACCAAATCTCAGTCTTGCTTTATATCTCATAATAGATACACCAGCCCTAGACCCATCACAATGAACAACCAAGTTATTCAAAGTAATGAGTCCTTTTCACTTGTTGGCATTTCTGTGGAGCGAAATCTCAATTGGCACCAACATGTCACATCAATTGCAGAAGCGGCTGCTAAGAAATTAGGTTTCCTCTTCCAGGCTCGCAAATACTTTTCCCCAGCTAATCTCTATACCTTATATACTTCACAAATAAGGCCAAACCTCGTATACTGCTCCCACAGCGGGGGTGCAGCTGCCGCTTCTACACTCACTATCGTGGACTCCATTCAAAAGAGAGCTATATGTCTCATAGGTGACCCTACCCTCACCCAAAAGGTGTCATCCCTTGCCCACCGACGTGCCGTTGGTGACATCTCTCTTTTATAGATATCTGCACGGGCACTGCTCAGATGAGCTTTCTTCCATAGTTCCTCCACCTGCTACCCCCAAGTGATCTACCAGAGGAACACAGCGAATGCACCCTTTTAATGTCCAGGTCACCAGCAACATCTTGCTATGCCCGCTCTTTTGTTTCGAGGACTTCCAAGTTGTGGAATTCCCTGCCGGTACATGTTTTTCCTTCTCCTCCGAACCTCCAAACCAAACCTTCAAGTCCAGAATTAACAAGTTGCCTGTTTCCTCCTTGTCGATACCCACGGTACGATAGTATTTAGGCTGAGCCCTCGTAGTGTGCTGTTGAAAAAAAAAATCGAAAAACTTTTTGCCATTGCAGTTTATTTTCCAATTAATCATTGTCTAAATTGGTACATGCTGTATAATATTATACCATTTTGAAAGTATTAAAATAAAACACTTTAAGAAAATGTCGCAGTATGGCATGGATTATAATAATATAGAACAATCACCTCCTGCTCTTCCAACTTTGTATTGTTTCAAGTCGAGCAACGACAATGATAATCAGATCGGTTGTTTTCTACGGAAACAAAGGACCATTAATTGCCTTTTGATAGCAGACTTATTTCTTCTTGATTGTCCCCATATATTTATTTTGTGATCTTGAAACACATTAGCTGACTGACTTGAAATTGTATTTTGTTCTTTCATCGCTAATGTCACAATCAATATTCCGTTGATACGACTTTCTACAAATTAGTTCGTAGAGAGAAGGCCTTCCAGATGAAGCAATAAAGGACGAATCTGAAGAATTACGATAGAACAGAAGGAATTAATTTTCTTGTTATGGTTCTTGTGGCTAATAAAAATGTAAATAATCTAACCGCGTACATGTGTTCTATATCACAGAGCAACCTTTGTTAAATATTGATATCCCATTATAAAAAATATAACGCAGCAATTGCATTTTCATTGACGGCAATTAATTTTACTTCAGCAGGCTACAAAAAGGTAATGAATGTGTAGCTGTCGTGCAAATTCTACGCTTCCTATAACATTCATCTTTATAGGACGTTTAGTGACTTTAATTTGATGTAAAATCAAATCGGAATTCTCTTATCCCATTTCGTCATCGACTTTCATTAATATGTTCGAACTGCAATAAGCTTTCAACAAACACTAAGGTACTAAAAGCATTTTAACCCAAATAAACCTGAATTTTTTTTTTCCAACTTTTTGCGCATAAAACGTGTATCATCAGCTTATTTCGCATTTTTTATAGTGTCAATGTTTTATTTGACATATTTTTGTAATTTTAGTGGATTTTCTTTAAAAAAAATTCACTAATGTGGAGATTCCGACTTTTGAAAAAAATTTCTTCAAATGAGCGCCAACTAGGCCCTTTAGAACCCATATCCAAGGTCAGTTTCAATTTATATATATATATATATATATATATATATATATATATATATATATATATATATATATATATATATATATATATATATATATATATATATATATATATATATATATATATATATATATATATATATATATATATATATATATATATATATATATATATATATATATATATATATATATATATATATATATATATATATATATATATATATATATATATATATATATATATATATATATATATATATGTTTCAAAAAATATGCACCATCGCTCGTGGGGAATTCCTTACTAAAAAATAAGAAAAAAAGTTCCTGTGCACATGGGCCCGGAAACGCATAGTTTCCAATATACAGAGAGTTGAATTTTAATTATTTTTTTTAATTTTGTATAAACAATTTCAAAACCACTGGATTGATTTTAATAAAACTTGGAACTTGAAAGTGTATTATGAAAGTGCATATTTTCAAGTGAAAATCTACTTACAACTGCGTCAGTGGCGTGCGTACGGGGTAACTGTAAAAATTCATTTGGGGAAAAATATGTGCGCCACTGTCATTTTCCAATTTTGATACATCAGTTATGAAGCTTATTACATAAGCCACAAAAGCTACCTCTTGGTATTTTTTCGTTCAGGGTATCCCTTAGGAGATATGATTAATTTTATAAAAAGGGGCAAAGTACCGATTCGTTGGAGTAATGAAAACAGTAATCGTAAAGTGCCATGAAACTATAATTTTTGACAGTTCTCTAAATTCTACAATTTTGAAGTGCTTTGTAGGCGTCAAAAGAGTTTTCGTGCTATTCTTTAAATTTTGATACGGTGCAGTATTTTCGTTTTTAGTTATTTGTTGATACTGAGCTGCTCATTAATATTATTTCCTCCTCTCAAGATGGTTTTTATTAAGTACACTTCAGCGGATTTGACTGATATGTTGTTAATTTATGGACAAACAAATCAAAATGCTAGACAAGCTGTGCGAGTTTATCAGGAAACTTATCCGCAAAGAAGAATTCCTGACAAAAATATTTTCCCACGTATTGTAAGACATTTGAGAGAAACTGGTTCTTTAAAACCTTTAAAAGCTGACTCTGGACGCAGAAGATACCGCCGAACTGTACGAGTTGAAGAGGCAATATTAAATAGAGTTGAACGTGATCCTAGTACAAGTACGAGAATTATTGCCACCGAACTGGGTAATATTTCGGCATCATCAGTTCACAGAACTCTGAAAGATCAAAGTTTATATCCCTATCATTTTACACGTGTCCAGGAACTTCTACCTATAGACTTTCAACCAAGGGTAATGTTTTGTCAGTGGTTCTTAAACAAACTTAGGCACGACCAACATTTTTCTAAACGTGTACTATTTACTGATGAGGCGTCATTTACGCAAAAAGGTATCGTAAATTTTCACAATTTACATACATGGGCCGATGAAAACCCACACTCTCTAAGAGTTGCAAATTCGCAGTATCAATTTTCCATCAATATTTGGGCTGCTATTATTGAAAATCACATAATTGGTCCTGTTGTTCTACCGAATCGTCTTGACCATGAATCATATTTAAACTTTTTACAAAATGATTTGCCGTTGTTACTACCGCTCTTTATGAGAAATGGTACAATGTGGTTCCAGCATGATGGTTCGCCCGCACATTTTGCAGCAGTTGTAAGAACATATTTAGCCAACACATACGGTCACCGATGGATTGGTCGTGGAGGTCCGGTGTCATGGCCACCTCGATCTCCGGACCTGAATCCTCTCGATTTTTATTTGTGGGGTCATTTAAAAGAAATAGTGTATAAAACATTAGTAAATACACGAGAAGAATTGTTGGGAAGAATAGAATATGCATTTGACAGCATTAGAGAAGATCAAAATATTTGCAGAAGAGTAAGAATATCTTTGCGCAGGTTAAATAATTGTAACGACGCTAATGGTGGTCACTTTCAACATTTTCTTTAGCTTTGTTATTAAAGTCAATTGAGTAATGTACAAAAAACAAGATTTTGGAAAAATCATGGCGTCTTTACGATTACTTTTTTCATTTTTTATTTTTATTTTTTATTTATCATTTTTTATCAATGTTTGTAATATTCATTTCAATGTTTATTACCAATAAGTTTTACGTAGGTTAGTTATTTGCACGTTTATTGCTGTAATGTTTACTGTATGTTTTGTTTTTCATATTCTTATGGTTTTTTTTTTTTTTTTTATGTCAACAACACACCACGAGGGCTTACAGCCTAAATACTATCGTACCGTGGGTGTTGACAAGGAGGAAAGAGGCAACTTGTTAATTCTGGACTTGAAGGTTTGGAGGTTCGGAGGAGAAGGAAAAACATGTGCCGGCAAGGAATTCCACAACTTGGAAGTCCTCGGGACAAAAGAGCGGGCATAACAAGATGTTCTATGTCTGGTGACCTGGACAGTAAAAGGGTGCATTCGCTCTGTTCCCCTGGTAGATCTGCTGGGGGCAGCAGGTGGGGGAATTATGGAGGAAAGCTCCTCTGAGCAGTGCCCGTGCAGATATCTATAAAAGAGAGAGAGGTCACCAACGGCACGTCGGTGGGCAAGGGATGGAAGCCTTTGGGTGAGGGTAGGGTCACCGATGAGACGTATAGCTCTCTTTTGAATGGAGTCCAGGATAGCGAGTGTAGAAGCGGCTGCTGCACCCCAGATGTGGGAGCAGTATTCGAGGTTTGGCCTTATTTGTGAAGTGTATAAGGTATAGAGATTAGTTGGTGAAAAGTATTTGCGAGCCCGGAAGAGGAAACCCAATTTCTTAGCAGCCGCTTCTGCAATTGATGTAACATGTTGGTGCCAATTAAGATTTCGATCCACAGAAATGCCAACAAGAGAAAAGGACTCATTACTTTGAATAACTTGGTTGTTCATTGTGATGGGTCTAGGGCTGCTGTATCTCTTGTGAGAAAGAAAGCAAGACTTAGTTTTGGTGGGGTTGAATTGTACAAGATTTCTACTTCCCCAGTCTAATATTTTTTGGAGGTCTACGGAGACAGAACCCTCCATGAGTCTGCGATCCTCATCTAATTGGGCTAAAGAGACAGGCTTAGAATATTGTATGTTTGAGTGGAGGGTGCTGTCGTCCGCGTAACTGTGAACTGGGTTGGATGTGCTAGAGAGGAGGTCATTGATGTGGAGAAGAAACAAAGTAGGGGCTAAAGCTGAACCTTGAGGAACTCCTGCATTAATTGGATACAGTTTAGAGGAATGGCCATCCACAACAACAGATATGCTCCTGTTGGAGAGGAAATTTGCTGTCCAGGTACAAAGTTTTGGTGGTAGGCCATAGGCCGGAAGTTTATTAAGCAGCGCTGCGTGCCAGACCTGGTCGAATGCTTTGGATATGTCTAGAGCAACAATCTGGGATTCACCGTGTTGTTCCATAGACTTGTTCCAAGAATGGGTGACAAAGGAAAGGAGGTCGGCAGTCGATCTGCGCTGACGGAATCCATACTGCCTGTCGTGGATTAGACTGTGTTTTTCAAGGAATTTTAGTAGTTCGGTGTTTATATACTTTTCCATCACTTTAGAGATGACTGAAAGGAGAGAAATAGGCCTGTAGTTGCTAGGAAGCGCTTTGGATCCTTTCTTGGGGATGGGTTGTACTCGAGCAGTTTTCCAGTTACTAGGGAATATGCCTTTTTTGTAAGATATCTGAAACAGACGAGTCAGGACAGGAGCAAGTTCTGGTGCGCATTTTTTGAGAACAATTGCTGGGATCTCGTCAAGGCCAGAGGCTTTCCTGGTATTAAGAGAAGAGAGCATCTTTCGTACCTTTTTAGTTTTAAAAATGATATCAGTCATTTTATGCGCGACGTTGGGGACTGTTGGTGGTTGAACATTTGGAGGTGGGTTGAGAGTAGAATTTCCGGCGAACAACGAAGCAAAAAGTTCAGCCTTGCCCAGGGCGGTAGAAACAATTTCATCACCTGAGACGAGAGGTGGGAACGTGCTCTTGCAGAAATTATTCCCAATAGACTTAGCAAGAGTCCAGAAGGGTTTGCCGCCGTTGGAGCTTGAGAGGACTTTGTTTTTGATGTGGTTATTAAACGAGTTTTTTGCCTCAGAAAGAATGCGGACATAGCGGTTTCTTGCGTCGTTGAATGCTTGACGATTTTCTTGACTGGGATTGTGTAGAAGCGTTTTGTGAGCTTTGACCTTTTCAAGTCTGGCCTTGTCACAGGATTTAGAGAACCAGGGCTTTTGAGTGGCTGAAGAGGTTTTCTGTGTACGTGGAATAAATAATTCCATGCCAGCTTGGATAATTTCGGTGACGTTTTCTGAGATATCAGAGGGGTCAGGATGTGAGAAGCAGACAGACGCCCATGGAAATGAGGAAAAATAATCCCGCATTTCGTCCCAGTTTGCGGAGTTGTAGTGCCAAACGATACGTGGGTGTGATGACTGTGTGACCTCGGGTTGCATTGCACAGGAAGCAGTGACCATGCCGTGGTCTGAGCGACCAAGGGGGGCGGTGACTGATATCTTATAGCATTCAGGATTTGTAGTAAGAAGGAGATCCAAGGGATTTGAGTTGTGTGTTGGGATACGAGGAAAGTAAGTAGGTTGCTGAACCATATTGGCCAAAGAATTGCTGACTGCAAAGGCCTCCGCTGCTCTCCCTTGTGGATCGGTTTTTGAAGATCCTAGCCATTCCTTATTATGGACATTGAAGTCGCCAAGAATAGTGACCTCGGAGGAAGGATATTCAGAAATCAGATAGTCGGTTTTTTCAGAAAGGTAGTCAAAGAGCTGGACAAAGTTGTTGTCAGAAGGTGACCGGTAAATGCAACAGATGAATTTAGTTGCAGCCCTGAGAGAGAGTTTTATCCATAGTATGTCTTTTCTTCCAGCTTCTAAATTGGGAAGTCTGGTGCAGGGTAGATTGCTACGGACGTATGCGCACACGCCTCCATGCAATCTAAAGGCAGTAAGGAGCTCATACCCCGGGAAATTAAGGTGATTAGTGGCTGTTTTGGCACTGATTTGGGTTTCGGTGAGGAAGAGGAGTTGGGGCCTGTTAGCCTGGAGGAAATGGTGGACGGAGTTCAGGTTAGAATTTAGGCTACATATATATGGTTGCAGTAAACATATATTATTATTATTATTATTATTATTATTACGCCGACTAATCGGTACTTTGCCTCTTTTTATAAAATTAATCATATCTCCTAGGGGATACCCTGAACGAAAAAATACCAAGAGGTAGCTTTTGTGGCTTATGTAATAAGCTTCATAACTGATGTATCAAAATTGGAAAAAGACAGTGGCGCACATATTTTTCCCCAAATGAATTTTTACAGTTGCCCCGTACGCACGCCACTGACGCAGTTGTAAGCAGATTCTCACTTGAAAATATGAACTTTCATAATACACTTTCAAGTTCCAAGGTTCATTAAAATCAATCCAGTGGTTTTGAAATTATTTATAAAAAATTTAAAAAAAAAATTAAAATTCAACTCCCTGTATATTGGAAACTATGCGTTTCCGGGCCCATGTGCACAGGAACTTTTTTTCTTATTTTTTAGTAAGGAATTGCCCCACGAGCGATGGTGCATGTTTTTTGAAACAGCCTGTATATGTCACACCAATAACTCAAAAAATATGGGCCGATATTGATCAAATTTGGTACATACTTTCCTTTTGCAAGTGGCTTCGACAAGTTCGTTAGTTGGGAAAATCGGCCCAGGTTTTCCCGGAAAATTTGGTGTTTGCTTTCGAAACAAAATTATATCTGCGGAAATAACAAAGTAGGACCAACTAAATTTGGGTGCTGGTTTCTGTCATAAAGAGTATTCTACCTACCAAAATTTGGATCTCTATGTTAAAAGACAAAAAAGTTAGAAGTAATTAAATTTTTAAATAATTAAATCTGAGCAAGAAAGTTTAAACGTCAAAATTGAGAATTATGGTAGGAGTACGAATATGAGTGAAAAATACGACAAGAAATGACTAACAAGCTCCTAGATATGTTCCCAAGTCGTTATTTTGTTTTATTTCGTTGAAATATGAGCATAAAATCCAATGTAAATCAAAATTGTTTTGTGTAAATATTAAAGACGTTAGACGCTTAACATGTATTACGAGATATACCTGCTAGCTGCTAATACATATGTGTCCAGCGTGGCCCAGTTGGGTAAACCGTGTACATCGGATAGTCGACTGCTACATGATGAGTTCTAATCCTAGTTAGTGACTTTACTTTTCATCAATTTTTTAAATATCATTTCACATTACCGTTATCTAATAAAGATTGTTGTTATTCCGATCAATTTTTTAACGAGTTTTTGTATAAAAAATAATGTAAGACCTAATTCAATTTAAATAGCATATCTGGTTGTTTGTTCTTGCCCAAACTTAGTGAAACCGTTCCATATTTGATACAATCGTGGACTTTTCCCGTGGCTTCAAGTGCCTGTTTTAGTGAATTTTCTTTAAAAAAAAGCACTAATGAGGAGATCCCGACTTTTAAATGTAGAAAAAAATTATTGAAATGAGAGTGAACTAGTCCCCCTAGAACCCATATCCAGGGTCAGTTTCAATTGTGTATATATATACAGGTGTTTCTAAATTGATGCGAAAAATTTTACAGGGTGATTCTATGGCAAAAAATAAGGGGTGTCTTTTTTATAAAGTTTTTCTTGAAACCCCTTCTGCTCCAAGTGACAGCCCTTTGAAATTTTGGAAAAAAAAAGTTTTCATTAAATTTATCCGTTATGGAATATGGAAGTTAAAAAAACAAATTTTGTATATGCATAAGGCTAACAAAATGACAGTTTCAAAAGCATTTTATAACCCTATAATGTTATCACAAGAGGGTAAAAAAACTACCCTTACATTAATTTTTATCAGTACTTTTTATTGTGTGTACCGTTTTCTATTTAAAAAATAAGTCAGAAAGAAGGATTCATTTAGCAACTTCTTTATATTTTGACATTTTCTCATAAAATTGTTATTTTCATCACAAAAAAATAAAATAACTCTGTAAATTCATGTGAGATCGATCTGAGTAATATTTTATTTTTTTGTGATAAAACTAACAATTTTATGAGAAAATGTCAGGACATAAAAAGTTGCTAAATGAATCGTTCTCTTTAAATCATTTTTTTTAATAGAAAACGGTACACACAATAAAAAGTACTGATTAAAAAATAATTTAAGGGTAGCTTTTTCACCCTCTTGTGATAACATAGAGCTATAAAATCCTTTTAAAACTGTCATTTTGTTAGCCTTATGCATCTGCAAAATTTCGTTTTTTTAAAATTATTCCATAATGGAGAAATTTAATGAAAACTTTTTTTGCCAAAATTTCAAAGGGCTGTAACTTAGAGGAGAAGGGGTTTCAAGAAAAACTTTGTAGAAAAGACACCCCATATTTTTCGCCAAAGATTCACCCTGTATATATATATATATATATATATATATATATATATATATATATATATATATATATATATATATATAAAACCATTTACCAAAATTTAGGTCTGTGAATTTAAAGACAAAAAAGTTAGAGGCATTTAAAGAAAAAAATTGGGGTGTTCCTCAAAACGTAAAAAGTCGCGATTTGAAACGACTTTTAAATTTAGAAAAATTAGGTTGTAATAGCTCTGTTATTTTCGGAGATACGAAAATTTCGTTTTACGAAAAATTCGCTAAAACGTGGCGATCGTGAATGAAAAATTCTTAAAATTCTCAAATTCGGACAATTTTTCATCCTCTGACAACGCTAACATTGTTAGTGAAACGACCGCCAGGATTTTTAAAATGTGTTGTTGTGATTTGGGTTCTCCAAGTATACTTATAAGAACGAATAATTTTTTTGAACATTTTTAACGAAACCAGTCTCATTGAAAATATATAAAATCATGTCAAAGAAGAGGCAGATAAATAATATTTTACAAATTTATTATCCACCTTCAATCTGCACATTTATCACAGCACTATATGTTCTTCATTTATGAAGTAGGTGCTGCCCTCTCTTCAAAATCCATCAAAGCTTGATACCCCTAGACAGCGACTAACAAGAATAGTCAATGCCTGAATGCTTGTATAACAAACAGTTGCTTTTATTTTCTGTGTTTACAGTAGTAGAGTATTGATTTTTATTTAAGTACATTCTATGAAATGCAAGACGAGTAAAGCAGCTGCACTTTCTATTACTTTTTAGTGAATTTTTATTAAAAAAATCACTAATAGAGAGGTATCGATGGTGAGACATTACCAAATTTTTTTCAAATGAGCGCGAATTAGGACCCATAGAACCCATATCCGGGGTCAATTTCAATTTTTGTATGTTTATATATATATATATATATATATATATATATATATATATATATATATATATATATATATATATATATATATATATATATATGCATCCAACCGATAACTCAAAAAATAATTAACCGATTTGGATGAAACTCGACAAGTACCTTTCTTTTATTCAGGGCTTGGATGAGTTCGTTATCTAGAAAAATCGGACAAGGTTTCCCGAGAAAACTTTGAGTTCTCTCCGAAAATCACAAAACCATTTCAATAAACTTTGGTGTATATGTTGCCTTAGGGAAGACCTTATTACATACCAGAATTCAACTTTCTAGGTTTATAGAAAATTGAGTTATTCAAATTGAAAACATTTAATGAAAATTCACCAGCATAACGCACTTGCTGCGTGTCGAATTTTTTTATATTCGTAAATTATTCGAAATCTTTTCACTTCAATCTAGACACAATGTAAAACTAAAAATCTGTGCTGAGCATCGATAAATATACTTTTAAAAAATCCCAAGTAAGCACTGTACAATTTTAAATGAAGCGGTCGTTTAAACACTAAAGTCAGCTTGATCCATAGAGGATTGAATGAAATTCATATTTTTCTTTAAAAAAAATCGCCAATGAGGAGATCCTGACTTTTGAATTTTGAACCAATTTTTTCAAATGACCGCGAACTAGGCACCCTAGAACCCATATCCAGGGTCAGTTTCAATTTATATACAATATATATATATATATATATATATATATATATATATATATATATATATATATATATATACTTATATATGTATGTATCATACCGATAACTCAAAAAATAATGGGTTGATTTTGATAACATTTGGTACGAATCTTCCTTTTGCAAGTGGCTTCAATCAGTTCGTTAGCCAGAAAAGGCTTAGTGTTTAGTAATGAAGTTTCAACTCAAAAAATTACACAGACTTTTCCACCTATATATATATATATATATATATATATATATATATATATATATATATATATATATATATATATATATATATATATATATATATATATATATATATATATATATATATATATATATATATATATATATATATATATATATATATATATATATGCCGAATGCTTTGGATATGTCTAGAGCGACAATCTGGGATTCACCGTGTAGTTCCATAGACTTGTTCCAAGAATGGGTGACAAAGGAAAGGAGGTCGGCAGTTGATCTGCGCTGACGGAATTCATACTGCCTGTCATGGATTAGACAGTGTTTTTCAAGAAATTTTAGTAATTTGGTGTTTATATATTTTTCCATCACTTTAGAGATGACTGAACGGAGAGAAATAGGCATGTAGTTGCTAGGAAGAGCTTTGGATCCTTTCTTGGGGACGGGTTGTGCTCGAGCAGTTTTCCAGTTATTAGGGAATATGCCTTTGTTGTAAGATATCTCAAACAGACGAGTCAGGACAGGAGCAAGTTCTAGTGCGTATTTTTTGAGAACAATTGATGGGATCTCGTCAAGGCCAGAGGCTTTTCTGGTATTAAGAGAAGAGATCATCCTTCTTACCTTTTTAGTTTTGAAAATAATATCCGTCATTTTATGCGCGACATTGGGGACTGTTGGTGGTTGAACATTTGGAGGTGGGTTGAGAGTAGAATTGCCGGCGAACAACGAGGCAAAAAGTTCAGCCTTGCAAAGTGCGGTAGAAACAATTTCATCCCCTGAAACAAGAGGTGAGAACGTGCTCTTGCAGAAATTATTCCTAATAGATTTAGCAAGAGTCCAGAAGCGTTTGCTGCCGTTGGAGCTTGAGAGGACTTTGTTTTTGATGTGGTTATTAAACGAGTTTTTTGCATCAGAAAGAATGCGGACATATCGGTCGTTAAATGCTTGACGGTTTTCTTCACTGGGATTGTGTAGAAGCGTTTTGTGAGCTTTGACCTTTGTAAGTCTGGCCTTGTCACGGGATTTAGATAACCAGGGCTTTTGAGTGGCTGAATGTGAATACATTGATGGCTTTCAATCTCACGAATTTAAGCTATGTACTACAATACAAGTTCAAGGTTTTCCAGAAACTTTGGCCTATCCCGAGGTCAAAGGACCAATTAACGTTAAAAAATGATTAGCAAAGGTAATTTTGCACAGTACATGGAACATCGAGACGAATCAATCAGAAAATTCTACAAGGAAAATTTTGAGTTGTCCACAACAGAATGATCAAAATTCGGTCCTGGAATAAGTCCTGCTACTGATTTTATTAATATTAGTTTTTGCTCATACTTGTAAAAAATTAAATAAACTTTCTAGTAACAGTATGTTCCTTTTTTATGTGTGTTCCAGTATTTATTTTAGAAACCCCACTTGTCCAAGTGTTTTTTTAAAACTATGACACTAGCTTAAGCTAAAATGGTCCATATTTATTATAGTTACAATAGCCGAATTCCAAAATATAGACCGGCACAAAGCAATTTGCTTAAAAATATTTTCTTGTTCCTAGCAACAGTTTTTTATGTTTTCCTCAAAACTGGAACTGGTGGACATGTGGGGTTTCTAAAATAACCGATTCACATATTAGTAACTAGCGCTGGTTCTTCGCTTTTAGTGAATTTTCTTAAAAAAAATTCACCAATGAGGAGATCCCGACTTTTGAATTTTGAAAAAATTTCTTCAAATGAGCGCTAATTAGGCCCCCCAGAACACATATCCGGGGTCAGTTTAAATTTATATATATATATATATATATATATATATATATATATATATATATATATATATATATATATATATATATATATATATATATATATATATATATATGTATCACACCGATAACTCAAAAAATAATGGGCCGATTTTGATTAAGTTTGGTGAAAAAATTCCTTTTGCAAATGGCTTAGATAAGTTCGTTAGCCAGGAAAATCGGTCCAGGTTTTCCCGCAAAATTTTGTATTTTCTTTCGAAAAAAAATTATATCTCCGGAATTAACAAAGTAAGGGCAACCAAATTTGGTACGCGGATTTACGTCCTTATAGGTAAGCTACCTATATAAATCCTACCAAAATTTAGCTCTGTAGGTCAAAAGACAAAAAAGTTATAGGCATTAAAAAAAAATTGGTGTTTTCCACAAAACGTCAAAGTTGCGATTTAAACGTCAAAATTGGCAACATTTAGAAAAAGAACTTGAATCTAATACGGGCTATGGAAATAAGATGTCTCAAGAAGAATGTTTTACAAACCCTGAAGTCTTAGTTTCAACCGTCATTGTCCTTCATTTTAATAAAATATTTCCAGAAAATTCATTTCAAATAGACCCTTTCTCTGACGCTTGGCAGTAGTCTTAGCTATAGAGTTTATCGTTTAATGGTATATAATTTTTGTATAATTGTCGTAAAAAAATCAATAAAGCTCAATATATCTGTTATTATACAAGATATGAAAAAAATGTATATATTAATTATAGGGTGTCTTGAGCTACATCTTAAAAAATTAGTTCTACAATCACAGCGTGGCCCATAAGTCGTTGGTGATACAATTTTTTTTTTTTTTTTAATCAAACACGCCTTATGTTATTGCATTTTTGCATTTTCCATCGAAATATAATGCATGTTTGTAAGAAAAGAAATTCTGGATGCAGCAAGTGCGTTATGGTAGCGAATTTTGATCAAATGCTTCATATTTGAATAGGCCAATTTGCTATTAACCTATAAGGTTGACCAAGTAACGAGTTTTTTCGGGAACACTTTAAGTTTACTTTCGGAAATTTTTGTACATTTTCAAACAATAAAGTTATTTTGATGAAACGTGGCACATTGTTTTTACTATATAGATTATACTGGTAACCAAATTTGATGCCTGCTTTCTTAAAAAAACACACATTATTGCTATTAAAAAGTAGTTTTATGAATATTCACTACCATAACGCACTTGCTGCGTCCAGAGTTTTACAATTTTTGAGAGTGATCTCCAGGCTGACTGTTGCACAGTCTATTTCATACCTAATAAATTCCCTTTTACGCTACTCGTATATCCTCAAAAACCACTAAAACCAAATTAACATAGAATTCGAGATCGAGTTGCTCATGTGTGTTTTTTTCAAACATTAAATGAATTAGTAAGTTTGTAGCAGGGCAGAATTAGCAGGATCTCTTGAGCTTATCAGCAGTTTCATCACATGTATCCTGGCGGTTATCCGCACGATACGGGCAAGTTGTTCGGAGCGGCACCTCTTCACGACCGCATCGTCATCTGCAACGCAAATCAACTCTTACATTAAACATAGCTTCACGCCGTGGTCCAGCCGAGTCGGATGTTGCGGCCTAGCATCTCCTTCTCGTGTTACGCGCCTCTGTTTATTTACATATACCGATATCATTAGTTCTTGTCGGAATTACCATGGCGCGCTGTCACATGAGGATGGACTTATTTTTTAAAGGGTAACCGAGGCTAAATGGATTAGTTACAGTCAAGAGTTCGTCTTCTCGCATCCTAATATTCATTAGATACAAGGAATGATTACGCATAACAACAAATTTATGGATATAAATAGGCGATTCTGATGAGCCGCAAGAGGCCACTGTAAAAAAAATCAAGAAAAGCTCATTGTTTGTCCTTATAACAAAACCTAGAAAAATTAAGTAAAACGAAATTCTTGAAGAAAAAATGAGTGTGCAGATAAAGAAGTCTTGACGCAGCAAGTGCGTTATGGTAGCGAATTTTCGTAAACATGTTTTTAATGACAAATATGTATTGTTTTTAAAAAGACATTTGGTTGGCAGTATAACCTATATAGTAGTAACAGTGTACCACATCACATTTAAATAGCTTTTTTGTTTCAAAAAGTAAAAACATATGCCGAAAATAAACTTTAAAAGTTCCAGAAAAAAACGGTCTAATTTTCCTGGCCAACGAACCTTTTCCAGTTATTTACACACCTGCCAATATATAGCTATTGACAAAACAGCTTTACGACCCAAGTAGAAAACAAAATTTTTATGAAATTTTCCAAAAATTTCTTTTACAAAAATTCACCATTTTTTGGCCGAAATTGCCTTCAGTGATGCTACACTACATGATATTTTTCACAAAAATTTCACAACTTTTATTTACAATAACTTACTAAACATTTATTAATAATCCTTACTTCCTTTATATTGCATGGATGCGTGTGCGCATACGTCCGTAGCAATCTACCCTGCACCAGACTCCCCAATTTAGAAGCTGGAAGAAAGGACATACTTTGGATGAAACTCTCTCTCAGGGCTGCAACCGAATTCATCTATTGCATTTACCGGTCACCTCCTGACAGCAACTTTGTCCAGCTCTTCGACTACCTTTCTGACAAAAGCGACTATCTGATTTCTGAATATCCTTCCACCGTAGTCACTGTTCTTGGTGACTTCAAGGTTCATAATAAGGCATGGCTAGGATCTTCAAAAACCGATCCACAGGAGAGAGCAGCGGAGGCCTTTGCAGTCAGCAATTCCTTAGCCAATATGGTTCAGCAACCTACTTACTTTCCTCGCATTCCAACACACAGCTCAAATGCCTTGGATCTCCTTCTTACTACAAAACCTAAATGCTATAAGACATCAGTCGCTCGGACCACGGCATGGTTACTGCTTCCTTCGCAATGCAACCCGAGGTCACACAGTCAACGCACCCACTTATTTTTTGGCACTAGGACTCCGCGAACTAGGACAAAATGAGGGAATACTTTTCCTCATTTCCATGGGCGTCTGTCTGCTTCTCTCATCCTGACCCGTCTGATATCTCAAAAAACGTCACCGAAATTCTCCAAGCTAACATGGAATTATTTATTCCACATACACAGAAAACCTCTTCAGCCACTCAAAAGCCCTGGTTCTCTAAATCCTCTCACAAGGCCAGACTTGAAATGGTCAAAGCTCACAAAACGCCTCTACACAATTCCAGCCAAGAAAATCGTTAAGCATTTAACGACGCAAGAAACCGCTATGTCCGCATTCTTTCTGAGGCAAAAAACTCGTTTAATAACGACATCAAAAACAAAGTCCTCTCAAGCAGCAAACCATTCTGGACTCTTGCTAAATCTATTGGAAATAATTTCTGCAAGAGCACGTTCCCACCTCTTGTGTCAGGGGATGACATTGTTTCTACCGCCTTGGACAAGGCTCAACTTTTTGCCTCGTTGTTCGCCGGCAATTCTACTCTCAACCCACCTCCAAATGTTCAACCACCAACAGTCTCCAATGTCGCGCCTAAAATGACTGATATCATTTTCAAAGCTAAAAAGGTACGAAAGATGCTCTCTTTTATTAGTACCAAGAAGTCCTCTGACCTTGACGAGATCCCAGCAATCGTTCTCAAAAAATGCGCGACAGAACTTGCTCCTGTCCTGACTCGCCTGTTTCAGACATCTTACACTAGAGGCATATTCCCTAGTAACTGAAAAACTGCTCGAGTACAACCCGTCCCCAAGAAAGGATCCAAAGCGCTTCCTAGCAACTACAGGCCTATTTTTCTCCTTTCAGTCGTCTCTAAAGTGATGGAAAAGTATATAAACACCGAATTACTCAAATTTCTTCAAAAACACAGTCTAATCCACGACAGGCAGTATGGATTCCGTCAGCGCATATCAACTCCCGACCTCCTTTCCTTTCTCACCCATTCTTGGAACAAGTATATAGAACTACACGGTGAATCCCAGATTGCCGCTCTAGACATATCCAAAGCATTCTACCAGGTCTGGCACGCAGTGCTGCTTAATAAACTTCCGGCCTAGGGCCTACCACCAATACTCTGTACCTGGACAGCCAATTTCCTCTCCAACCAGAGCATTTATGTTGTCGTGGATGGCCATTCCTCTAAACTGTATTCAGTTAATGCAGGAGTCCCCCCAAGGTTCAGCTTTAGCCCCTACTTTGTTTCTTCTCCACATCAATGACCTCCTTTCTAGCACCTTCAACCCAGTTCAAGGCCAAACCTCGAATACTGCTCCCACATCTGGGGTGCCGCTGCTGCTTCTAGAGTCGCTATACTGGACTCCATTCAGAAGAGAGCTATACGTCTCATCAGTGACCCTACCCTCACCCAATGGCTGCCATCCCTTGCCCACCGACGTGCCGTTGGTGACCTCTCTTTCTTTTATAGATATCTGCACGGCCACTGCTCAGAGGAGCTTTCTTCCATAGTTCCTCCACCTGCTGCTCCCAACAGATCTACCAGGGGAACAGAGCGAATGCACCCTTGTGCTGTCCAGGTCACCCGACATAGAACATCTTGTCCCAAGGACTTTCAAGTTGTAGAATTCCTTGCCGGCACATATTTTTCCTTATCATCCGAACCTCCAAACCTTCAAGTCCAGAATTAACAGGTTGCCTCTTTCCTCTTTGTCGACACCCACGGTACGATAGTATTTAGGCTGTGAGTCCTCGTGGTGTGTTGTAGAAATAATAATAAAAAAATACGAGTTTTAGTTTTTATTCGCTTATTTTATTCTTTGCTGGTTCTAATTTTGTTAGTGAAACGATCGCCAGGTCTGAAAAAAATGTTTTGTGGTGAATTGGGTTTTCCAATGTGTACTTATCAGTGCTCATTACAGGTTTATTTCTGAGTGAAAATGAATTTATATATGTAGTGGAGTGATACGCTTGCAGATTTACAAATACGTAACTTGTTATCTATTACATTTCATGATTTATTTGATAAACAATCAAAATTTACGTACAATATTCATACTGAAAGTAATATCGATTAATCGATAAAAGAGCGATGGATGCTGGATGAGAAAGATGATATAAGCTGACTGGTTGCTTGGTGACAGTAACGAGTATCGTCGCCATCGTCCAAAGCTAGAGCGACTAGTTTTTGTGGTAACAAGCTGTCATGTTGACGAGCACAAGAAGACTTTTATAACTATTTGAAAAATCTAGTAACAGGATTCTTATTTATAGTTTAATCCGATCGCAGAACGCTTTCGTTTTAAAATGATCAGTGGTTTGTTCGGAATTGCTAAAGTTACCATTATTGGAGGTATCGGTGGATTACGATATGACAAAAATAAAGTCTTCTATCTTATACATTTACTAAAATTAACCAAAATCATCACAATCTAAGGGAGATGAACTGTTATCACAACCATGACTGTGTTTGGCATACTTGCGGTTTGGAAAAATGTACAACGCGTTAAAATACAGATTAGAACAGAAATAGTAAGTAAATTCACATTCTAAGTTAATATACCTATAAATTATATGGGAGCGAATTTTCATTTAAATATTTCAAATCACGGAAAATAACAACTGAATTAGTTTCAAAAAACTAATTGAATTTACATTTGAATAATATTTTCTAAAAATCCTGGAATGGTTAAAAAAAGAAACGAAAAAATTAATCAATTGAGAGGAGCATTCCAGACTGTCCAGCTTCGGCAAGATGCTCTCGTGGTTAATTCTGTCGAAGATTTTTTGAAAAAACTGGATGAGTTACATCGACTTGGCCTCGCACATCCAAAACGTTGGAAGTATATTATGTCATCACGACGAGATATTTATTTATTTATCAATACACTGCCAAACAGGTCTCCCCAATTACATGGCATGTGGCAAACCAAACAAAAATGACAAACATAATATACAAAATGAGCACAGTATCTAGCAGGCAACATAACATCAACTCAATTATACAAAGCACAAGATATTACACAATATATGTCAACACTATAAAATAAGACCATAATAAGCTACAAAATCAAACAATAATGCACGATCACCCACGCACACACCCACACGTTCGCCCACACACGCGCATACAGACGCACAAACAAATCATCCACTCAAACACCAGCTATAAAAACTACAAGATAAGACAACAATAAACTATAAAATAAGACAATAGTGTAGAATCATCCACACACGTACCCACAATCGAAAAACAACAACGGAGTCAGTGACACAGTATATCAGCCCTAAATTTAACTTAACCTAATTTTATTTAATCCTAATCCTAACTCTAATTTGAACCTCAATATAAATTTTAATTTTGTGGCACGACAAGGAATATGTTCCACAGTTCATTCTTATGTGAAAAAAAGATGTCAAATTTACCACCAATCTCATTGCAGACACGACACATAAGGATCAAAGGTGAATACTTTAACACATTTGTTCTAGGTGTAACACTGTAAAATGTCACAGATGACCTACTGTTTACCCTCGGCACAGCAAAATTCAGTCCGTCCAAAATAAACAAACAGTCAATTTGGTTCCTACTTAGCTTCACCATAAAGTCTGTCGCCATAAGACCCCTCCGAACTTTAAAATCATACTGGCCAAATCTCACCAACAAACTCTGCTGTGGAAACCCAATCGAAGGGTATACTCCATCCTCAGCAAAAGCTAGCGATTTAGGAAAGCACCACTGTATCCGCTCAATTTCCGTAATCTGGACCTGACACTGCGACGACCACACAATCGAAGCGTACTCCAACCTTGAGCTGACAAAAGCATTAAATAACAATTGTCTAGCTGGAGACGTAAAACTCCGTGAATTCCGTACCACAAACCCCAGCATCCTATACGCCGATGAGACCATTTGAGAAAGATGATCCGCAAACGTGAGTTTTGAGTCAAAAATGATACCGACGTCCCTGATACTATTTGAGCGACACAACGGATAACACCCAATTGAGTAAGGAAATACAATCGGTGGGATCTTTCTAGTAAATGTGACAACGCTACTTTTTTTGAGGTTAAACTGTAACCTATTCCTACCGCATCACTCCTCCAAGCAAACAACATCTCCCTGAAGCCTATCACAATCGCGAGTATCACCCACCGTACAAAATATCTTCAGATCATCCGCATATACAACACACTCACATCTCAAATTCGATGTGATGTCTTTAACAAAGATAGAGAAGAGCAAGGGCCCCAAGACTGACCCCTGAAGAACGCCAGATGTCGCAGCAAAATCAGATGATCTATGCCCATTTACCCGCATACTGAATTATCTCACTGAGATACGATTGGCACAGGCGTACGAGGGACGGAGAGAACCCACAGGCAACCAACTTCTGCAGCAGTGATTCACCTGGTCGAACGCCTTGGGAAAGTCCAGGTAGATAACATCTAACTATCCGGCCCTATCAAGCACCTCGACCACATGCTGTGTAATAGAAATAAAGTTGGTGACCGTCGATCGATATCTAAAGAAGCCATGTTGGCTCTCTGAAATGGTTGCAGATATGTGGCTAGATATAACATTCGCCAGCACAAGTTCGAACACTTTAGCAAACCCCGAAATTAGTGAGATCTGCCTGTAGCTCTCCACCAAATCAACGTGTCCACCCTTGTGTATAGGACACCCCACCTATGTCCTCCACCACCCCGGGAAAACGCACGTCCGCACATCCAGAGAGAAAATCACAGTAAGTGGTCCCACAAAAATAGAAGCACAGTCCCTAATGATAAATGCAGGTATGCCATCTGGACCAGATGACATCTTCGGTTTTATATGTTTCATTGCCTCAAGGACATCCATCTGCGTCACCGAAGGAACATGCAGCACATCCACAAGACAATTGGATGAGTCTCTAAAACCAGTGGAGGAAATATAATTGGAGCCAAAGAAGTCAGCAAAAGCATCAGCTATATCCTGTGGAGTTGTAAACACACGCCCATCGTATCAAACCATAATTGGGATCGATCCCGAACCTTTTCTGGCATTAACATAAGAAAAGAACGACCTAGGTTCTGTTTGAAATTTATCTTCCAAGTTCGGGCGATAGTCAGAGTGCGCTGCATATACACCCACATGTTATGGAACAATCAGGCTCTTCATGATTTTGTAAACAAATCCGCATGATAATAATAATAATGGTAATAATAATAAACATACTTTCACTACTGATTCGTCAGAAATGTTGCGCAAAAGGCCATGTATTTTTTGGAATAGGTACCCAGATCTTTAATCCGTAATTCTGCACTGACACTACAATCAATTTGCATTTATGACAAACCAACATATGTCTCTTGTTGCTAAATTTTTAATCCAGAAAATTACCCTAAAGACAACTGATTAAATGTCTTGCAATTTGCAAAAAAATTCAATTAACCTGGACACAACAATTTACTATGAATGCTACAAAAGCGTAAGAACTACCAGATCTGCATCTGCTGGCTCAATTTTTTCTCTCGATGCTGGTCTCAGAAATTATAAGTTCAATAAGCAGGGTGTTATTTTAATAACACTAGTGTTCATTTCTGTTAAGTTCAATCCTGAATTTCAGAATTTCTTTGGATAAGTTTTTAGTAACTATAATGGCAGTAATATAATAGCTACGAATTTTGAAGTTGATATACAAAAGTTATGTTAAAACAAACGTTTCGCGGAAACCATGTGAACACCCATCTCAGTAGCGAGTACCGCCAGACACCAAATTTCCAGTTGATGTAATCGCATACCTGTATTGCACATATGGTTACGCTATGTGCATTTCGCTCAGAATCACCCTATTTATAGAGTGTATTATTCACAAGAGGATATCGTTTTCGTTTTGTTACAGTTCATATGTATAAGGCCCTATATTATTTGTCGGGAAAAAACTTTGACCTGTAGGTATTTATTTGTTTCCTTGAAAAGACAAAAGGAGCACAGGATTAAAAGTTTTTGTATAAAAAAACAATTTATTGAACTTCAATGACCAAAACAAATTTTGCAACCGAAATTAGTTTTCCCTAGAAAATTAGCACAACGTTCTAATCTGCATTTAAAAATATATTGGTTATATAAACATTTACATGTTGGCAAACTGTGAGTTCAATGGAGTTGGTATTATTTTATTTTCAAACATTTCAAACGAAATTGTCAGGCATTTTAGAGGCGTCTTTTGTACTTGAAAATGCACTCAGTTTGTCGAGTTACATTTAAAACAATAGCTACATATATATCAACTACCAAATATCAACTTCTACCAGTTTAAATAATCCAGATAAAGTTGGTTTCTTCGGATTGCTTGTGAAAAATTTAACCCTTAAAGACGGACCAACTGATCAAAAATGTAAGTAGTTAATTTTCATCTACCAGTAGTTTAAATGCTTCCTTAGCTCTCATGCATTCAATAATAGTTATAAATTGCGGCTCGCAGAAAGCTCAACCCATAGACTTCTTTTTTAGTGAATTTTCTTTGAAAAAATTACTAATCTGTAGATCGCGACTTTTGAATTTTGAAAAAATTTCTTCAAATGAGTGTGAACTAGACCCCTAGAACATATATATATATATATATATATATATATATATATATATATATATATATATATATATATATATATATATATATATATATATATATATATATATATATATATATATATATATATATATATATATATATATATATATATACATATAAAAATTTAAACTGACCCCGGATATGGGTTCTAGAGGCCCTAATTTGCGCTCATTTAAAAAAAATTTCCAAAAGTCTTACCATCGATACCTCTCTATTAGTGAATTGTCTTAATGAAAATTCACTAATAACAAGAACACTGGCAAGTCCTCTGTCACTAGCCCCAGAGATATCCTAATTCAAATTCGCAAGAGTCGTAGCTGCTGAGAAACCACTCCTGAAGCCATACTGATTATCAGGAATAATTGCGTTATTAATTGCATACTCATAAATCATATGAACTAAGAATATATCAATGAAAAGACTTGAATAAGTCAACATTTTAAGGGATACGTTATCCGATCCACTAATATTCATTCTCAGTCCAGTCAGCACTCTGCCTACCTCATCCATATCAGTCATTTCAAACGTAAATGAATTATCGAAGTTGAAAGAGTTATATTGTAAAATTTAACTTTTTCGTCACAATTACTTATTTGTTTGGTGAAAAAATCTTGAAAAGCACGTATTTACACTACTTAAAAACATATTTATAAAAATTGGCTACCATAACGAACTTGCTGCGTCCTGACTTTTTTTATTTTGAGTTTTGTATTTAACAAAGTATATAATTTTCCTATTTATTATTCAGATTTAATCTACTGCAGTAGCGATTTCCTTCTTAGTTATCCGTAATTTCACTACTTGTTGTTTTATTATGTTGCAAATAACAACCAAGTATTACACACTTTGTATACTTTACACAATTCATTATAACTCACCTTAAAGAAATAATAATAAGCGCTATATAAACGGCTATCACAAAGTTTTTCATCAATATTGGTAGTATTACGTTAATAACAACAGGGAGAAGAGTACTCTATAAAATAGCACCCATCAATAAACATTTTCTCGGAGCTGTCGATGTATCTGCGGGATATATTCACATCTTCAACACATAGTTGGCCATGCTTTCAAGCAACGTTGCCATTTATGAATCATTTTAGCTTTTTGAGACAAATAAATTTGACTTAATTATGATATTTTGAATTAAATTGTGACTGTTGCCCTACAATTTACATAAAATTTAGTTTTTGGTCTTAATAATTATATATCGCAAATGTGAGAGAAATGCTGCAGTGAAGACGCCGCTCAGATGGTAACATGCATTACTAACCATAGATGGCGCTGTTACTATGTATAAAACTGTTTCAATACGCCTTTCAGGTATTCGTGGTGTTAGCCATGTTATCTCAGGTCCGTGGCTTAAGTTTTTGCGAAGGTAGGTGCCCATTAGCATGTTATAATTTAACTCATGTTTTTATTTACATTTATATAAATGCTTATGTATAATTTTTGCAAGATTTTGGGCTTTTGGAGGGATAATAGCATTCTTTAAAACACGTTATTAACTATCCTAACCTATTTAACCTTTTATGTGCAGGTCAACCACATACGGTAAATATCTATTGAAGATTGACGCCCGTGGTACTAAATTTCACCCAACGAACCTAACAAATATTGTCTTCCGCACGGAGACAAACTATAAAAATGCCGATACTGTTACTATTACTACATAATGCATTAGTTTTTTCCCCGGTTATACAATAATATTAATATCTAAGACGTCCTGTCGTGGCTCAATCAAGAAACATTAAAAACCGAGTTTAACACTGCTCTTAGAATATGATTTACTGATATACTGTTTTTCCGTTTTACGCAAAATTTTATTGTTTTAAGTCATTAACTCACAATTTTCATTTATAACCATCGTCCAATATTTATTTTGAATATTTATATCCATGTTTTAAATATCTTTGGTTAGTTAAAAGTTAGTTATAAAATATCAGACGTTGTGCACAGTCTCTATCTATAACATTTTGTGTTAAATAGAGCTGTCGTGATGACATACTACCTGGTTCCGCACCGAGATGGCGTCCCTGTCGTACATCTCTCAAGGTTCTACATTCTGACATGTTTCAATAATGTAACTTCCATTGTTTTTTATCTACGATCTATAAAAATAGTATGGCAATACTGGTAACGTAATTTGTCTTTGCCTAACATTGTAGATATTGCATTACAGAATCTGAAGTGATGGCGACGATTATCTTAATATTAATGTAGAATAACTTTATTTTTCTTCGATCAAGAGACTTGAAAATTGGTACACCACTACCTCTGTCTATATTCTTTTAAGCTGTAAAATTTTGTTTCAATCACTTGAACAATTTGAGAGATAGTGCGTTTAAAAATATTTTTGAATTTTTTTTAAAGAAAAATTGGGCGTCAAGATCTGGTTAACGAACTCATCCAAGCCATTAATAAAATAAACGTAATTCCCAAATTTGGTCCAAATCAGTAAAGTATTTGTTTAGTTATCGGTTGGTTACTTATATATATATATATATATATATATATATATATATATATATATATATATATATATATATATATATATATATATATATATATATATATTGTATTGATATTAAGCAATATCAAACATAAATTATTAGCTACTGCACGCAAAGCTCAAAACTAAAAACTTAAAACTAAGTACTTACGGGTAAACCAGAATATCACTTATCACTAATTAAAATACTAAAGGTTTATGAACGATAATTGTCAAAACACTAACACTGCCACTAAATGTCAATGCTGTGGAAAACCTGGCAGCAGCGTAAGTGGATATCGAAGGTGGTATCGTGCAGAATACTGATCTCAGTCAAAACGGTTTGTGGGAAATACTGAAGAGCAGTTCCAATGAATTCTTGAAATCAATCTGAAGTGTAGAAATTAATATTTTATAAACAAATATAATAACAGGAAAATTAACATACTAGGTGTAAATAAATGTCGATGATGATGATAATATTGATGATTTTGTATATGTGAGACAAATAAAAGGGGCAAAACAAATTCATATACAATCAGAATATAAAGACACTCATATAAAACATAAGTAATGCATTTTAAAGTAAGATATAAATGAAATTAAAATAAAATGACTTACTAAAGGTGCAGATGTTTTCAAATATCCAGTGAAGCCAAACTGTAGTACAGCTCTGCATCATTTGGCAAATAGGCTTGTCCAATAAGAATCTGCCTATTAACAGCATGGCAATATAAAACAAAAAGATTATAAAATTAGTTATTGAAAAGGGATACAAAAAGACAGTCCTCAAATGATAAACACAGCATATAATTCGTAAATTAATCATAAGCACAGTGAAAATAATGTACTGAAACATACAGATACTCCAAATTAGAGAAATTCAAAAGATTTTGATCAAGCTACAATAAGACAATTAGTGAAATGTAGTTTGAAATCATAACCAACTGATAAGCAAATAGGTGTACTTTGGATAAATAATAGTTGATACATGTTTGTTATAAAAATTTGAAAAGTGTTTTGTTGGTTATATATATATATATATATATATATATATATATATATATATATATATATAAGTATAGAAAGATTAAAGTTTATACTAACCTGTTAAAATGTTTATAATATTCAGACACCACTACTTAAAGTTTGAAAAATAGTTTCTATGTTATTTTAAGTATTTTAAGACTTATTTTTGTTGCTGTTGTTTACAAATAATTTAAGATCTGTCATTTACAGTTTTAAAGTGGAGGTAATAGTGAATTTGACATTGACAACATAAATGTAAATCCATTTCTAAGTTTGACGTGTACATAGACAAAAACAACATGTCTATGCTCAAAAATATGACAGACAGTTAAATAAATAGCTTGCTTTGGATTCGATATTTTGAAATGACAGTAAAAATAATTGAATCAAAGTAGCTCTCTTCAACTTGGGTCATGATAACAAGAGGACGCCAGAGCAGTTTTGCTAATAAAATTAAATGAAAATAAGAATTTAAATCGACAAATTGTAGTTTTATATATGTGGAAAATGTAAATTAATACATAGTGTATCCTTTGAATGGAAAATGAGTTAAAAATCAGTGCTGCAAGAAAAATATGAAAATATCCAAATAATAATCGACGCCAAAGGACGCGGACATTTGAAATTTGAAACTTACAAGATGGCTGCGTAGCAACGAGCAATTTCAACCAGGCAAACAGCGGTTGGCAAGGAAGGAATCTGGAAGTTTTGAAAGTATAAACTTCTGAATTAAATAGAAAGGCATTTCGTTTAAATAATGAATGGAAATTATAAATTCCACTAAAGAATGTGCGAACGAAAACTTGCGTCACTAATGTATGTTAACTTTTAATTTGTTATGTAATATTTTAAATAAGAAATTCATTTATAGTTTAAATTCACCAATTCGAAAAAGCGCAAAGAAATGTTTTTGATCAATGATAAAACTTAAATAAAAGAGCTCAAGTAACTTTTTAATAATTTATTGATTAAGTAGTGGCGTTATGTTTTTGTTATGTTATTTGTTAAAATTGTATTAGTATAAATTTAGTAGAAATGAATCAAACATACACAGAATTTAATGCAGTATTATTATTTGAGGATATTTAAAAAAATATATCTGGTTTTAAATTATGGGCAAGTAAAAAATGAACTCACTACATGCCCTAGCTGTATGGAGTAAATAGCCGGGCAGATTTAAACACATATAAATAAAATATAAACTCTTTTATTTGCAAAATCATTCCTTACATCATTATATACATCAGATATTAAGATATTTATTTAACATACTTAATCAGTTAATATCATTATAGAAATTTACAAAAATTAATAATATCCAGTTAAAATTAATATCTATTAAAGCGTTTTATAATAATTAAAGCCACATAAAGTCACAAAAGTCAAGCGGTATCAAAATTATATACAGTGTGGAACAGCCAAATGGAATAAATTGGATAACGGATAAATGAGGGCGTGTTGGGAAAAACGCTTGGACACGTCGATTTGTATTTTTAACTGCGCATCTTTTTCAAGAAAAAAAATTTTTATAGGGTGCGTCATGTGACAGTGGCCAATACCAACTTTCTTATTTTAAATACAAGCCCCTGTATATTATTAATTTTTTGGATTCTTCAGAAAATTCTAGACATAATTCATGTACAATATTCTATACCTATCTTCAACTGTTTCGGAAATATTAAGTATTTTCAGATTTATTACAAAAATTAACATTAAAAATAGAAAATTATTTTATTTCACAAATTCGCTACATTGCATTCAATACTTATTTCCCATTCAGCTCTTGATAATGAGAAAGTAAACAAAAACCATTCCTGCGTTTCTTTTTACTGATATGAAATGAAACAAAAACAAAAACAGTTTTCTTTCTGTTCGTATAAAACTCGTAGCCTTAGCAACTTGTTGTCTGCCTGCATGACAGTAGTAATTAGTGTCAGTGCTATTGTCGTTTGAATTTCGTTAACTGTACGTAATAATATCAGAAAAATGGTTCATTTTACAGAAATGCACAAAATAACCATTCTACAAATGATTGGTTATGGAGATAACACACGGACACAGATGGAAGTGTCTCGCTTATTTCACGAAAAATTTCCAAATTTGCCGCCTGTATCCCAAGGAACAATTAGCAAAATAGAAAAGCAGTTTCGCGAGCTTGGTCATGTGAGACAGATAAAAAAAGTAGCTGCCAATGCAGTAAGTGATGATACGAAATTGGATATTACGCTTGAGTTTCAAGAAAACCCACATACTTCTGGTCGACAAGCAGCCCAACTATTCAACGTTAGCCACACAGCAATTTTTCGAACATTAAAGGAAAGTAAAATGCATCCCTATAAAATGATACCAACTCAGGAGCTCATGGAGGACGATTTCGATAGGAGAACGTATTTTTGTGAACAAATGATGGCAATGTTAGATAACAATGTGATCCAATTAGAAGATGTTTTGTTTTCTGATGAGAGCACATTTACACTTCACGGTCATGTTAATCGTCAAAATTGCCGCTATTGGTCTAATGAGAATCCTCATTGGATGAGAGAGGAACATACGCAATATCCTGAAAAAGTTAATGTTTGGGCAGGAATTGTTGGAAATCATATCGTAGGTCCCTTTTTCATTGATGGCAACTTGAATGGGGATAAATATTTAGAACTGCTCCAAAATAATGTCGTGCCAACTTTGACAAACTTATATCCAGATCCAGCAAACCCACAAGTTCCTGCCAATAAAATATGGTTTCAGCAAGATGGAGCACCGCCCCATTACCAAATCAATGTCCGGCAGTACCTGAACCAAATTTTTCCAAATCGGTGGATAGGGAGGCGCGGATCGATAGAATGGCCAGCACGATCTCCTGATCTGTCGCTATTAGACTACTTTTTGTGGGGATATGTCAAAAGTATTGTATACAAAACTAAGCCCCTCAACTTAGATGACTTAAAAAGACGAATCACGCTTGCGATTAGATCAGTCACGCCTGAGATGTTGAGTAATGTTAGAAGACATTTCTATACCAGATTAGCATGTTGCCAAGATGCATTTTGAACATTTACTACATTGACATTAATTTTTTTTTTGTTTTTTTAAATTATTAAGAAATAATCAGTATTTCTTATTAGAATTTGTGAAATAAAATAATTTTCTATTTTTAATGTTAATTTTTGTAATAAATCTGAAAATACTTAATATTTCCGAAACAGTTGAAGATAGGTATAGGACATTGTACATGAATTATGTCTAGAATTTTCTGAAGAATCCAAAAAATTAATAATATACAGGGGCTTGTATTTAAAATAAGAAAGTTGGTATTGGCCACTGTCACATGACGCACCCTAAATAATTTTTTTTCTTGAAAAAGATGCGCAGTTAAAAATACAAATCGACGTGTCCAAGCGTTTTTCCCAACACGTCCTCATTTATCCGTTATCGAATTTATTCCATTTGGCTGTTCCACACTGTATATATATATATATATATATATATATATATATATATATATATATATATATATATATATATATATATATATATATATATATATATATATATATATGCTTTTTAACTGACCTTGGAAATGGGTTCCAGGGGCCGAAGTACGTTATCAATTAAAGAAATTTTCCGAAAGTCTCACCATCGATACCTCTCTATTAGTGAATTTTCTTAATGAAAATTCACTAATAACCGCATTTTCCTCAATTAAAAGCAGGATTTTAAAATCAGATAGTAGATTGTGTCTTTAAACACAGTTAAACAGTATCTCCTCTGGGCTTCAAAGTCACATGTTAATCATTTATGACAGTTTCAGTTTTATATCATAGTGAATCTGAAGTTTATTATTTAAACATATGTTTTATGTCTAACGTTGTTATCTTGAAAACCAAACGGTTACTTTTGCCAGTGTGGACCTTGGAGATATCCTCTTCAGTTATGGTCTTGCTGATGGCAAAGCAACAGAAGCTCCGCGATTATATCTAGAGCCCTTCCCAAACAGAGTCACGCTAGATAGGCGAACATTATCAAACGTTCATAGAATATTACGGGTAGCTGGTACTTTTCATCCTAACAATAACTTAAGAGGTACTAGTCAGACTAAAAAAATTCTCAAAATTGAAGAAGTAGTTATAAACTTAATTGGAGCGCTGGAAATATTGGAGCTCAATTGAATTGACTCGTACGTCATGGTTTAAAGGATTCTCCACAACTTATTGTTGCACACGTATTGTATTCAACGTGTGCAAGCCTCAGGAGTTTCCTTTCAGAAATAATTTCTGCCAATGGTTGCTAGAGAAGATTGCCCTAAATTCTAAGCTAACTTTTCTAGAGATTCTGTCAGAAATTTCCATAATACTCACTATTGGGCTGAAGAAAACCCGCACGCAATGGAAGAATCTCACCATCAAAACCAATTTTCTGTAAATGTGTGAGCTGGAATGGTGGCAGATTACTTGATTGCACCGGTTTTTTTACCAGAAGGATTAAATGATAAAATATAGCCTGTATCTTGAGGAGTACTTGCACTTATTTCTTGAATAAGTTTTGCTTTTTAATTAGAGGCAGAATGTGGTTCATGCACGACGGTGCACCACCTCATTTCACTGTTTAATCAAAATACCATTTAATACGTACATTCAATAGCGCATGGGACTTCGTGGTGGACCGCAACCATGGCCGCCTAGTGCACTTGAATACTTTGGATTTTTTCTTTTGGGGTCATCTTAAATCTTTTTTTACAGCACTCCTGTTAACACTGTGAAATATTTGAAAAATCGTATTATAACTTCCTGCAACACAACAAAGAATACGCCAGGGATTTTCCAAACAGTGCGCGATAATATAAGAAAACTCAGACATCTATTCCTGTAGGTGGATGGCATTTTCAACTCCTTATTTAATTGTTTGTTTTTTGTTTTGCTTTTTTTAAACAAGCTGCTGCAATTAGTTTGTCAACAGCCAATTAATATGTACCATCCTAATTCAGTTCTGTTGGTTTTTAAATTAGTTGTTGGGTAATGCTCTCTTATTTCAATAAATTATATTTCTTAAAACGTAAAAAAATATTCGTTTATATTTACTTTTCATAAAGACGCTTAAAGTTACAAAAAATATTCAGAAGATCTTTTTTTTTAAATAAGTAGTAATGTGAAAATGACTTGTATTTTTAGAAAAAGCAGCGGCGTATTATACTTTTCTTTCAAAATATTTAACGTCACACAAATGGGTGCGCCACTAGTTTAGTGCAAACATTTGTTTTCCCCTTCAAAGATGTGCCTGTACACCTAATTCACCCCCACAAGTTTCATTACAATATTTAAAGGCTATTCTGAGTGACACAAAAGAAAATTTAAAAAAAAGATTTTTTTTATTACTCTGTATTTCAGACGGAAAGCGATAACGAACCTATGTTCAAATCAATTATTTTTTTCTTAAAATCATCCAAAGATTCAGTCCGTTCAATATTGACATCTTATTATGAAACACTCTGAGTATACTCAACTGGTAACTCAAAAAATAAATAGCCGATTTTGCTTAAACTCGTCACGGGTCTTTTTTTAATTAGTACCCTAAATAAGTTCGTTAACCAGCAGGATCGGATCAGTTTTTCAAAAAAAAAAAGAAAAATTTGAATATCAAGAGACAGTAAAGTTATTTAGATAAAATTTGGTAGACAAATAGAGTTATTGAAATTTTAAGCATTTAATTAAAAGTCGCTATCATAACGTACTTGCTGCGTCCCGAATTTTTGTTTGTGACAAGCAGAGCCTAGACACAATATTTTTCAAGTACAACTCCCTCACACTTTGGAAGTGGCCCAAAAGGTTGGCAACCCTGTCAGAAGAGGTACATAGCCGTGGTGGTGGCGGCGGCGAAGGAGTGGATTGTCATATCCCGGGGCGCGGACCGTCTGCCCGGTAATAAGCATGTAGAGAGCTCTCTGCGGCCCAGACAAGCATGTTCCGTGGATCCGCTGTTCGCTCAGACCTGGCAGCCACCTCGGGGCAACACTAACCTGCTCTTCCCCTCTGAACGCGCTGCAGCTTCCAACGGTTATCTCCCGTCTAAGAGCTGCCTGCAATCACGACCCGCTGCTTTAACTATATAGAACATCAACTATCTCTCATCAGATATATCTTATCTGCAATAAGAATAATAGTACTTAATTATAATCTGGTCGGTGCCAGTTAGAGGAAATATTACATATCGACATAAGGGTGGCACCACAAGTTGTTCTCTATATTTAATTTGTTTAACTTGAATCGTAAATACAGAGGCATCTATTGTTGTTGAGTAGACATTATTTATCAAAAATTAAAGGTGGTTGTTGGTTATAAGATCAAAACGCTTAGGCGTGGTTACATTGTTACCTCGTTTTTATCTAATTTCGTTGCTAAATATGGATGTAATCTCATTAAAAAATTGTTTTGCCAACTATTAAGTAGCTGCATTTTTTAATTCATAGAGAAACGATGAATTTATATTACTATGGCAGTTGTTCAGGCGCGGATACTGGTTTTCGTTTGGGACAGGGAGGAAATTTTGTGTAATTTTACCTATCTTCCAGAAAATTCGTTCGACACAAAAAAATTTATGAAATCTTATTATCCATGTAATACTTGCATTTGAACAATGCTCTGTTCGTCTGTCTTAAAAAATATGACACGAAAACAAATAGGTGTGCAGAAAGAAAAAAGTTCGGGATGGTAGTGAATTTTCATTAAATGTTTCAAATTTAAATTATTCAATTTTCTATAAACTTAGAACGTTGAATTTTGGTATGTAGTAAGGTCTTTCCCAAGGAAACATGCGAGTACGGTTCAATAAGTCCGTGACTTTTTTAATGAAACGCAGGTTTCTTTACAAAAAATCACTTTATTTCCCACCATAGTCTCCTTTGAGCTCTATACACGTTGTCCGACGTTTCTCCAATTTTTTATCCCTTCCAAAAAATAAGATTTGTGTGGGTCCTCAAAATAGGTATTTGTTTGTGAGATGATTTCATCATTGGAGTCAAATATATTTCCGCTGAGCCATTTAAGTTTGGAAACAAGAAATAGTCATTCGGGGCTAAATCCGGAGAATAGAGCGGATGAGGGAGCAACTCGTAGCCCAATTTATGCAATTTCGCCTTGGAGACTACACATGTGTGCACCCTTGCATTGTCTTGGTGGAAAACAACTTTTTTCTTGGCCAAATGCGGTCGTTTTTTCTTCAAATCGTCATTTAATCGGTCCAATAAGTTGATGTTATATTCGCCATTGATTATTCTTCCCTTTTGAAGGTAATCAATGTGGATTATACCGCGTGCATCCCAAAAAAACGGTTGCCATAACTTTATTGGTTGACAAGTCCACCTTGGCCTTCTTCGGCGCCGATTCACACGGAGAAATCCACTGTTTTGGCTGCTGCTTGGTCTCCGGTGTGTTGTGGAGAATCCACGTTGCGTCCACGGTGATGAAACGAGGCAAACACTCGTCTCTATGCGCGGTTGAACAACGCCAAACACTCCTTCGAGGTTGTCACACGATTGCGTTTGTGGTCGATTGTGATTAGACGCGAGTTTGGATAGTGCCCTTTTGGTACTTCAAAACAAAAAACTTTATTTCGAAATTACAACAAGTTTAATTATAATTTTAAAACAAAGGAGAAATACACGATGTTTAATGTTGAAACACTCGTAATAAATTCTAACATAATATTGTATCTTACTTGTATATATAAAGTCGAATATGCTTAGCTAACATTATAAAATAAAACAACTTAAACTATATAATTATGTTGACTATGATTAATCAGCGGTTTTGTTATTTCCGCGTTGAACGACTGCTTCCATCCTATTACTAACACGAGATATCAGTACAGCATTATACAGGGTGCTGTAACTCCTCCCTTGCCAGAAGAGATTTAGGCTACCTAAATCTTCAAATTGATATCCTTCAGGGGAACTTCGTGGGTCTTCTTAAGTTCATTGACGATTTTGGACTCGGCTGCGGAACTGGTTATTCTGCTTTTAAATTTCCAAAAACAGAAACTTGCGGATAGCTTTCTCATACCGAAGTGATCATGCAAAATCGAAACCACTGAGCCATGTGATATGCCTATGGCTTCCAAAATCTCCCGCACTTTCAATCTCCGATCGGCCAATATCATATCGTGAATTTTTTCAATTGTTTCGGGTGTAGCGACCTCAACTGGGCGTTCAGAACGTTCGGCGTCATTTGTGCTTGTACGGCCGCAACGAAATTAAGTAAATCACTTTTCTACCATGGAAATTTATGCTGCAGAGTCCCCATAGTATTTATCAACATTAGCCTTGGTTTGAGTGATGATTTTTTTCCGCAAAAAAATGTATGATGAGCACACGAAATTCACTTATTTTCATTTTCGTTATAACTCAAGAGGTTGTCTGTTTTCAATGGCCATCTAACACAAACTAAATGACGTAGCTTGTTCAAAATTTGATAGGGGTCAACTGACAGATGCTTATTGACTGGAGCAGTGTTGCCCTTCCTGTGAAGAGGCGGGTAATTCAAAGAGTCACGGACTTATTAACCCGCCCTCGTATCACCAAAGTTCAAGAAGAAAGAAAAAATTTTTCTTCGAAAGAAAACTCAAAATTCTCGGAAAACCTCGTCCGATTTTCCCGGCTATCGAACTCGTCCAAGCCATTAACAAAAGAAGGGTACTTGCCGAGTTTCATCCAAATCGGTTAATGGAAAACCTCGTCCGATTTTCCCGGCTATCGAACTCGTCCAAGCCATTAACAAAAGAAGGGTACTTGCCGAGTTTCATCCAAATCGGTTAATTACTTTTTGAGTTATCGGTTGGACGCAGCAAGTGCGTTATGGTAGTGAATTTTCATAGAAATGATCTGGCACAAAATATTTTATTATAACTTTATTTTCTTGTAACATAGAAATCTAAATTTTAGCGTATGGTTTCCTTTTTATATCGTGAACCTACCCAGCAAATTTGGTTATCATAGCTTTTTTATTTTTTGAGATAAATTTTTTTTTTTTTTGAAAGAAAACTCAAAATTTTTCCGGAAAACCTCGTCCGATTTTCCTGACTAACGAACTTGTCCAAGCGATTTACAAGAGAAAGGTACGTGCCAGATTTTATCAAAATCGGCCCGTTATTTTTTGAGTTATCGGTGTGATACATATATATATATATATATATATATATATATATATATATATATATATATATATATATATATATATATATATATATATATATATATATATATATATAAACATATAAATATTGAAACTGACCCCGGATATGGGTTCTAGGGGTCCTAGTTCGCGCTCATTTGCAAAAAAATTTACAACATTCAAAAGTCGGGATCTCTCCATTAGTGATTTTTTTCTACGAAAATTCAATAAAAGTACGAAAGATGCTCTCTTCTCTTAATATCAGGAAAGCCCCTGTGCTTGACGAGATCCGAGCAATTGTTCTCAAAAACTGCGCACTAGAATTTGCTCCTGTCCTGACTCGTCTGTTTCAGACATCTTACAATAGAGGCATATTCCCTAGTAACTGGAAAACTGCTTGAGTATAACCCGTCCCCAAGAAAGGATCCTAGCAACTACGGGCCTAATTTTCTCCTTTCAGTCGTCTCTAAAGTGATGGAAAAGTATATAAACACCGAATTACTAAAATTTCTTGAAAAACACAGTCTAATCCACGACAAGCAGTATGGATTCCGTCAGCGCAGAACAACTGCCGACCTCCTTTCCTTTGTCACCAATTCTTGGAACAAGTCTATGGAGACTACACGGTGAATCCCAGATTGTCGCTCTAGACATATCCAAAGCATTCGACCAGGTCTGGCACGGATCGCTGCTTAATAAACTTCCGGCCTATGACCTACCACCAAAACTCTGTACCTGGACAGCAAATTACCTCTCCAACCGGAGCATTTCTGTTGCCGTGGATGGCCATTCTTCTAAACTGTATTCCATTCATGCAGGAGTCCCTCAAAGTTGTTCAGCTTTAGCCCCTACTTTGTTTCTTCTCCACATCAATCACCACCTCTCTACCGCATCCAACCCAGTTCACAGTTACGCGGATGACAGCACTCCACTCAAATAGACAATATTCTAAGCCTGTTTCTTTAGCCCAATTAGATAAGGATCGCAGACTCATGGAGGGTTCTGTCTCTGCGGATGTCCAAAAAATATTAAACTGGGAAGTAGAAATTTTGTACAATTCAACTCCACATCTCAGTCTTGCTTTCTATCTCATAAGAGATACACCAGCTCCAGACCCATCACAATGAACAACCAAGTTATTCAAAGTAATAAGTCCTTTTCACTTGTTGACATTTCTGTGGATCCAAATCTCAATTGGCACCAACATGTCACATCAATTGCAGAAGCGGCTGCTAAGAAATTAGGTTTCCTCTTCCAGGCTCGCAGATACTTTTCATCAGCTAATCTCTATACTTTATATACTTCACAAATAAGACCAAACCTCGAATACTGCTCCCACATCTGGGGTGCCGCTGCCGCTTCTACACTCGCTATCCTGGACTCTATTCAGAAGAGAGCTATACGTCTCATCGGTGACCCTACCCTCACCAAAAAGCTGCCATCCCTTGCCCACTGACGTGCCGTTGGTGACCTCTCTCTCTTTTATAGCTATCTCCACAGGCACTGCTCAGAGGAGCTTTTTTCCATAGTTTCTCCACCTGCTGCCCCCAATAGATCTACCAGGGGAACAGAGCGAATGCACCCTTTTACCGTCCAGGTCACCAGACATAGAACATCATGGTATGCCCGCTCTTTTGTCCCGAGGACTTCAATGTTGTGGAACTCCTTGCCGGCACATGTTTTTCCTTGCCCTCCGAACTTCCAAACCTTCAAGTCCAGAATTAACAAGTTGCCTCTTTCGTCCTTGTCGACACCCACGATACGATAGTATTTAGGCTGTGAGCCCTCGTGGTGTTGTTGAAATAAAAAATAAAAAAATTGAGTTCTCCAAATTGTACTTATAACAAATCTAATAATGGAAATGTTTTTAGCAACATATATAACTTTGATCTCCATAAAACAGTTTGGTCAAGTATCAGCAAGAATAATTTGGAACACAGATGCTACATGGCATTAGTTTTCAATTCCTAGATAACCTATATGATAATGTCAATCACATACGACCGTTTCTTTTATAATTAATCTGTCTATTCATTCGCTACCAGTAAATTTATTACAAAAATTTTCATTCATCTTTGTTTTCACCGTAAACGATAAAAATGTTTTGCTCTGATTTATTATAAAAACAGAACAGACTCAGCAGGCTACCGTGATGTAATTCTAATCGAAAGTGAGACATTGTAGTGATTTATATTAAAGCGAGGTACAGGTCTGCAATCTAAGAATTTATTCAATACACTCTTTCAATAATTTATAACCCTCCACAATGTGTACATAATTATTTGTTTGTTTGATTTATAGTATAATAATAATTCTGATCCGAGTATAATCATTTTAATTATTCGGAATGACCTTACGTTAAAGAGAAACATGTGCTACTGGATACTATATTCTGAACACATAGTATCAAAATTCCTTGGCATTTATGTAACAGTAATCGTATAATTATGACGTTTTTGTTTCTTAGATAAATAACTTTACTTGAATCTACTACAGGGATCTCCATAATTTATTTAATAGAATAAAAATTTGTTCTACTATATATATATATATATATATATATATATATATATATATATATATATATATATATATATATATATATCATTGATTGATTCTTTTTTTCAACCTATTTGATCATTAGTAAGGAAGGATACTGTCGCTTAAAACATTTACCAGAGCAAGCCTACTTCTTGTTGTCTGCCCGCAACCACTCACTTTAGAAGCTATCATCTTGGAAACCTATTGCACAACGGTGTTTTAAATTCATATAATGTAAAGAATTAAAAATGGTTCATCAACTATAATAAAAAAATATATAATTACATGACGAATAAGGCTTTTAATAATAACTCGCATATTAAGTATGATAGATGATATTTATTTAAAACAAAATAAAGACACTTAAAACAAAAAATAAGAGCACTTGATATTATAAACTCTATTTAATAATAACATATTGTACTGAAAAAAAATAACGATGATAATTTTTATTACAAAGGAACTGTTTTCACAATTTTTGAATCAACAGAGCACTGGTTGAGTAGCAATTTGCCTAATGCTTATTAAACTTAAATGTAGAACAAAGTATGTGAATATTTTTTTCTGCGACAACAAGTTCAATAAATTATATATATATATATATATATATATATATATATATATATATATATATATATATATATATATATATATATATATATGCAGGGTTAGTCAAATTCGTGCCTCAACATGGGGATTTTGGGCACAGTAAGAGATACGAAGACGGTTGGATTAGGGAAAAGTTGCGTATTTTAGCGCTTAATAATTCTGCCGAAAAAATCCGAACTGATGGTCTTAGGTTTTGAACTATTGCAAAAAAAGTAAATTTTCAGGATTTTTTTGTCATATCTTTCTTATTTATCATCAGATAGAGATGCGGTTTTGACCCTCTGAAGGCACTCCTTTTTACAGAATATCTCTGTGATATCAAAATTCTCAATCAACGTTTCAGTTTTTGTGGAACATCATCAACTTTATTTTTTAATATGGACGCCATATTGGATTTTTACACACGTGAATAGATCTTTTAATTTTCGTTTCATTCATGTATCATATGTTAAAGTTAATGTTGGAAATCACTTGAATTTCGCATAAAACAAAAATGTAACAAAATCACATAAGCCATGAATGCTTTAGGTGAACTAACCATGATTAGTTTAAAGTAAATACATGTCTATGGTTTTCCTAATCAATCAAAAAGAGATATGGTGGAAGTTAATTAATCAAATCACAAAAATTCTACAATATCTTCCGGAGCATGCCTACATATGCATCCTGAAAGACAGCAGCCATACTAGACACACTTTAGACAATTTGACTAGTATTTACCAACATATGACTCTATGTATTAGCACTATTAACTAAAATTTAATGTCCAGGGTTTCTGAGAAAATGAAAAAACATCTAAGCTATTACAACAACAAAAAATCGTCGATACATTCCTATGAAAAAAATGTCACTACAATAAGTATTCATACAAATGCCCTCCAGGTTCAATACACAAATTGATTCTTCACTTATGTTACTGACAGCTCTGCTGATATCACGTCGTTTTAAAGAAGCGAAATCATTCGTCACATTCATCGTTAAATCCTCCACAGTTTCTTTCGCTTGTTTGTAGACTGAATTTTTTAGACAACCCGATAAAAAATAGTCCATGCGCGACAGGTCGGAAGACCTCGCAGGCCATTTTATAGCTCCCTGATTCCCGATCCATTTATTAGGGAACTTATTGTGAAGAAAATTTTTTACATTTCTACTGTTATGTGGGAGTGCCCTATCTTGTTGAAACCACAAATATAATCTCTTGGCAAGGGGCAAATTGTGTAAATAGTTGTGTGGTTTTGTTCCAGTATATAATTTATTTAGGTCAGAAACCCCTTTCAAGTTATCTTCGAAAATGACAGGTCCGAGAATGTGGTCTTCACAAATTCCGGCCCACACGTAAAACCCAGGGACGGACCTGGGACCTCACTTCCACATTCTGATGGGGATCATCTCTCGCCCAATAGTGCTCGTTATTGCCATTAAATAGGCCGCAGTTTTGAATTTGGTCTCATCGGACCATATTATGTTATTCGCAAAATTGCGTTCGGCAGATATTCGTTGTCTCAGCCAAGTGGACCAATTGAATCGTGCTTCGCAATCACCTGGCAGTAAGCGGTGGGATATGCGAATTTTATAGATAGATAGATAGATAGATAATTTATTTTCGCCTTCTTGCCATAATACATGGATAAGCTCGTCACAATAGATATAAACAATATAACAAGAGCACAAATCTATAACACAGTACAGTATAAAAACAATTATGCTGTTTAGTTACAAAAAAAAAACGAAGATAAAAGCGCACAACGTGAAAAACACAACGCTTGAGACAATGAGATAAAAACATCTGTATACACTTATATAGACCGCAATATAATAAAAATACACATGAACAATATTAAGCAACAAAACAATCAAGTACAAAAACACAAAAAAAAAATTCCAGTTAAATCATCTGCCTCACAGAGCACGAAACAAACTCATCGACCGCATAAAATGATCGCTCACTTAAATATTTTTTTAGACCGGCTTTAAAAGTTCTTATGTTTCCAGTGGACTTTACACTTTCCGGAAGCAAATTGTACAAAACACTACCAGCATACACAGGGGATTTCTTGTACGCCATTCTTTGAAAATGGTTTAAATTAATGTGACTGCAGTGCCTAGTGGAATACGAATGATTGTCTGAATGTCTAGGCAACATATGTTTTTTGCCATGTATGAAACTCAGTACCTTATAAAGGTAAATTTCTACCAACGTCTTAACTTTCTTTTGCTTAAAAAGTTCTCGGCATGACTCAGAGTTGTGCATATTAAAAATTACCCTTAGTATTCTCTTCTGAAGCACAAAAACCCTGTTAACATCTATAGACTGACCCCAGACAACAATGCCGTATGACAGCAATGGATACACCTCCGAATAGTAGACAGAAAGCAAATGTTGGTCACTTAGAGAGTTCTTAAGATTGTATATCATAAAATACGCCGACTTAAGCCTGCCACAGACGTAATTAACATGCGACCTCCAGGACAAGTGCTGATCAACCGTGACCCCAAGAAACCTTCCCTCCGTAGCACAGCAGTGCATTCCATCCTCAAGCTGCAGAATGGGAGGCAGTCGGCGGCAACTCCTGAACTCTACGAACGATGTTTTATCATGGTTTATGATTAGGTGGTTTGCTTTGCACCACTCACCAAACTGTCGCATTAAGGTGTTTACCTTTTGACTCACCTCGTCACCATCATGACCAGACACAGCCACGGTTGTGTCGTCCGCGTACATGAACACCCTACCCACCTTTATGTAGTCGGGCAGGTCATTCACATACAAAACAAACAGCAACGGACCCAAAATACTACCCTGCGGAGTGCCCAAATTTATCTCATATGAATCCGAAAAAGTGCCCCCAACCGAAACCACCATTCGTCTATCATTTAAAAATGACAAAAACCAGTCATTTGCTGGTCCACGTATAAGATGTGTATCCTCGCGCCTTGAGGATTCTATGTACTCTGGTCTGAGGAATACCAAGAAATTAAAAAAATTTCGTTCGTAGATCTCCTTGGATTAGATATAATCTGTAAATTAAATAACCAACAACATAAATACCTACATTAGATCTCATATTTGCATGTGGATGTACCTGCATTTCTACCCGCAGAATGTCTTCTTCATGTACTTTGACTTCATATTTCTTGCGTGGATCCAGAAAAGAACCATACACAAGTATATGCTAGTCTAGTTGTTTTATATATATATATATATATATATATATATATATATATATATATATATATATATATATATATAATGTGGCTGCTGTCTCTCGGGATTCATGTGTAGATATTCCACGGAAGATATTGTATAATTTGTGCTATTTGTATAATAAACTCTCACCATATCTCTCTTTTCTTCATTAGAAAACCCCATTTTTATATACTAATGTACAAAACATGTTACCTTCACATAAAACAAAATCTGTCGTATTTTAAATAAACTTACCTTCTGTCAAATAGTTATCACTTATTGACAAACATTCATGGCCTCAATGATTTTATTACACTTGTTGTTTTATGCGAAATTCAAGTGATTTCCAAGATGAACCTTAACATATGATACATAAATGAAACGAGAATTAAAAGATTTATTCACGAGTGAAAAATCCAATATGGCGTCCATATTAAAAATGAAGTTGATGATGTTCCACAAAAACACTTGAGGCGTTGGTTATCTACGCTTCAATATAGTATATACACACATATATAAATTAAACACAACACAACATAGTCAGCACACACATTTTGAATGGATGTATCACAATCGACTAACAAAACTGCGAACAAGAGATGGAAATTTCTCTTCCTTTGCTTTCTTCTCATCTCCTGCTCTGCGTCTCCTTAGAGATTTCAGCAAGCTGATAGTCATGGATTCTGCATTAAACGTTTGCTTCCTGGCTCAAGCATATTCCTCTCGGACGTCCTTTCATCTTGGACGTCCTTCCATCTTGGACGTCCTTCCATCTTGGACGTCCTTCCATCTTGGACGTCCTTTTATCTTTGACAGGAAAGCAGAGTGTGTTATACATCGTCAACCGACGTGTGGTAATCGCAAGACTCCGTATCTCTTCTCCTATGTTTGTACAGGTACTTTACAAAACAGCCGTAGCCCGGCAGGGCCTGGGTCTGGAAGTAATGTACCTCTCTATGGTTTCTTTCGTTCCAGGTTCTAATGTTTGGGGTAGTCTTCTGAGTCCAGCGACCTTTTGTGCTGTTCTTTCATTTTGCCTGCAATTTAGTCATCAATTGCGATCTAGCTGTTTCCCGTGTTAGGCCGCCATCCTTCCTATAGTTAAATAAGGTAAAGCTATTTACGTTTGTATAAATTACGAGCATATATGTATATGTGTGTAAATTTTCATTGCATAACTAGATAAGCTCATATATGTAAATTTTAATTTTGTAAGTCCCAAACACCCCGCCAACTTGCCTATTACTATATGTGTAAATATTTGTATATATATATATATATATATATATATATATATATATATATATATATATATATATATATATATATATATATTCATATATATATATATATATATATATATAAATATATATATATATATATATATATATATATATATATATATATATATAAAAAGAGTCTGTGGGTAATGGAACTTGCCTTCCGAAGCCATTCACCTATACACACACACACACATAAAAAATGTGTTAGTTTGGCCAGTCTGGCCTGGAACTACATTCCATCCAGCTGGACGATGGTTAGGGGGGTTTACATTCCCAAATTGGGACGTAAGGACCTCCTACCTACATCACTGAGACCTCTCAGTATTACATTATTCCTCCTGAAGGGATTGGAAAAAATACTGGACGGACAAATTAGGGGAACATCTTAACCGTTAACCCCCTGAATACCCACCAGTATGCCTATCAAACTGGCAAATCAACTGAGTTAGCGCTCAATAACCTCGTCGAGAAGATCACACACTCTCTGGAAAATGGAGAGGTTGCGGTGGCGGCATTTCTCGACATCGAAGGCGCATTTAATAATGCATTACCGATCTCCCTCTACGAGGCCACTATCGCTAGGGGGGTGGAACCTACCATCTGTGGCTGGATCGGAAACATGCTGCACAATCGGACCATTATTACCTCGTTGCGGGGAGAGGTGGTCGGCGTCAGGGCTGCGAGGGGGTGTCCTCAGGGGCGCGTACAATCCCCCCTGCTGTGGTTCCTCTTTGTGGACGATTTGCTGGCTATCCTTGGACTCTGGAAGGTTGAGGTCCAGTCGTATGCTGATGATCTTGTCATAATGGTTAGAGGCAAATCTGATGAGGAACTGGCAAGTACTCTTCAAGAGGCACTAAATGTAATCAATGATTGGTGCCGGAGGGAACAGATGTCTGTGAACCCCCGCAAAACGATCGTTGTTCCTTTTACCAGAAAAAGAAGGTTGGACAAATTAAAACCACCTATTCTTATGGGGAAAACCATTCCATTTTCGGACCAAGCAAAATATCCGGGAGTTACCCTAGATAAGAAGCTCAACTGGGATATACAGTTGGAAAACGTTATCCGCAAGGCAAAACTGTCCCTGTGGACCTGCCGGAGAATCTGTGGTAACAACTGGGGAACAAACCCCCAACACATGTACTGGCTCTATGTAGTGGTTATCAGGCCAACGATAACATATGGAGCCATAGTTTGGTGGCCTAAGGTAATTCGTGGTACCGTGAGGGCCAAACTGGCTCATCTACAGAGACAAGCTTGTCTGATGATAACGGGAGCGATAAGCACCGCACCATCAGCCGCTCTGGAGGTCCTCCTCAATATTCCCCCACTTCACATATGGTTGGAGAGGGTGGCGAGGTGTACAACGTACAGACTAAAACAAACAGCAGATGACATGCCGAGGGAAGTCAATCTGAGAGGGTCCGGTCTCCTTGATGACAGTGATTGTCACAGAATACTGGGAATGGTCTCAGACTTGATGCCTACAAAAATCAGCAGAGATCTGTCTTTCAAGACCGTCCTCCCGGAAAGGGAGGACTGGGACCGGAATCAATCGACCCTGTTGAGAGCGGACCTCTGCTGGTACTCTGACGGCTCCAAAACCAATTTGGGAGTAGGAGCCGGCGCATATGGGGGCAGCACCGATGCTAGACTTTCAGCTAGCCTCGGCAAGTACGCAACCATACACCAGGCAGAAGTGTATGCCATCGAGATGTGTGCAAGGGAAAGTTTAAAAGACCTGTGCACAAACAAATCGATAAAGATATATGCAGATAGCCAAGCTGCAATAAAGGCTCTTGGTTCCTACCGGTGTAATTCAAAGACGGTATGGAGTTGTAAATCTGCCCTTAACGAATTGGGCAGCTGTAATGAGGTGTCGCTGGTCTGGATACCGGGTCACTCGGACCATGACGGCAATGTTGCGGCCGACGCGCTTGCCAAGAGTGGGGCCCAGAGTGACTTTGTTGGACCAGAACCGGTGCTGGGGATAACATCTTGCACAGCAAAACGCACCTTAAAGACCTGGACAGAAAGAATGACAATCCAATATTGGCAAAATCTTCCAGGATTAGCCCACTCTAAGGCCTTCATAAATGGCCTGTCTGAGTCAAGGGCTAAAAAGCCTCTAGAGTTGAACAGACAACAACTGAGAACTCTAGTCGGCCTGTATACAGGACACTGCCGCTTGCGGCACCACATGCACCGTATTGGGGTCGGTCAGGAGACCGAGTGCCGGCTGTGCATGGAGAATGACGAAACAGCAGAGCATGTGCTGTGTTACTGTCCTGCAGCGGACAGGACTAGATACCTGCTCTTTGGCAAGGTAAAGCTTGCTCCAGAAGACCTGGATCAACTTTCGCCCACAAAGATTATCGACCTCTGCAGGAGGCTGGATTTGTTGGGCGAAATATAGACTTTAGGCGTGAGCCACAATAGACTTTAAGGTCGCGGTGGAGGGCCGATATGGCCCACTCACATACAAACCTACCTACCTACCTACTAGTTTGGCTATTTAGGTTTGCTTAAAATGGTCTTATATATATATATATATATATATATATATATATATATATATATATATATATATATATATATATATATATATATATATATATGTGTGTGTGTGTGTGTGTGTGTGTTAAGTAAGAAGAAAATGGTGTTTATAAGATTGTATGGCCTCAGATACTTACTGCATTGCTAAATGGTCAATAAATCATGGAACTGGGAAACTTAATAAACATTGTATACTAATATGTCAATCAAAATGTGCGGATCAAGTGTGTCTGACTTAAAAGTCATTTTCACAACATCTCGAATCGGCAAAAAGCTAAAAACAAAACCGTAATTAGTTGTCATTCAGGGAGCCGTATTCAATTCAGTAGTAATTGCCCTATCATCTTTTATTCAATGAAGCACCTACTACTTATTTTATAACAATGTTACATTTGCGTCCGGCGATCTCTAATGATTCATATTAGCATTTAACCGAAAGGGGCATTCATAGACGAACAAGAGTTCCAATAAAAGATAATGCGTGGTCAAGCCATGTGATTAGGAGTCAAAGATGCCGAGATGATATCGCGTGATTCCATCGCGTCCACTTACTCTGGGACTCTCTGTAAACGGTCACTACTTAAGCTTCGGATTATGACAGCTCAAGACTGACAAGCTTTAGATTAGTCCTTAAGATCAAATAATATAAATGGTATTTTTTAAAGGCGAAATAAATGATCATAGTATTCACTCGTTCAAGAGTATAGTGGTTATAAAAAAGTCTGGGCGCAGCAAGTGCGTTATAGTAGCAAATTTTTGTGAAAATGTTTTTCATGGCAAATATTTCTTATTTTTAAAAGAACATTTGGCTGGCAGTATAACCCATTTAGTTAAAATAGCTTTGTTGTTTCAAAAAGTAGAAACATTTTCCGAAATAAAATAAGAGTTCCAGAAAAAACTAGTCCGATTTTCCAGGCCAAAAACCTCTTCGAACTATTTACACACCTGCCAAGATATAATTATTGACAAACAGCTTTATGACCCAACTTGAAAAAAAAAGATTATGAAAATTTGTAAAAATTTATTTTACAAAAATTCACCTTTTTACCAAAATTGCCTTCAGTAATGTTACACTAAATTATATTTTTCACAAAAATTCGATAACTTTTTTTGACAATAACTTACTAAAGATTTATTATTAATTACCAGCATTTCCCAAAAATGTTACAAAATATTATTTTTACGGAAACATTAAAAACATTTCTGCGAAAATTTAAATATCAAATTCAGCCACTATTTGAGTGTGCCTGTATACTCCAGCTCGATTTTTTTTGATGATTAATACAAACAAAAAGCTCTCTGAATGCGTAATTTCTGTGGGGCTCTCCTATCTATTGGTAAAAACGCCGTTTTACACTTTCTGAGATGTTTGTGCAATGTGCCAAAAACGTGAAAAGTTTCAAAACAATTGAAATAACTCAAAATTATAATTAAATGGAAAATGCAATAACATAAGGGCTTTCCTATTAAAAAAGAAAGTGTGTATCACCAACGACTTATGGGCCGCCCTGTGATTATCAAAAGAATTTAATAAGATGAAGCTCAAAACACCCTATAATTAACGTATACAATTCCTTTGTATATAAACGAACATATTGAGTTTTACCGTAAAAATGCGTCACCCTGTATATGTGTAAACAGACAAAAACCGAAACTTACCCCGTATATGGATTTTAGAGGTTCTAGTGTGCTATCATGTTTTGATTTAGGCTTAGGCAAAGTGCAACAGAAACTTTTTTAAAACTTGAGCACGCCTACGAGAAAGCGCTATGTCAAGAGCACAGGTTTTTCGATGGTTAAAGGCATTTTCAGAAGGGAGAGAGTCAACAGGAGATGAGCCACGCAGCCTTCAACTGCAAGAATGAGTAAAAATGTCGACAGAATCCGTGATCTTGTGCATTCAGATCGTCGGTTGACAGTCAGAATGATCGAGGAACAGTTGAATTTGTGTCACACCACCGTTCATCAAGTTTTAACTAATAAATTGGGAATGAGAAAGATCTGCTCGAAAATCGTTTTAAAAACCTTTTGCAGAAGGAAAGGACATTAGGAGGGAAAGGTGCGTTGACTTTTTCAAATCGTTTGAAAACAATGAAAATTTTTTGGAACGTGTCATTACTGGTGATGAAAGTAAGGTATTTGAAAGTGACCCTTCAGGCTCTTCAAAGCCCAAAAAAAGTAAGAATGAGCAAATTAAAATCAAGAGCATGCTGATTTATTTCATTGATAGCCAGGGAATCGTTCACAAAGAGTTTGTGCCTCAAGTACAGACAGTGAATCAACATTTTTACCGAGAGGTTCTAGAAATACTCCGAAAATGCGTCATGCGTGTGAAACCAAACATCAGGAACAATTAGATCCTGCATCATGACAATGCGCCTTGTCACACAGCATTTCCATAACCGAGTTTTTAGCCAGTAAAACCACTACTGTGGCTCCTCAATCTCCTTACTCACCTGACTCAATTATTTGTTACTTTTTCTCTCCCCAAGACTAAAAATTCATCTCACATCATTTTGGGTCACTCGAAAACTTTCAAACGGCTATAACCGAGCAGCTGAAGGTTATTCTAGTATCTGCCTTCCAGCACTACTATGAGTTGAAGAACACAACGCTGTGAGGCTTCCGAGGTGAATTATTTTGAAGGAGACAAAGTTCAATTGTATTTATATTTAAATAATAATATTTTAAAATATCAGTCTCATTAATTTATTTACAGACCTCGTATGTAAATCATTAAAAACATTTGATTTTATTATTTTTATTGGTAGTTATCTTATTTCTCTACTGATATTTTATTTTTTATTCTAAATTAAATTATTGGACTTTACTTATTGCTGATATTTTATTCGACTGTGTTGTAAAATTACTAAAAGATCATTTAATTATTTACCATTACTTTGTGTGTGTGTGTGAAGAGTGGTTTAATCTCGAGCTTGTAGCCTCATTGGCCACGGACTTTTTAGTTACTTTGAATTTCCAATTTAAGTGGGAAGATTCCACTTTCATGCAGAATTGCCATATCACACAAATTTCAGTCATCTAGACCTATAGTTACAATTCTAGTATTTACTTATACTTTATGTTATACCTATTTTACACCTTTTTTTTTAAATTATTTACATATATATATATATATATATATATATATATATATATATATATATATATATATATATATATATATATATATATATACATATATATATATATATATATATATATATATATATATATATATATATATATATATATATTTATTTATTTATTATTGTTTTTTATATATATATTTTTAAATTGATCTTTTTTATTTTTACTTTGATTTTTTTTGGTTTTTTTTCCTGGTTATAGGTATAATATATATATTCTTTTTTTTCCACAATTATATAATTTCACACTATATACAATTTTACAATATATATAATTAAACTGTTTTTACCATATTATTCACAAATATAAAAGTTCCCAATTTATGTACAAACTATATACATTTGTACAATATATACAATTAAACTGTTTTTACCATATTCTTCACAAATATACAAGTTCCTAATTTATGCACAAACTACATACTAACTCACATACCATTACTTTATTGCTATTCATTTAACGGAGTTTAATCTATTTTTGTTCGCTAAATGTGCATAATAATTAAATATAAATTACATACCTCCCCATCAGTAATACTTAGTCGCTGTTTTCTGTACGTATATAATATATACAATTATTTGATTACATAATTAGCGTAACATTTGCATCTGTACAAGTGTGCAAGGTGTTTTCAATGGTAGAACGTGAAGAATTTAGGCAATTACTAAAGGCACGCGTGGTCACAAGCCCGCTGTACCCCGTATTTATATTTATGGCCATTAAGAATGCTCACAAAAAAATAAAATGCTCATTTGATTCTCCTCCTGAGATCAACAAATTGCTAACGGACATGCCTTGGCTTCTTTCGGTTCATTGAGTAAAACTGTAATGGGCTTCCTTTCTCATCGATCGTTGGAGTCTCCAGCTAAATTCCAATATAATAATGTAAGCAGATAATTAATCTTTAAGTGCTTGTTATTATACTTTTTAAATATAAAGGCACAGCTTTAAGTTTATTTCAAGCATCACAATATTTTTTTACCAGACATTATGAGACACTGAGTGAGAGTTGGAATCTATGATACACACTCTTAAGTACACTTTAAATACTCCATTCGCCATAAAACATTTTTAAAACCTGACAACCGTTTCACTAACAAAGTTATCGGCATCAGAGGGATGACTAATCGAAGCGAATAAAGACTTTAAATAGTAGGTACTTTGTTAGGCTCGACTTTTTAGGTCGGCTTACATTTTTAGGACACCAGGCATATCCATTGACAACTGTCTACATTTATTCTTAAACTATAATTGGTTTTTTTGACTTTGGATTTAAAATGTACAAGATATTGTGGTTTGAAAAGGATGTGAAGTACTTATGAAAATTCGCTGCAAAGTAACCACCGCCCTGACACCTCGCCCAAATTAAAATACTTTAATAATACGAGGGCGGGTCAATAAGTCCGTGACTGTTTGAATAAAACGCAGGTTTTTTTGACAAAAAAACATTTTATTTGTCAACATAGTCTTTTTTGAGCTCTATACACTTCGTCCCACGTTTCTGCAATTTTTTAACCCTTCCAAAAAATAAGATTTGTCGAGGACGTCAAAACAGGTATGTGTTTCAAATGATTTCATCATTGGAGTCAAATATCGTTCCGCCGAGCCAACTATTCAAGTTTGAAAACAAGAAATAGTCACTCGGGGCTAAATCCTGAGAATAGGGAGGATGAGAGAAAAATCCGTAGCCCATTTTATGCAATTTTGCATTGGAGACTACACATGTGTGCACCCTTGCCTTGTCTTGGTAGAAAAGAACTTTTTCTTGGCCAAATGCGGTCCTTTTTTCTTTAAATTATCATTCAATCGGTCCAATAAGTTAGTATAATATTCGCCATTGATTATTATTCCCTTTTGAAAGTAATAAATGTGGATTATACCGCGTGCATCCCAAAAAACGATCGCCATGACTTCATTGGCTGACAAATCCACCTTGGCCTTCTTCGGCGCCGATTCGCACGAATAAACCCACTGTATTGACTGCTTCTTGGTCTTTGGTGTGTCGTGGTGAATCCATGTTTCTTCCACGGTTACGAAATGGCGCAAAAACTCGTCCCAATTGCGGTTGAACAACGCCAAACACTCCTTCGAAGTTGTCACATGATTGCGTTTGTGGTCGAATGTGAGCAAACGCAGCACCCATCTTGCTGATTGCTTTCTCATACTCAAGTAAACATGCAAAATCTAAACCACTGAGCCATGTGATATGCCTATGGCTTCCGCAATCTCCCGCACTTTCAATCTCCGATCGGCCAATACCATATCGTGAATTTGTTCAATTGTTTCGGGTGTAGCGACCTCAACTGGGCGTCCAGAACGTTCGGCGTCATTTGTGCTTATAGGGCCGCAACTAAATTCAGTAAACCAGTTATTTGCCATGGAAATTATGGTGCAGAGTCCCCATAGTATTTATCAAACTTAGCCCTGGTTTGAGTGATGTTTTTTTTTTCCGCAAAAAATAATGTTTGATGAGCACACGAAATTAACTTTTTTCCATTTTCGTCATAACTCAAGAGGTTGTCTGTTTTCAATGGCTATCTAACACAAACTAGATAACGCAGTTTGTTCAAAATTTGACAACTGACAGATGCTTGTTTAAAGGAGCAGTGTTGCCCTTCCTGTCAAGAGGCGGGAAATTCAAAAAGTCAGGGACATATTGACCCGCCATCGTATCTAGCAGAGTAAAATGTGTCGTCAAAATATCTCTTTAATTATAAAGATTTATGTCCTTTTCGTCACAAAAGAATATTTCCTAAATAATAATTTTTTCCTCAAAGAAATACGCATAAATAAGGAGTCTTTATTACCAGAATGTCAATATCTAAGTACCGACAAAAGAAGTCCGTTACAGAAGACTTCGTAAACAAGCTTGATTGTTAACGGTTAAAGAGCAAACTTTTGTCGCCTAGAGCTGAGACGAAACTGGTTACATGCGCATATGTGTGTACTCCCTTCAATACAAAGAGCGCTTTGAGTTTTAGAGGAGGACAGAAGAAGGACTAGCGACAAGCAGAACGGAGGTTAGCGACGTACCAATGAGTTGGCGGTTCATTACGAGAGAGCAAGCAAGTCATTTGGCCGGTAGCTCTCTAAGTGCAAGCAACGTCAGTTCTTCAGTAACTCTTCTGGCTAGAACCAAGTGATTGAAAGGCGCCAACCTGAGTTTATCGTACTTATAAATCTAAACTCAGATGGTTCAGATTCCGTAGTTAATTGAAGTGATTATTGTACGCAAGTAGTGTTGCAATATTAAGATAAATAAATTTGGGTTGCGAATTTGTGTATAACACCAGCCTCATCTTAGATGATGGTACGTCAAAAGAATTCATTCTTTATTCATTTTAAAATTTTACAGTGTTTTGTTTCTTTCATTTACAGAGGTTAGGTATTAGCTGTTAGGCACCAGTTGTTAGGCACTGGTTTCAGATACTAATTGTTGGGGGCTAGTTTTTCTGGATTTTACTTTTCACATCCCAGTTTGTGGTTTATGGATTCTGGAATATTATAACATATTCTGCAATAGTTCCACATGTGTTCAGACATTTTAAATCTTGGAATTTATGGACTTTTTTGATATTATTGGCTATGGATTTTGAATTTTGGTGTTGAGTCTAAGTAGAAACATAATTTCTGGATGATTAGCTTCGAGTTTCGACTCTTGGCTATAAATGGGTAAATAACAGCTGACAGCTGGAAACAACTGAGTCTAATATTCTTCTCATTTGTCGAAATATTTTGACAAATGGATTAAGTGAAAGCCAGTTATAAACCACTCAGTTAAAATTTTTCTTTTGGAGTGACATTGGTAAAATTAAATGTTTTTACCTAATCCATGGTGTAGTTTAAAGATTAGAAATTGGAGCTGATTTTCCGTAATATCTCTCACTATAATATTTGCAAGTTAAATTTAATGATTTTAAAAGTGCTGCACATAACAAATTAAATCCATCACTCATACATTGTTGGTCTCTTGAATATAGTTTTTACTGAGTGAAGATTGGAACCTGTGATGATCACTAATAAGTACACTTGGTGAACCCAAATCACAACAACACATTTTTTAAAGACATGTCGATCGTTTCACTAACAAAGTTAGCGTCATCAAAGGATGAAAAATTCTGCATTTTTCATCCTGTGATTACGCTAACGCTTAAAAATCATTTTACTTTATTTGTTAGTCGGATAAGAGGAGTTTTGCTTAGTCGACTTTAATAATTGTCATTTTGTTAGGAGTGAATATTGAAGCAAATATTCTATAATGACAATACAGAACACTCCAGCTGAATTTGTGTTTCAAGAATATCAGCGCCCCTAGCAGTTAGTACTGATATTACGTCGTTCGCGAACGTGTTTATATGTAAATATTAGCAATTGTTTGTGTTTAACTGTATATAATTATATTTGAGCTGTGTTTTTAACAATAAATATGAGTGGTATGGTTTGTGGATGCTAAAGTTGTTCTAATTATAACGTGCTAAATCTATTATGGACATTTTAAAGGTTTCCAAAGGATTCCGAAACGTGACTAGTTTTCTGTGTTTGCTTTTGTTACTAGTCAATTTTTTCACAAGTTCGCCCAATAATTAATATTACACAATAATTATAACATGGATTTACGATGGTTTTGTATTATAGATGCAAGATATGGGTATTATCAAAAAGAACTGTTTTGGATTTAGTATTGAATAGAGAAGGCGCATTTTACATTTCGAAAAGAACTGTTTGAAGCAGAAGACAAATTTTAAATTACTTTTATGCCATTATGTAGGTACAGTTGGCAGAAGATAACCCATTGTGTAATATTTGCGACCAAACGTGTATGGTTGAAAGGTTTCAATCGTAAAGTGACTTCCAGTGCATCAAATAAAATACATATGGAGGCAAAATGTTTTTTATGAATAATAAATGATATTATATAAGAAAACTGCTTTTCTATCTTGTTTTGTGTTCTTTTTTATTTTTTCTGTACTGTGGAATTCAGTGTGGGATGAATTGTGACATCTTTATACATTTAGATAAATTATTTTGCTTGGTAATGATTTTAATTATCTTCCGAAGACAAGTTTTTAAAGAGACTAGTAAAATAGCAGATTCAGCCCTAGAATCGAACAGATTTATTCACGGAAGTTTTTTTATATTTCAGCAACACACCACAAAGGCTTACAGCCTAAATACTATCGTACCGTGGGTGTCGACATGGAGGAAAGAGGCAACTTGTTAATTCTGGACTTGAAGGTTTGGAGGTTCGGAGGAGAAGGAAAAACATGTGCCGGCAAGGAATTCCTTAACTTGAAAGTCCTCGGGGAAAAAGAGCGGGCATAACAAGATGTTCTATGTCTGGTGACCTGGACAGTAAAAGGGTGCATTCGCTCTGTTCCCCTGGTAGATTTGTTTGGGGCAGCAGGTGGAGGAACTATGGAAGAAAGCTCCTCTGAGCAATGCCCGTGCAGATATCTATAAAGAGTGAGAGATAGTCTCACCTTTAATCTGCACAATTTCTTAAAATGAAACGCTTTACTATATTAGTTATATATTTCAAAATAATAAATTAATAAGTCAGTTTTCATGTGTCTTTTGTTTCTTTAACGTCAGTCTATTTCCGCGACTATGGCCAATCACCGACGCCAGGGAGCAGTTTCACCTCACCATCCTGGAAGTTTGGCCGAACCCATGCCTTTCTGTAAGGAGGGTAGGGATCTGTGACGTGCCCAACATTGCATGGACGCGGGACCGACAGCTTTACGCCCCCTCCGAAGAGCAGAACGTGCAGACTTTCAACTTGCTCAACAATGCCAGAACCTCAGACGATTTTAATGTTACAGTTTGTACTGAAAAAGTGAAAGAAGTACCATGGGATCGAACCCAGTACCATTTGGTTCAGAGGCACACGTTCTTACCTCTGAACCACCGAGGCTCTACAGTTTTCATGTCGAAATATAAATTGAGTACTATTCTGCTATTAACTTAGTCGTCAGAAACAGCTCTCAGTGCATTCGTATACGCACCCTTGAAATAGTAATTTAACGACAGTTTCAGGGTAGTAGGTACTTTAAATTTTGATAAAATGAGCTTAGGCGTAAGAGAAATTTGCATAATTAATCATGCTGAATTTCTTTAGGCTTAAAGCTAGTTGTTGATACAATTCTATTTATAACTATATATTAAGAAAATTTTCACTGTTTGGCATGTAAAAGTTTTTATATTTATCTAGATAATAAACCAATTGTCTAGATTAAGAATATTCAGGTAAATATACAATTCAAATTACCCGCTCAGTTGACTGTACTTCACGCGAGGTGGCGCTAGTGTGCTTGTCACAAATATTACCAATGCTAAAGCATAGGAGTATAGTATTTGATTGAAGTTACAACTAATTATTGTGACGGATTGTTTTATTGTGAAACACCTAAAAATCAGTAAGATTATTTATGTCATTGTAAGTATAGCTAAACAGAGGGTATGTTCTAAGGTACAGACACATATTTAGTTTTTAAAAATAATTGATTTTCGTAGAAAACTTACTAGGACTCAAAAGTACAGACCGTCTTTCTGGTTTACAATGGCAGAAGAAAAATAGAAAGAGTTATGGCAAAGGAAAAGGCCACTGTTTGAAGAAGAGCTACATGCAATTCTTGACGATCCTCATTTTTTCGACTTACTCCTTGATAATCAATTTGGCATAGCCATTGAAGAATCAGATGAGGAACTAGAAGTAGTGAAAAATAATGTAGATGTAAGTAACAGGCATAAACATTGTAGTTGAGCAAATCATAAATAATAATAATAATAATAATACACATTTATTGAGAAGGTTTCCCTCCATAGAGAAAATACAATAATGAAAAATTCACACACAAAAAAAAATATCTCCCCCAATAAATGTAGAGAAAAAAACTGCCTAAGTCAAAGACTTGTTGGCAGTCAAATAGCATTTTATTATTTAGACTGCAGGGCATGCAGATTTTACTGGGAATTTGGAAGAAGTTGTAGTTAATGAAAATGTGAGTACTACTGAAAAACGTTGTTAGTTATGTAATATGTTTTGCTCCTTGTCTGCAGATTTCAGCACAAAGTGAAAACAACAATGATGATCTCGAAAATTTGAATTCCCCAAAAAAAATCTGCAACAAAATCTACAAAGCAATAAGTACACGTGGAGAAACCCTATTCACCACAACACATATTTCAGAGACCTTACGATCGTTTCGTTGACAATGCTAACATCTTCAGAGGAAAAAAATTCTGAATGTTCTTCCTCTGAAGATGTTGACATTGTCAACGAAACGATTGTAAGGTCTCTGAAATATGTGTTGTGGTGATTTGGGTTTCTTCAAGTGTACTTATTAGTGCTCATCACAGGTTACAGTTTTCACATAGTATCTACAAAGCAAATAAACGGTGATATTAGCGAACTGGAAAATAGAATTTGCAGAAATGATGTACAGACAACAACATTACCAGATTTTGTCTATAATGAAGACGCTGTTTTTGACCACCTAGTAGAATGCCACTGTGCTACCGAGTATTTTATACAGCCATAAATCACCTTGAATTTCAGGGTAAACTCTACGCTACACAAAGAACAAAAAGATTAATATTAGTGAGAATGAATTATATGCTTTGATAGAAATACATTTTTTCATGGAGTACCATACTGTCCCTTCTTGAAAGGACTACCGATTAACTTCACAAGATCTTGGCATCCCCTTCATAAATTCGAAGATAAGTAGAAAAAGGTTTGAAAATATTCTTCAAAATATTCACGTCAACGATTATAGTGTCATTCTTAAACAATATAATAAAAAAAACGATAAAAAGAGGGTATAAATTGTGGTGTATAGCAGATCAAAAAGGTTATATTAAAAAGTTCGATCTTTGCCAAGGAAAATATGGCGAAATAAACGAAAATCAGTGGCGTCTTCTGACCAAAAAGTTCGGGTGTGCGGTAACGAGTTGCTGTTAGTGGTGGTTTTAAAAATTATTAACACCAATATATATATATATATATATATATATATATATATATATATATATATATATATATATATATATATATATATATATATATATATATATATATATATATTGTACCTATATGGGAATAATACCACCGCAACACTAACAAAGTCACTTAAAACTTTAAAACACGAAAAGAACATGGAATTATTATACAACCTCTTCTCTTCACACAAATTTGTGTTAGCGTTAGCACTGTCCGGAACGGGGTGAAAACTGAAAACATTAATAGTAGTTCAATGTTAATATGGTACTAAATAATAAAATGTGTAAAAAGCCTGGATGCAGCAAGTGCGTTATGGTAGTGAATTTTCATAGAAATTATCTGGCACAAAATATTTTATTATAACTTTTTTTCTTGTAACATAGAAATCTAAATTTTGGTGTATAGTTTACTTTTTATATCCTAAACCTACCTACCAAATTTGGTTATCATATATTTTTTATTTTTTGAGATACAAATTTTTTTCGAATGAAAACTCAAAATTTTCCCAGAAAACCTCGTCCGATTTTCTTGACTAACAAACTTGTCCAAGCCATTTACAAAAGGGAGGTACATGCCAAACTTTACCAAAATCGGCCGATTATATTTTGAGTTATCGGTGTGATACCTATATATATATATATATATATATATATATATATATATATATATATATATATATATATATATATATATATAAACATATAAAAATTGAAACTGACCCCGGATATGGGTTCGAGGGGTCCTAGTTCGCGCTCATTTGCAAAAATTGTTTCAAAACTCAAAAGTCGAGGTCTCCCCATTAGTGAATTTTCTCTACGAAAATTCACTGAAATGTATTATAGTCTTTGATTCTACAATAGTGTGGTATCTGCAAGCGCAGTCGTAATGTTTGTAAATAATGCTATCACAACGTTGGTTAGACCGGGGTTCCTTTCATTTGTCTTGAGCTATATTTTTACAGCTCACTCCAGTGTTAAAATAAATGGTATTTTCCTCACTATTTTAAACACGTGGGTGGGGGACTGCATTGTATACCAATACCACTCCATCGACTGAAGTTGTTCGGAAATATTAACGCACACCTAAACCGAATTTATTCCCTGTTGCTATTGACCTACTCATATTCTCTGAATATGTTAGAAGACGTGGTACCTACTTCATTCCAAGTCACTATTAACCCACTATTTATGAAATCAAATAAGTAAATTAAATCGATTGTCATAAAATATGTAGTGTATTAAAATTAAGTGAAAAAGAAATAAAACATATTTAACTGTGCACATTTTGATTATATTTTAGGGTGTGCGGCGCACACTTAGCTTACTAGGAGAAATCGCCACTGACGAAAAGTATGCAGGATATGGCTTAGGGGAGAGGGTAGTCCTATCCATAAGCGAGGAAGAATGGGAAAAAACAAAATATTTTACTTCGATAAATAGGCCGACGTTAAAGAACAGAAAACAACAAACAACAACAAACAATTATTTTACTTCGGTAAAATCACTCTAAAAATTAAAGATAGAAAACTGCTTAGCCTTGGGAACAATAAGGAAAGATCGAAAAGGTGGAGCAAGCGGTTTGAGAGCTGGCAAATCCATGACGCGTGGAGAGTTTAACTGTCAATTTCCAAACACTGGTATAGACTATTATAAATAGATGGACAATAAGCCTATATACATAGCTTCCAACTATCATGGAAATGAAGCAAGTACTGTGAAAAGGAGGGATAACACAGGGACAAAAAAGGCATCAAATCTCCACTTGTAATACGAGATTAGAACAGTTTTATGGGGGAGTTGATCTTGCAGACCAGCTACGATCATATTATGCGGTAAATAGCCGATCAAGAAAATAGTGGCACCGATTGCTGAGGGGTCTACTGAATCTAGCGTTTGTAAATGCATATATTTTGTATTGTGAACTCAGTGAAGAAAACCTACTCTGTTGGATTTTAGGAGACGAGTCACTCAAGAGCTAATGACTTTAAGGACAGCCATCGAAAAGGAGATCTTCTTTAGGACCTAACAATAACAATGGCTATGTGAAAATACAACTATAGTGTACCATCGGATGTAAGTGTGTCAAATTTAAGAGCGCATTACATTATTTTTACAAGTTAGCGAGCAAGATGCGAAATGTGTTCTGCAAAATCTGTGCAATATAAGCCATACTGCAAGTGGAACGCTTGTGGCGTTTACTAATGCTGTAATGAAAGACATAACTGATTTTTGGAATATCATGATTTAGATAAGTGAATTGTGGCTTTTACAAACAAATATATTATGTAACAATACAAATAATATTACATATAAATTTTTTTGATAACGGCATAATTTTAGTGTTTTATTCCTTTTTGTACTATTGGGGACTTGTCGATAACCTGTAAGATACTTTTTTTTATTTTTTTATTTCAACAACACACCACGAGGGCTTACAGCCTAAATACTATCGTACCGTGGGTGTTGACAAGGAGGAAAGAGGCAGCTTGTTAATTCTGAACTTGAAGGTTTGGAGGTTCGGAGGAGAAGGAAAAACATGTGCCGGCAAGGAATTCCACAACTTGGAAGTCCTCGGAAAAAAAGAGCGGGCATAACAAGATGTTCTTAGTCTGGTGACCTGGACAGTAAAAGGGTGCATTCGCTCTGTTCCCCTGGTAGATCTGTTTGGGGGAACTATAGAGGAAAGCTCCTCTGAGCAGTGCCCGTGCAGATATATATAAAAGAGAGAGAGGTCACTAACGGCACGTCGGTGGGCAAGGGATGGCAGCCTTTGGGTGAGGGTAGGGTCACCAATGAGACGTATAGCTCTCTTTTGAATGGAGTCCAGGATAGCGAATGTAGAAGCGGCAGCGGCACCCCAGATGTGGGAGCAGTATTCGAGGTTTGGCCTTATATGTGAAGTATATAAGGTATAGAGATTAGCTGGTGAAAAGCATTTACGAGCCCGGAAGAGGAAACCTAATTTCTTAGCAGCCGCTTCTGCAATTGTTGTGACATGTTGGTGCCAATTAAGATTTCGATCCACAGAAATGCCAACAAGAGAAAAGGACTCATTACCTTGAATAACTTGGTTGTTCATTGTGATGGGTCTAGGGCTGGTGTCTCTCTTGTGAGAAAGAAAGCAAGACCTAGTTTTGGTGGGGTTGAATTGTACAAGATTTCTACTTCCCTAGTCTAATATTTTTTGGAGATCCACGGAGACAAAACCCTCTATGAGCTGCGTGCCAGACCTGGTCGAATACTTTGGATATGTCTAGAGCAACAATCTGGGATTCACCGTGTTGTTCCATAGACTTGTTCCAAGAATGGGTGACAAAGGAAAGGAGGTCGGCAGTCGATCTGCGCTGACGGAATCCATACTGCCTGTCGTGGATTAGACTGTGTTTTTCAAGAAATTTTAGTATTATAAGATATCTGAAACAGACGAGTCAGGACAGGAGCAAGCTCTGGTGCGCATTTTTTGAGAACAATTGCTGGGATCTCGTCAAGGCCAGAGGCTTTCCTGGTATTAACAGAAGAGAGCATCTTTCGTACCTTTTTAGTTTTGAAAATGATATCCGTCATTTTATGCGCGACATTGGGGACTGTTGGTGGTTGAACATTTGGAGGTGGGTTGAGAGTATAATTGGCGGCGAACAACGAACCAAAAAGTTCAGCCTTGCCCAGGGCGGTAGAAACAATTTCATCCCCTGAGACAAGAGGTGGGAACGTGCTTTTGCAGAAATTATTCCCGATAGATTTAGCAAGAGTCCAGAAGGGTTTGCCATCGTTGGAGCTTAAGAGGACTTTGTTTTTGATGTGGTTATTAAACGAGTTTTTTGCCTCAGAAAGAATGCGGACAAAGCGGTTTCTTGCGTCGTTAAATGCTTGACGATTTTCTTGACTGGGATTGTGTAGAAGCGTTTTGTGAGCTTTGACCTTTTCAAGTCTGGCCTTGTCACAGGATTTAGAGAACCAGGGCTTTTGAGTGGCTAAAGAGGTTTTCTGTGTACGTGGGATAAATAATTCCATGCCAGCTTGGATAATTTCGGTGACGTTGTGTGAGATATCAGAGGGGTCAGGATGAGAGAAGCAGACAGACTCCCATGGAAATGAGAAAAAGTAATCCCGCATTTCGTCCCAGATTGCGGAGTTGTAGTGCCAAACGATACGTGGGTGTGATGACTGTGTGACCTCGGGGTGCATTGCGCAGGAAGCTGTGACCATGCCGTGGTCTGAGCGACCAAGGGAGCGGTGACTGATATCTTATAGCATTCAGGTTGTGTAGTAAGAAGAAACTCCAAGGGATTTGAGCTGTGTGTTGGGATACGAGGGAAGTAAGTAGGTTGCTGAACCATATTGGCTAAAGAATTGCTGACTGCAAAGGCCTCCGCTGCTCTCCCTTGTGGATCGGTTTTTGAAGATCCTAGCCATTCCTTATTATGGACATTGAAGTCACCAAGAATAGTGACCTCGGAGGAAGAATATTCAGAAATCAGATAGTCGGTTTTTTCAGAAAGGTAGTCAAAGAGCTGGACAAAATTGTTGTCAGAAGGTGACCGGTACTTTTGAGTCCCATATTTTTTTCATAAATGTTTTGTTTTTTAACTAAATTTAAGCTCATTATATATTTATTTTAACCATATTTAATAAGTTTCAGCCAAGAGAACAACCGATTAAAGAAAAGTAGGTCTCGCCATTGAAGGATTTAATATATCATTTGGTTGCCACAATTCTTCAAACAACACGTGACCAACCATCAAAGAGCCAATTTTTAAAGGACTTTGAGAGTTTAACCTACAATGCTAATATCTTGATTATACTTGCAGACAAGCTCTAGATATTTACATCTATTTGACAAATAAAGTTCATACCATTTATGTGACAGCGCCAAGTTTTGAAAAGTGTTTACATTCTACCAAGAATCTGTCAGTATGGTGTCATGTTCCTGGAACAATTTACACCTATCAGAATAAATGAGAATATCTAGTACCCAATCGGTGTCACCTACATTATATAAGGTAATGATAAACAAAGCCGAAGTCAGAAAACCAGACGAATTTATAAAGTTTACGAACAATATCCATCCAGACACTCATGAATTGCTAATTTATTTAAAATGCTCTTATTTATATTAAAGTATTCAAGAGTAAATGTATGGACACAATCATACTGTTATACATTCAATTTCAACGCTCAATATTTTAACGGCTGTAGGATATTTATTTGTATAAATAAATAGTGTGTTCATTGTGCTATCTGTCACTGATTGTATATATTATGTGTTCAATCTTTTAGGCTTATTGACCAGAGAATATAACCTAGATTACTTTGCATTCATACTTGGTAATTTTTTTCCTATAAATTAATGTAGGCACAACTAGAAGCGAAACGGTTGGTTGAATACCTTTAGGCTATATAAATTTACTTAGAAAAAATATGGAAAATAAGAAGCAATCTAGGCGGCTAGGATCTGCACTGCGAGTGATTATTATCATTACAGTCTAAATGCGATGTTGCCTCATTGTCGCAACAATGACTCTCCAGTAACTCATTCCATTTTATTCGCCCTTCACCATTTTATCAGATGGGCCAGATGCTTTAGAAATATAATAGAGAGATAACGATGATGAGATTTATGGAATTTTTTTTTTGAAATGAGCCCGAATTAGGGTCCCTAGAATCTATGTTCAAGGTACGTTTGAAATTTGTATGTATATATATATATATATATATATATATATATATATATATATATATATATATATATATATATATATATATATATATATAATGATATGATTAAATGGTCCTAACTTGACGTTTTCTTGTGTACTTTTTTTATGCCCCACGTGTGTAATTGTGTATATTTTAATTTTATGTAGATATTTATGTAATTTTTATATTTAAGTGTAGTATTTGTAGAGTTTTGGACTCAAATATTTGTATACTAGGTATTATATTTATGAAATTCAAATTTCTAACTTGCTGGGCGCCTTTAAAATTCTTTATTTATAATATTTATATTGATTATTTGACTATTGGATTCACTATATTATTTAATTTATTTCATAAATCAAAATCTGATAGGTACCTTTAGAATACGTATATGTATATATGTAAGTAAAAATTTGTTAATTTTTAATAATTATATCCAATATTAAAATAAATTTATGTTTATATGAGTATTTGAACTAATTTACCTTTTATTTATTTTATTTGCTTCTTACGTGTTCACGGCTTTAGAGTGATTCCTTTCTGCAGGTCTGTTGTGGGATGCAATTGAAAATTCTTTCCTTAAATCCCTTTTAAAACCTAAATTTTCTGTAGAACCTTTTATCAAATTCTGTACCTTGTTAGGCAATGATATATGCAATGTACCGGGTGGCCAATTAAGCGAGGTAAGCGGCTGTATCTCGGAAACTGTTCACCATGGAGCTTTGTGAAAAATATCTTTAGTAAATGTGGCCAAGAAAAATCGTTGGAAATTATTTTGAAGTTCGTCAGATGCCCGCTAGGGGGCGTTACACCAAGAGTAAATTGAGAAAATAGGATATCTCAGTAATATGTCCAGAGAAACTGTGTTGAAAATACCTGCAGATAAATGTCATGTATATCACGAACAATTTTTGTTTTGACTATTTTCTCTAACTTTTCAAAATATTATTCCGGACTATATGTGCCGAGCTTATCGCCTTATTGCCACGGTGCATCAGTGTCGATCGTGGTCGAAGATCAATAATTACTCACATCAAATACATTATTGCATAGGTTTCTAAAGCATCAAGATAAACAAAAGTTTAATAGCTCCAGAGAAATTTGCAGTCTTATACGTATGAATATACTTGTGTAATTGAAAACTGCCAACTTGCAGTTATAGTGAATTGCGAGAGGGACCTTTCAGAACGTTGACACACATATTTAATATCCTACCTAGGCCAGCTTTATCAATTTAAATTAACCGCTTTCTATTCTAAACAATATTATAATATATGTAGTTTTAGGAATGCCTTTTTGATAAGATATTTTTTTATTTAAAAAAAAAGGCCGCATCAACCATGGGTTATTCACCGAAATATAAAATATAATTTTTGTCTGTTATAAAGTTTTAAAGATGAAAGTTCCTGAACACCATCTGATTTTTACCATTCTCATAACGATTACAACATCAGTTGGCATACAAAAGTTACTTCAGGGTATAACTACCATATATTTATTTACAAAACTTAAAATCTGAGTAGAGGGCTAAAAGTAGGATCGGAAATTCTCTAAACTATTTTTCTCATTATCGGCTCGTTAGTACGCAACTTTTAAGTCCTATTACAACAAAAACCATTACACTTGTTTTTCTTATACAGGGTGGCGCATTGAAAACGAAACAGACCGATTTGCGCACACAGACATTTTTTTAAGAAACGCTGAAACACGTCAATTTTAATATTCAAGGGGACATGTTTTGACATAAAACTCAACTTTGTCACATCAACCCCCTAAGGGTGGTGATAACAACCCTTATATTTTAAATAGGGAACATGGGTCGAGTGTTACATCATTTGAAAGCTCTTTCTTTTCTGAATTTAGCACACAAATTTTATTTAAAGTTTTATTAACTCGTTTAAAAATTACTCACAGTTGGAATTGCAAGAACGTACTCCATTTATTGTGATAAGAAATGCACAAATTAGTCAATTTGTCGTTAAATAACCAAACGTTCAAAAATGTTTATTTAGTTAAGTAAGTGTTCAAATTGTTGACCACCAGCTTCCATACAGAAGTACAAATTTTGTACAAAACGAGATCTGACATTCTGGAACATTTGTGGAGTTATTAGACGGAATTCTTCAACAATGCGTCGTCGTAATTCTTTCAGAGACTCCGGTTTTGTTGCGAAAATTTTACTCTTTAAATGGCCCCATAGAAAGAAGTCTAAAGGAGTTAAATCCGGGGGCCACTCAATAGAACCTCTACGCCCAATCCATTGCTCTGGAAACTCTCTGTTCAAAAACTCCCTAACACGTTGTGAAAAAGCGGAGGAGCTCCATCTTGTTGAAATACTAATTGATTTTCTTGATAGCGATCATCATTTTCAACAATGTCAATTAGTAGAGGGTAAACGATATCTTCTAGTAACTACAAATACGTTTCGCCACTCAAATTGCCATCAAGAAAAATTGGTCTGTTTAAACGGTCTCCTAAAATGCCAGTCCAGACATTCTATTTCTGTGGAGTTTGAGTGTGGACTTCGTGAAAATTTCTTGGACTATTATCTGCCCAATAACGACAATTATGACTGTAGGATTTAATAAAAACGTACACTCGTCTGAAAAACAGATATTGAACAGAAAGTTTCAGTTATCAGTTATTCGTGCAGTCATAACTTCACAAAACTCCAGCCGCCGATCAAAATCATCTTCATTCAGTTGTTGTACAAGATGACTTTTATACGGGTGAAATTTATGATGCTTCAATATTCGCTAAATAGTTCTTCTTTTGATGTTTGAAACAGCGGCCAATTTTTTCGTGCTCAAAGTTGGGTCTGCAGCAATTTGTCCAAAAACTTCAATCTCAGTAGTCTCATTTCTAACCAGAAATTCACGTTTAGGATCCCGTTTTTTGTTGGCTACTGAACCACTTTGTCGAAACTTTGCAACTAACTCCAAAATGTATTTTCTGTTAACATGTCTGTTCGGTTGTCGTTCATTAAACAAATTTGCGGTACACTTGGCACAGTCATCGTTTTTGAAAAAAAGAGTAATTATTTCAACTCTTTCTTCTTTTCTTCTACAGAATACACCATTGTGAAATTAATTTTCTGTAATACTATCAAGTATTAAACCGACCGATAAACTGAAATAATAAACCTCGTTTCTCTCATTCCGATAAGAAATGTTCTGATAGTCAATTTTTTGTTTACAATCCAACAAAACATTGACTATCAGCACATTTCTTATCGGAATGAGTGAAATGCGTTTTTGCATCTTCAACTGTGAATAATTTTTAAACGAATTGATTAAACTTCCAAAAAAATGAGTGTGGTGAATTCAGAAAGGAAAGATCTTACAAATGATGTAACACTCGACCCATGTTCCCTATTTAAAATATAAGAAATGTTATCATCACCCTTAAGGGGTTGATGTGACAAAATTGAGTTTTATGTCAAAACATGTCCCCCTCAATATTAAAATTGACGTGTTTCAGCGTTTCTTAAAAAAAATTCTCTGGACGCAAATCGGTCTGTTTCGTTTTCAATGCGCCACCTTATATACGATTGTATACTACTGTACATATACCGGATTATCAAAGGTTTGCAAGAAATATCTTTGAAAAATTTGATTCTCTGTGAAGAAGTAGAATTTCGCGTTCTTCATATATCACAGAAGATCAGGGATAACCAGTAGCCGCCCATCGAAGTTCAATTTTACCATATTCAACACCGAATCGATACTTCATGCTCTACAATTTTCTATATGTAACGAAAGCTTGTATCCGTGCAATATATGAGTAAATGTGTATGGTGAAGATCGTAAAGCTGTGTATAGCACAGGAACAAAGCACGGTAGCTATTGGTCATCAATAAATAAGAAGAAGTAACAATGCCAAGTGCGCGGTCACATCCATAGATCTAGTTGGCCGAACCGCGGTGTAGCCGCTCGATCCGGTAAAGGTCACAGAACAATCAGAGCAGGCGAAATCATGTCCATAGCTTGCCAGGACCGATGGACCACTCGATACTATAACATAAATCTTGGACCAGAACAGTAGCATCTTGAAAACAATTGTTCTTGCTTACTGTCGGTTTAGTCTAAATGTTTTGTGTTTCTTTTTGGCTTCGAGCGATGTTGGTGGTGCTCGAAATGTGCCAAGATTGGAATTCATTCACTATAAAATAATATAAGTTCAATATACCAAATATTCAGCAAAAGCTTGTCGATCACAAGTTTAGAGGCTGTGTAATTTTTACAATTCCCAATTAACCAACATAACAAGTAAATGATTAAAAGTCTAGACGCAGCAGTGGGTTATGGTAGTGAATTTTCGTAGAAATAATATACCCTTTTTATTATAAATATTATTGAATGACAGTGAGCTATATATAGTTCACTGTTTTATTGTTACTAGATACTTAAAGAAAAGTCTCAAGGTCCTGATCTCGTCATAAGGGAATTTTTTCTATGCAAATCCGACAATAGGGTGTTTTCAACGAAAGCGTAAGAATTTTTTTACACAAATCCAATAAAAAAACTCTGGACGCAGCAAGTGCGTTATGGTAGTGAATTTTCATAAAAATGTTTTTAATTGCAAATATGTGTGTTTCCTTTTTAAGAAAGCAGGCATCAATTTTGGTTACCAGTATAACCTATATAGTAAAACAATGTGCCATGTTTCATAAAAATAACTTTATTGTGTGAAAATGTACAAAAATTTCCAAAAGTAAACTTAAAGTGTTCTCGGAAAAACTCGTTTCTTGGTCAACCTTATAGGTTAATAGCAAATTGAGCTATTCAAATTTGAAGCATTTAATGAAAATTCGCTACCATAACGCACTTGCTGCATCCCGAATTTCTTTTCTTACAAACATGCATCGCTGAAAAATTCAAAAATGCAATAACATAAGGCGTGTTTGATTAAAAAAAAAGAAAATTTGTATCACCAACGACTTATGGGCCATCCTGTGATTGTAGAAATATTTTTTTAAGATGTAGCTCAAGACACCCTATAATTAATATATACAAATTTTCTTCATATCTTGTATAATAACGGATATATTGAGCTTTATTGATTTTTTACGAAAATTCGACAAAAATTATATACCATTAAACGATAAACTCTAAAGCTAAGGCTACTGCCAAGCATCAGAGAAAGGGTCTATTTGAAATGAATTTTCTGGAAACATTTTAGTAAAATGAAGGACAATTACGGTTGAAACTAAGACTTCAGAGTTTGTAAAAGATCCTTCTTGAGACATTTGATTTCCATATCCCGTATTAGATTCAAGTTCTTTGCCTAAATGTTGCCGATTTTGACGTTTTAAATCGCAACTTTGACGTTTTGAGGAAAACCCCAATTTATTTTTCTTTAAATGCCTATAACTTTTTTGTCTTTTGACCTACATAGCTAAATTTTGGTAGGTGGCTTACCTATAAGGATACCAAAGGGTACCAAATTTGGTTGCCCTTACTTTGTTAATTCCGGAGATATAAATTTTTTTCGAAAGGAAACACAAAATTTTCCGGGAAAACCTGGGCAGATTTTCCTGGCTAACGAACTTATCCAAGCCATTTGCAAAAGGAATTTTTTCACCAAATTTAGTCAAAATCGGCCTATTATTTTTTGAGTTATCGGTGTGATACATATATATATATATATATATATATATATATATATATATATATATATATATATATATATATATATATATATATATATATATATATATATATATATATATATATATATATATATATATATATATATATATATATATATATATATATAACATATAAAAATTGAAACGGACCCCGGATATGTGTTCTAGGGGGCCTAGTTCGCGGTCATTTGAAGAAATTTTTTCAAAATTCAAAAGTCGGGATCTCCTCATTAGTGAATTTTTTTTAAGAAAATTCACTAAAATATGTTTTATGAAAGTTTGCTAAAAAATAGTACGTCTACGAAAACTTGTTGAAAAAATTTTACGTAAAAAAATGGATAAAGAAGCATTTTTCATAAAAATACAGTTAAACTATTACTTCCACATGGTCACAACGTGTAAAAGTATCGCATCGCCGACAAAAAAAATATTTTTTCACTTAAGCGTCGTAAAAGTATATAGAACATGATTTTGGAACGAATTTTTTGTATATCTGTCTCTTTGTAGCCACGATAACTTCAGAACGAATTGAGATATCGCCTTAAAATTACAATTAGCCAGCGGCGGCTCCTCAATAAGTGCACCGGTGCGCGCGCACTGCCGCCTGCCGTGAAAAAAACATAATATTTTTGCTATGCTATATTTTAATAAATTTTTATTTGCTTTTTTACCTCTTGTATTCCTGCATTCAACAAACAAAATTAGTATACCGAGGATCGAGTATCGCAGAATCGGCAGTCATTAATACAGCATCAGAATAAGTATAGTGTTAATGGTTGGTTGCAGACGTTATCGTTATATACATCCATATCCAAATATCCATATATACATCAGTCGCCGGCGGTGTGTATTTTTCGGCGCTCTTGAGGAAATGCGATACTTCAACGCGAAATGATCGAGTATGATCGTCGAAAACGACCGAATAAGCAAACTTGTGTGCGCTCTCAAATTCCACACTTGTTGCAGTTTGCAGTGGAATTTTGGCAGAGCGTGTCTGTGTCTAGCATATGTTTAGTAATTTTCGTGTAGTGCTGCGCGTCGGATTGATTTTAATTAGATCATTTCGTTGTTGTTTACATGTTCTAACAAGACAACTATTATTATTATGATGGCTGCTACTTCGGGTTGCTTAATAAGTGGACAAAATAATTGTGATTATTTCAGTGGATAATATTATAAATTTAAAGGTTAACTTTTTAAGGGACTTTTTAACTACGATAACCTATAACTTACTAGAGGAAAACTTGGTAAGTATAGTTATGTGTTTTATTTTAAAAAATTCACTAATAGAAGGTATCGGTGGAGGGACTTTGCAAAAAATTTTTCATATGAGCGCGAACTAGGACCCCTAGAACCCATATCCGGGGTCAGTTTCAATTTTTATATGTTTATATATATATATATATATATATATATATATATATATATATATATATATATATATATATATATATATATATATATATATATATATATATATGGATGGAGTGCAATCACGACTTTTGATGTACAGCTTGGCACTCCGCAGGAAAGTGTTTTGGGCCCGTTGTTGTTTGTCTTGTATGTGAATAATCTACCTGAACATATTGGGGAGGGGAGGTTGTTCATGTACGCGGACGATACGACAGTGATTGTGTCGGGGTCGGATACACACGAGGTTAACCGGAAGGTTAACTCGTTACTTGAACGGTTCGGTAAGTGGTGTGAGGCCAACCAGCTCCTTATAAATTACAAGAAAACCGTATTTCTTGAATTCAGAGCCCAGCAGAAGCAGGCAATTAACGTAGATTTTCGGGGCACTGTAGTATCTCAGGCCACAAGCGTGAGAGTATTGGGGGTAACTATTGACCAGCATCTTTCATGGAAACAACATATTGAGGTTTTGTGCGGTAGGCTTAATCAGAGCCATTTTCTAATATTTCGATTAGCAGAGTTCCTTGAGACCAAAGCTCTGGTGACTGTCTACTACTCGGAAGTTTATTCCTTGATCTTTTACAACATTGTTGCTTGGGGACAGTCGGTTGAGGTGGAAATAGTTTTTATACTGCAAAAAAAATAATAAGAGTGATTTTTGGTATGAGAGTAACACAATCTTGTAGGGCGCTTTTCAGGGACGAAAAAATAATGACGCTAACATGCGTTTACCTATATAAACTTTTAAATTATATTCATGGTGTCAAAGATGGGCTAACAAGGCAGTCTGAGATGCACTCTTACTCCACTCGCCACGGGAATCTGTTTAGGAACAGGATGTTCTGTAAAATGATGTACAGAAAGTCGCCCTCTTTTGCGGGGGTGGATCTATATAACAGGTTGCCGGAAACTATAAAAGCAATTCAAAATGGGAACGAATTCAAAGCATCGCTGAAATCATACCTAACCAATAATTGCTATTACTCCGTTGCGGAGTATTTGTCTGATACCCGTGGGGCACAGAGTTGAGACGAACGAAAATTTTATTGTGTTTGTTTGTTTGAAATGTTTTCTAGTTTGTTTTTATTTTAATAATTGACGTGCTCAACCATTTGTAAATGGAATTAAGGCAAAATAAATTATTGACTATTGACTATATATATATATATATATATATATATATATATATATATATATATATATATATATATATATATATATATATATATATATATATATATATATATATATATATATATATATATATATATATATATATATATATATATATATATATATATATAGTTATCCAACCGATAACTCAAAAAATAAGCAACTGATTTCGATGAAACTCGGCAAGTGCCTTTCTTTTATTAATGGCTTTGATGAGTTCGTTAGTCAGGAAAATCTGATAAGGTTTTCCGGGAAAATTTTGGGTTTTGTTTCAAAAAAATCTTTTTCTCAGAAAATTACAAAGCTATTTTAATAAAATTTGGTGGATATATTGCGTTGTAAAAGACCTTAACACACTAAAATTCAACTTCATACATTTTTAGAAAATTTAGTTATTCGAATTTTGAGGATTTTTTAATTTTTTTTTGTCGAAAATTACGAAGTTATTTTGATGAAATTTGGTGGATATGTTGCCCTGTGTAAGACCCTACTACACGCCAAAATTTAACTTTCTAAGTTCGTAGAAACTTGAGTTATTCAAATTTGAAGCATTTAATAAAAATTCACTACCATAGCGCACTTGCTGCATCCCGAACTTTTTTTTCTTGCGCACCCCCAATGTATTAAGGCACAAGCCGCTACTGCAATTAGCACCCAACAAACGAACGGTTCGGATTGTTTTTGGGTAAAATCGCTTTAGGGGATAGGGGATTAATCGGGGGTGATTTGGTGAAAATTTAAATTTTTTCGTTAAATCTCGAGTAATATAACGTTTAAGGGTTTATTTATTAGAAAACTTTTAATTTCATCGAACATCTGGTATTCTGTGCTGAAATAAAATTAGGGGTTGAATGTGTGGCGGGGGAATATTGTTGACAAAAATTTCGAATGGTTTTTTTTTGCTAAAACGGCGTAAAAAGTCTCAAAACATATAGAACACTTGATTCTGGAACAAAATTTTTTTGTCTGTCGGTCGGTCGGTCGGCATGTACGTCTGTCTGTTAATAGGCGCAATAACTTTTGAACGAATTGAAATATCATCTTTAAATTTGGTATCCAGTTAGCAACCGGCAAAGTAATGCTTCGAATTGTTTTTGGGTAAGATCGCTTCAGGGGCTAGGGAATAAATAAGGGGTGATTTGGTGAAAATTGACATTTTTTCAATTACACTCGAGTAATATAACGTTTCCAAAGTTTATGGGTACAGATATACAAATATTTTCTTTGTGGTCCAGTCATGGGCCGTAAATTCATTCCATGAGAATGTTTTTCTGAAGAGAATAAATTATCACAGCTATGTGGAAGTTATGATTCAATTTGCAACACTATTTTTTTTTGTATGAAAATTCATTAAAACATTATTTTTCACGAATTTCCACAACGCTAAACATTCTATCACGCAAAACATCTAAACAAATTTTTGTTATGGAAAATAAGAGGGACTTTTTTTCATGGATATTTGCTAAAAATTTTGTGAGGAAATTTGCTATTACAGGAACATTTTGTAGATGAAAATTTGCTAATAATATAAATTAAATTTTATACAATTTGATTTAAATACAGACGTAGATACTTCTTTTGCGGACCCAAGTGCGTTATGGAGGTGAATTTTCATAGAAATGCTTTTAATAGCAAATATGTCTCTTTGGTCACCGGTATAACCTATATAGTAGAAACAATGTACCATATGTTATCAAAATAACGTTTGAAAATATATAACAATTTCCCGAGAATAAATTTAAAATGTTTCCCGGAAAATTCGTTTCCTAGGCGACGAACCTTAGATTAATAGCAAATTGAGTTATTGAATTTTGAAGCCTTTAATAAAAATTCGCTACCAATATGCACTTGCTGCGTCTCGATCTTTTTATAAACATGCACCATATTTCGATTAAAAATGCAAAAATGCAATAAGGAATGTTAAATAAAAAATTAGCTATCACCAACGACTTATGGGCCATCCTGTGATTGTCAAAATTGTTTTAAAAGATTAAGCTTAAGACACGCTATAATTAACGTATACAATTTTTTCCTGTCTCTTGCATAATAACATTTAACAGTAAACCCCGATCTGGATTCTAGGGGCCCTAGTTTGCGCTCATTTGAAGAAATCTTTTTAGAATTCAAAAGTCGCGGTCTCCTTATTAACGAATTTTTCTACGAAAATTTGCTAAAAATTATATACCGTTAAACAATAAACTTAACTAAAACTACTGCCAAAGCATCAGCGAAAGTGTCTATTGGAAACGAATTTGCTGGAAATATTCTTGTAAAGTGAAGGGCAATGATGGTTGAAGCTGAAACTTAAGGGTTTGCAGAACACTCTTTGGATAATCGCCAATTCTGACGATTCAAATCGCGACTTTTTACGTTTTGAGAAAAACCCCATTTTTTTTTCTTTAAATGCCTATAACTTTTTTATTCACCCTATATATATATATATATATATATATATATATATATATATATATATATATATATATATATATATATATATATATATATTAAAAAATTTAAACTGACCCTGGATATGGGTTCTAGGGGGCCTAGTTCGTGCTCATTTGAAGAACTTTTTTCTAAATTCAAATGTCGGGATCTTCATTAGTGAATTAGTGAATTAAAAAAATATTTTTTATTATTAGAGTTATGACTTTGAGAACTGGCTCATTCAGTCATGGTCAATCTTCAAAATGAACAAGGATGCATCTGACCTTGCTTTTCACAATGGCAAAACCTGTCTTAAGAACGCTAATCTAACAAGCTCTTTAACTTTTATCTTTTATCTTCTTTTATCTCCCTATACACTTGCTGTTTACTGTTTACTAAAAATATATATTAAAATTAAAACCTACATTGAATTTTAAAAAAATCACTAAAACAAGCACTTGTGAAGCAACGGGAAAAGTCGACGACTGTATTAAATATGGAACTGTTTCACTAAGTTAGGTTGAAATCAAACAACCAGATATGCTATACAAATTGAATTAAATCTTCAAACTTTCATCACCTCTTTATCAAATTATGTTTTATACAAAAACTCGCTAAAAAAATTCGTCGGAATAACAACAATCTGATCAGATAACGGTTAAGTGACATGAGACTAAAAAAATTGATAAAAAGTGGAGTCACAAACTAGGATTAGAACTCGCCATGTAGGAGTCGATTATCCGATGTACAGGGCTTAGCCCACTCTGCTACGGTATATCCGGTAGTACCTATGTTAATTGTCTAACGTCTTTACTATTTACACCAAACAAATTTTATTTACAATAGATTCTTTGCTCTAATTTTAACTAAATGAAGGAGGAGTATGTTAGTCATTTCGTGTCGTATTTTTCACTCACATTCGTACTCTTACAATAATTATCAATTTTGATGGTTTAACGTTCTTTAATCAGATACAATTAATTAAAAATCAATTGACCTCTAACTTTTTGTCTTTTAACATAGAGATCTGAATTTTGGTAGATACTTTTGATGATAGAAACGAGCCTACCAATTTCGGTTGCCCTTACTTTGTTATTTCCGGAGATATAATTTTTTTCAAAAGGAAACCTAAAATTTTCCGGGAAAACGTAGGCAAATTTTCCTGGATAACAAACGTATCCAAGCCACTTACAGAAGGAAAGCATGTAGCAAATTTAATCAAAATCGGCTCATTATTTTTTCAGTTATCGGTGTGATTTGGGTTCTCAAAGTGTACTTATCACAGACTACTTTTTATGATGTGTATAAGGTTAGACTAATTGATAATGTATAATATATACAGTGATGTGATTTGTTTATGTGAATAAAATTGTTCATTTAAAGTAGGCAGTTATAGTTGAATTTCAGTATTACTGGTAAAATTCATAGGGGAGTAGTCCGGTATGTACCGGGTGGCCAATTAAGCGAGGTAAGCGGCTATATCTCGGAAACCGTTTACCATAGAGCTTTGTGGAAAAAATATATTTAGTAAATGTGGCCAAGAGAAATCGTTGGAAATTATTTTCAAGTTCGTCAGATGCCCGCTAGGGGGCGAACACCAAGAGGAAATGGAAAAAATAGGATATCTCAGTAATATTTCCAAATAGACTGTATTGAAAATACCTGCAAATAAATTTCGTGTGTATCACAAACAATTTATGTTTTAACTATTTTTCTCTAACTCTTCAGGTAAAGTGGTGGGGGTAAGACAGACATTAATTAGGAAAAAATGCAATGTCTCGGGATTGCCTCATTGGAAAATATTGAACTTAGTGTCATTTAAAAGAGTATTTCTTGCTCTATCAAATACATTGCAAGCCATGTCTTTGTTATTGTTACTGTAATCACTAGATGGCGCTTTTTAAAAATTTATTTAACACATTTTATGATTTTTCTCAAGAAACCTAAATACAATGATATAAATATTACTACATAGATAGAAAGAGGACTAAAGGCCAAAGCAAGTGGTGAAAATCCCAAGTCTCTATCTTTTGTTTAGCCGGAGATATTAATGAAAAACTGAGAAAACTGGAATTTAAACAAAACACTTTCAGCATTGACTAATTTAAAGATTGAAAACAGAAATTTTTTAATTTGCAAATATAGTTTTATAGTTGTTTGTTAAAAATAATACTTATTTACGCATTCCTAACGCAATTATAACTTATTCGTTCGGTCCAATAATTATACTCTAAAACTGAAATAGGTAGGCTTTGGAAAAAAGACAAAACTTTAAAGAAACGTCAAATTAGTTACTCTGAGTTCTTTCGTGTATAATTTAAATATAAAAATGTTGTTTACAAATGATGAAGCCGTTGATATGATTGGTGTTTACTTTGAGGCTTTCAAAATGCGGCAGTTGCTGAAAGAGTGTATGCAATGCGGTATCCGAATCGCCACCATTACAACAGAAGAGTTTATCCTCGCTTGGTGAAAAACTTACGTGAAACTGGAAGCTTAAGCGAACCGGTGCTGCGGAGACGCCGTTTTGCCAGAACTGAAGAAAATATTATCAATGTTTTGCCATATATAGAATTTAATCCTCATGTTAGCACAAGAACATTGCATCTTGACTTGGGAATATCACGGACCACCATCCAAACTATTTTAAAAGAGTATAGGTAAGCTTATTATATCGTGAAATTCAAAATATTTATTGTTATTTATCTCACAAGGATCATAATGGCGGTTGTGAAAATGATCAGACGACAGTCGTAAAAATTATGATATGGTAACACGACATGTTACCATAATGATCGTTTATGATCCGAGTAAGATACAAAAATTTATCTGCTGGCATTCATTAAAACTTAAGACCCTTAAAAGATTTGGATTTTATTTGCAATACGATGAAACTGACATTTGTTTACTTAATTTCATTGGTGTGAATGTAGCGTTTGTTTGTTTTTATTATTGAATTAGTTAGCCAAAGATTCGTGTTTGGTTTCTCGTTGTAGTAGCAATAGTGCTATAGTGAATCTCATTATCGCACTATGGGCTGTTCACCCAAGCTAGACAGTTACATCATCAACCACCAAAATCTTCGCATATAAATAACAAGTCCGTTTTCTCAAATTTAGTTGATTTTTGGTATATGAGTACTATTTTACTCAAAGTCTATTGACAACATTCAAGTTACCGCAACTGTCCAACTTTCAACGTGGTAACAGTTAAGCTTTATGAATTGTTGATGACGTAACTGTCTAGCTTAAGTGAACGCCCCCTTGTGGTATAATGAACAGCTTTATTTTACTTAAATCCGATAACATAATGCGTCTATTATGTCAGCAGATAAACATATTTTTATTACAATGTCCTCTTGAATATATAATGATACTTATTTTGATTTTTAGACTACACCCTTATCATATTGTTTTGAATCAAGCGCTGAATGAGCAGGATTATGATCGGAGGCTGGATCATTGCCATTGGCTTTTAGACATGATCAATGAAAATCCCAATTTTTTAACGCAAGTTCTTTGGACGGACGAGGCTACTTTTCATAGCGACGGTAATGTGAATTTGCATAATATGCATTATTGGTCTACTGAGAACCCCCACTGGATGCGAGAAGTTCAACATCAAGGACGTTGGAGTCTTAATGTATGGTGTGGCGTAATAGGAGGTACAATTATTGGACCCTATTTCTTTGACGAGTCTCTTACTGGTAACCTCTTCTTGGAGTTTCTCAGAAATGATTTGCCAGTTTTATTGGAAGATGTGCCCCTTGAAACCAGGCAAAATGTGTTTCTGCAGCTCGATGGTTGTCCAGCACATTTTTCCATCAATGTGAGAGAACATCTCGATGAGACGTATCCAGGCCGATGGATAGGAAGAGGAAGCATATTTCCCTGGCCAGCGAGGTCACCTGACTTAACATGCTTAGACTTTTATTTGTGGGGACGAATAAAGGACATTGTCTTCCAAACAAAGGCTACGAGCAACGAAGATATGAAGAATATAGTCCGAAATGCAATTCGTAGTCTGTCAACAGCGGAAGTGGAAGCTGTCGTTTTTTCTACCCGAAATAGGCTCAAGCAGTGTGTAGAACGTGACGGCAGACACTTTGAGCATTTAAGTAGACACTAGAGTGCTTATAGTTTAGAATTACATACAGAGAGAATGAAATATTTTGTTTTAGGTTTCAGTATCAGTGTTTCATTAATATCTCCGGTTAAACAAAAGATAGAGACTTGGGATTTTCACCACTTGCTTTGACCTTTAGTCCTCTTTCTATCTATGTAGTAATATTTATATCAATGTATTTAGGTTTCTTGAGAAAAATCATAAAATGTGTTAAATTTAAAAAGAGCGCCATCTAGTGATTACAGTAACAATAACAAAGACATGACTTGCAATGCAGTTGAGGCGATCCAGAGATATTGCATTTTTTCCTAATCAATGTTTGCCTTATCCCCTACTTGCTTGGCGTTGGCCTCCCCACCACTGCTACTACTGCCTTATCCCCACCACTTTATCTGAAGAGTTAGGGAAAAATAGTCCCAACAGAAATTGTTCGTGATACACACGGCATTTATTTGCAGGTATTTTCAATACAGTCTATCTGGACATATTACTGAGATATCCTATTTTTTCCATTTCCTCTTGGTGTTGCGCCCCCTAGCAGGCATCTGACGAACTTTAAAATAATTTCCAACGATTTTTCTTGGCCACATTTACTAAAGATATTTTTTCCAAAAGCTCTATGGTGAACGGTTTCCGATATACAGCCGCTTACCTCGCTTAATTGGCCACCCTGTACACTTACATATAGGTATGTACATACCTATATATTTTTGTAGTTACTTTTTGGTTCTGATATAACGAGATCCGGTTTTTACAAGATATAATTGCTGGTCCTCGACTTCTCGTTAAATCCGGCTTCTACTGTATTAGTAAGTATAGTAAAATTTCTTATTACACCACATTTAATTTATCACAAATATTTCTTGCTTTACCTGTGAGCTTGAACCCCAGTGAAATTCTTTCGTAGTTACAAATGAATGATGCATCTACTAGTATCATGTAGTTTTTTTGTCTAAGATAAGCTTGATACCCAACAAAATTATAAATGACATGTCTAGATTTATTGATGTTCATAATTTCAGCTACAGTAGCTGCCTTGTACCCATCCAATAATTACACTGTTGTTATCGAAGATAAAACTTGATTGCTTGAGATTATGAGCCTACGCTTCTACAGGATACAAAATCGATGAGTCAAAAAATACTGTCTGGAAAAGAATGTGAAGCTTCTAGCTGGTAATATTCGGGAGCCCCAGGTAATGTCCGATATATAGTTAATACCAGGTAATTACTAGTTTTAAGGAATTTCGTCCACATCTCGACAACTTCGTCGGGGATGCAATTATTTGAATTCCGCAAACTTTTATGTGTCTTTATTAGTAACTACAACACGAAATTCCACGACTTGTTTTATAATAATATTTGTTGTGACATCTAGTACGAAAAATAATATCTTTACAAGTCTGGTTTTAGTTTAAAATTATACGGTTCTTAACTTGATATTTATATGTAATAGACGAAAGGGTAAGGTTTTTGATTGTTTTTTTTTTACTTATGAGGGCTCCGTTGCCATATTTTTATGTCCCACAATAATAATAATAATAATAATAAGAAGAAGAAAGGAATTTAGAAACCACAGGGCTCATCATCCAAGATCCTCTACTGAAAGATTCCATCTCCCGCGAAAGTTCGGAGGCAGGGGAATTCCGGATGTGAGTGTTAGACACCATATGCAACTGGAAAACCTAAGAAATTATTTCTATGAAAAGGCAGAAACCAGTGATCTACATCTAGCTGTTGCCAAAGCTGATAGGAGAGCCACGCCATTAAGACTAGCCGATAAGACCTATTGCCCTCTCGCCGAGTCCACGACCCCCGAACAACAGCTGCAACAGTGGAGAAGCAAGCCACTCCATGGGAAACACTTGGCTGTGATGGAGGGAGAGATCATGCACACACAAGCGTCTACGTATTATCTACGCTGGGGTAACCTTAATGTTGAAACCGAAGGCTTCATATCAGCCTACAAGACCAGGTAATTCCAACAAGGGCATATAGAAGACGAGTTCTGCGAGAAAGGTTAGAAAACGTCAAATGTCGCATGTGTGACAAGATGGAGGAGAGCGTGGACCACATCCTTGCGGGCTGCTCAGTGCTGGCTCCGGGGCCCTACCTAGATCGACACAACAGAGTTGGGAGGATCATACACCTAAATCTGCGGGAGAAGGACATGGGCCTTACAAATACTGTTCCATATTACCATTATGATCCGCCAAACATCTGTGAAGATGAAGAAATCCATCTTTATTGGAACAGAAAAATACAAACAGATCGACCAATCCCAAACAACAACCCTGATATCGTTCTGACGTTCAAGAAAGACAAAAAGACGTTTTTGGTGGATTTTGCGATACCACTCCCTGGTAACATCCAAAAAACATACACGGAGAAAATTAATAAATATTTACCACTGTGTGATGAGATTCTCCAGATGTGGCATATGGATACGGTTGTGGTGGTCCCCATTGTTGTCGGCGCCACAGGCGAAATAACAAAAAGCCTGAAGAAGAGCCTTGAACAACTGGGCCTAGAATGGAAATTATACCTACCCATTAAGAAATCGGTTGTACTGGATGCTTGCAGTCTCTTCCGGAGGGTAATGGGGGACACGCATCAGTATTTTTAATACATACATTCAAGCTGGCCATCTTGTCCTGGACCGATGTGTCATTGCTTTATGCCCACTTCTTTAATAGAAGTGTGAACAATGAATAATAATAATAATAATAATAATAATAATAATCATAATAATCATAATAATAATAATAGAAATAATAATAATAATAATAACTGAAGCTTCATTATTGTTTATGAATGCTTTTAATCCTAAAAATATTGTAATGAAGCAGATATTTTCGGAACATCTGTAGACATTAAAAGCGACTGTTCGAAAATAAATTTAATACAAATTATACTGGTAAAAATATTCTCCGCAGTTATATTATTTTATTTATTTATCATTAATATTTTTAACAAACACGCATTTCGAATTGTCTCTTCATAGTAAAAACATATCTGCACAAGATAACGATAAAGTATTTACCACCGATTAGGATTTGTATGTGTAGCCGGGGGACTTGAGATACAAGAACGGAGAGTAGCAGAAAGAGTTCTCCGCTTGTAGCAGCAACGTTAAAAATTTATAGATCAAGTTCCGTGTTAAGTAAATAGAGAATCCCGCCGTTCAATTGTAATAAGTTCTTGGAGTTAAGCACCGCCCGTCTCGTACCGTACGTAATAGTAATCATCCCGTTAGGCTTCTCGTATTGGTGAGAACTTTTTTAAATTTCACGATATTTAGAGATAGCGAATTCTCATATATTTTGTCAGAATAGTGTATCTCTTCGGCGACGTCGAGATAGTGGGTCTGAGACGAGATTTCTTCCTTTCCGTATTCTATTATCGTTAGCGTGTTGTAAGTCATTCGGAAGCTGATGTTGTAGTGACACAGATTTTTCGAGTGGGTTACGCACGTCCGTCCTGATTTGATCCTGGTCTGAACTCTGTAGTTACACAAGCAGGCTTAGGTAAAATTAGGACGCAGCGGAATCCCGTCACAACCCTGTCCCTAGGTCCTCCGTTTTGGTTCTCGACACCCCCGGGTGTCGAGGTGTCTTGACTTTCACGATATCGAGGATCTATGTTAAAAAATATGGATCTCGACATCATCCAGACAACAGAGTCTTACAGAGACTGTTGCAGGTGTTTTGTAGAACAGGAAGTGTCGCGTACGAAAAAGTCAACAGACAAAAGCCTGTCCCTGAAAATGGCGAAATCGAGTTTGGGGTAATTGGCGCTGTTGTTGAAAATCCCCATACAAGTCAACGTAACATAAGAAGGGAAGTAGGCATTAGCAGACGAAGTGTTGGGAGAATAATCAAAAGGGAAAAATATCATCCATACCATGTTCAGTTACATCAGGAACTGCTTGATATTGATTTAATTGGACGAATTGATTGTTGCCTGTGGGCACTTGACAAAGTTGGTGAGAATGAAAATTTCTTTGATTTTGTGCTATTTTCAGACGAGAGTACATTTCGTAGCACGTATATAGTAAATAGACACAATTATCACTATTATAGTGACAAAAATCCACATCACGTCCATACAGTTGATCATCAGCAAAGATGGAGTATTAATGTTTAGGCCGGAATTTTATGAGGACACATAATAGGGCCTTACTTTTTTAATGGGAACCTGAACGGTCAAATTTTCCTAAGATTTTTACAAGATGATTTGCCAGAGCTCTTAGAATATGTCCCAAGAGATAGTAAACGGCGGATGTGGTTCCAATTAGACGGTGCTCCGTGCCCATTTTGAAACCAGTGTACGAGAACATTTAAACAGAAGTTACCCCAATAAACGGATAGGACGAGGGAACCCACACAACTGGCCTGCACGATCCCCGGACTTAACGTGTTTGGATTACTTTTTGTGGGGGTACATAAAAAGTATTGTTTAGAAAGTACCTTCGACTAACCGAGAAGATATTGAACTGAGAATACGAAGTGCGTTCCACACAGTAACTTCTGAAATGTTATTGAAAGCCCAGAAATCATTTGAGAAAAGAATACGTTTATGCATTGAACATTTTCTGTAGTGGGTTAAATGTCTTTTTTTTGTTGTTTTTCATGTTATTAAAATTTCACATTTGTATAAACCAACTAAAATTTTTTCAACTGTTGCAATACAATGTTCTTGATAAATGTTTTTCCGCGTTGATCTACGAATTTACTTAGCCTACAATATAAACGCTCACTATAATCAAGGCTCACTTGATGATGAAAGGTGACATTTATTATGGAAAACAAACAGTTATAAATATTTCGAAAACTGCTTGAGTTAGGTATAGGGAAACCTAGTATCAATTAAAAGGTAATAAAATTTTGTAGAAGAATAAGTTATTATATACAGGGTGTGGTGTTTAAAATAAGGGGCTTATTTGCAATATTATGCGTCAAATATCACTAGTAAGTTACTGACCATCTTGTATAACTTTACATTAAATTCTTTTTTCTGTTACATGCAACAATCTTCATACTAAATACTAATATAGGTTAGATTTTTTCTACGTTGCCGAGGGTAAGAAAAAAAAATTGCGTTGAGGCTTCCATTTTCAAAAATTTCTCAAAAACGGTAGGTTTTTAGGTATAGGGAATCCTATTGTAACTTACCTTTATTTTATCTCTAGATGACTAAAACCGAATAATATACTGGGTGTTCCGTTTAAAAAAACATAACTTTGATATGTAACTTTTTTTGTTAACACTCTGTATCATCAAGATGATTTTTAGAAGATGCCCCTGAAGACCATGCATATGCTAGAAAAAAAAACGGAATTTGTAAATTCGAACAGGGTCCATTAGAGATACCGACGCGTATGTGGTGCCCCACACTGTATATATATATATATATATATATATATATAGAAGCATATAAAAATTGAAACTGACCCCGGATGTGTTTCCAGGGGGAATAATTAGCGCTCATTTTAAGAAATTTTTTCTAACTTCAAAGGTCGGGATCTTCTCATTAGTGATTTTTTTAAACAAAATTCACTAAAAATGTATGAGTTTCACTCTGCCGCCTATGGGCAGTCTCCAGATAGATTACTTTATAAAATAAATACCGGCATAAGCATGCCCGATAGATAATAAATGAATATTTCCGCCAAATATGTCAACTTTTGTATCGTTGAACCTCCCTAAATCGTTAGTGACCGAATACCAGCAGAAGAATATTAATAGAGTTGTGGATATAAGATATTTAGAATTATTCATCATCTGATGACGCTAACTTGGTTAGTGAAACAATCGACAGGTTTTTTTATGTGTTGTGGTGATTGGGGTTCTCCAAGGGTCTTTATCCTATTAAAATCATTTTTATGAAAATGCACGACCACTTGCTGCGTCCAGACTTTTAAAAATTTACCTTAACAACTTTATACCATAAAATTTCACTGCCTGCTTTTGCAGTAGTCAACTGAATAATTTGCAACCCACTAAATCAGCGCTAAGTAATCAAAATTCACGCAGCACACACAAACTGAACTCAACGAATGAAAAAACCAAAGCGTTTAGTGCAAAAAACGAACTGAAAAAATCCAGTTTTGGTACAATAAATAACAGAGTGTCCATATTCGTCGCGACGTTTGGCATCGTACAGTATTTGAATCAGTGACTTGACCAGCTGCAGAGATGTCTATAAAAAGTAGCTGGTATTCGAATAAAATATTTTTTAAACATATGTTTGAGTCGGAATTTCGGAGTAGGAATTCAAAGGCCGGGCTGCCCATTGTGGTATTACAGACAGATAAATTATGTTCGACGGGCGCGTATGACAGTGGCTCTGTTCGGGAGTCGCTGAAAAAAGACAACGCTTCTTTAAATATAAATAACTGTTCCTAAGACACATGATGAATATTCATTTCGGCCGCCGAAGCCTCTGTATTTATTAATACGCAGGCCATGCATCAGTTTCTTATTGCTTTAATTACTTATTTGGCCGGATACAATGTAATCATTATCCCTGGCGCTGATTTGATATTCCTTTTCGTACGTGCTTGCCTGGACGGAGCTTTTTTTCATTGTGAATCTGGTAGGTGTTGTTGCGCTTTCGTCGATGCTCGATTTATTAACTTTATCTTTATTACCCCAATAATAATATGTATTCAGTAGTTTGAGATCACCTCGTAGATATTCTTAATGATTAGAAGAACTATATCCAATGATGTTTAAAAAGACGGAATGTTATTAATAATCAAAGGCATTTTTCTTCTATCCTGTTTTTCTACATCCACTCTTAACCCGGCGTCCGACATGTGTGGTGTGATAAACCCAGGGAGAACTAAAATGTCCGACGATTTCAAAAATACCGCGCTCACATGCATATCCCTCTCGTTAGCTTTCGGAAATTGTCGAGTCTCTTAGCGTGCGGAGCCATTTTGGCAACAGTTTGCTAGAGTTTGTGTTAATGAACGGTTTAGTTTACCTAGGGTTTGTCAAACCCCACGTGTCGGATTGTGTTACAAAATTCGAACATTTCTCAAATAAAATTCTATCGCAGTTTACGCGCCTTTGCTTCAAATTTTGAGGTATGTTTCCTTATTAAATGTCGATATTATTCACCAGCCCTTGAAATCATTAGGTTAACTATGGGAGACTACGAAAAGGAAATGCGTCGCCTCCAGGATCTGTGGAAGGGGGTGCAAAGCGAAGAAGTAATTGAATCAGACGATGAGAGTGAGATAGACAATGTAAGCATAAATAGTGACTATCCAGATGTTGAGCAGGAAGCAAATAATGAATATGGACAAGGTAACTTTATGGAAGCTGCCGGTGTTACCACTAACGCACACGAAAATGATGTAACAGAAAATGAATCTGAAATAGTGCAAGATCGGGTAAAATACTATTTAGGGAAAATGGAACTAAATGGAGAAAAACATATTATAACAAGAATGTGAGAACGCGAGGCGAGAACCTGATAACTCAATTGCTTGGTGTCAAAAGATCCGCTAGAGATAAAAAAAGTCCTCTTGAATGTTTTCTTATTTTCATCGATGAAGAAATGATAGACGATATTACGCGGTGGATAAATCAAAGAATTGAGGAAAGAACACGTAAATGGGAGAAATCTTCTTACTATCAACCTACAAATAATATAGAGCTAAGAGCTTTATTCGGACTGCTATATTTAGCAGGAGTTTTTCTAAACAACCACCGTTTACTGAAGGATTTACGGAAAACTGACGGAACCGGTTTTGAAATATTTCGAGTAACTATGGCCCAAAGACGGTTTGAATTTTTGCTTACATGTTTGAGATTTGATAATAAAGAACATCGCTTGCAAAGACGCGAAATAGATAAGCTGGCACCTATTAGAGCCATAACAGAAAAATTTACTGATAATTGCAGAAATGCCTATTCGCCTGGTAGATATTTAACCATTGATGAGAAATGGGAAGCTTTTAGAGGCAGATGTCCATTTCGCCAGTACATATCGAATAAACCGGCTAAGTACAGCATTAAGGTTCAAGCTTTGGTAAATTCCCGAACGCACTATTTAATAAACATGGAGGTCTATGTGGGTAAGCAACCTGATGGGCCCTTTGCTCTTAGTAATACTCCAACTGCAATAGTGGAACGGCTCGTCAGTCCATATGATGGTAGTCACAGAAATATTACGTGTGACAATTGGTACACAAGTTACGATATTTGAAAAGCTCCGTACAAATCATCATCTGAGTCGGTACAATTCGAAAAAATAAAAGGGAAATCCCTCCGAGATTTTTGAATGTTCGAAATCGACCAATAAAGTCAAGTGTTTTTGGTTTTCAAGAAAATTTTACAAGAGTATCGTACGTTCCAAGAAAGGGCAAGGTAGTTCTGCTGATGTCAACCCTTCATCATGACGATTCCGTAGATGAATCCGAAGATAAGCTACCTAAAATAATTTCATTCTATAATCTAACAAAAGGAGGGGTATATACAGTAGATGAATTGTCTGCAAACTACAATGTATCTCGCAATAGCCGCCGATGGCCTCTAACACTATTTTTTTTCTATAATGAACACTGCCGGTATCAATTCCCAGATAATTCAGCGTGAAAATAATAATGGATTAATTCTGAAAATAAAAGATTTTCTCACAATCTTGGGGTTTGAATTGATAAATGATTATCAAAAAGCAAGGATGACCAACTTTTGAATACCTCGCGAAATAAGGACGGCTTTGCTCAAAATCAGAGGAGAACCCGTTGAACCTCCTACAAAGAAACAAAGACCTAACAAACCGCGCAGATGTGATTTTTGTCCTCGTAATCGTGATCGCAAAACTAAATATGTATGTAAGGCTTGCGAAAAAATGTTATGTTTAGAACACGCGCTTATGTACTGCGAAAATTGTAGTCACTTTGCAAATGCATAACTTTTTTGGTTTTACATATTTTGATATATTTTTTTTATATAGTACACTGCAATGTATTATTTACTTATATTCTATTGTTTCTGTTTATTTGATGTTATAGAACCATTGTAAATAAAAGTTTTTTTATAAACGTTTTTTTTTACTGCCTAAAACAGGATGATGTGAGCTTTTCTTTTTTAATTTTCTTTTTCTAAAGAAGTTTTTGTGTTGCTAATGAAGAAATGTGATATTTTTATTTAGTGTCATAAAAAATATATATCAAAAATTCAGTTAAAGGAAATTAAAAAAAAGTGGGGTATGTGATACCCCACATGTCGGAAGATGTTAAAGATTTTCACATGTCAGACGCCGGGTTAACCCTTTATCGGTCAGATATGAAAATAATTAAAGTCTGGACGCAGCAAGTGCGTTATGGAAGTGAACTTTCACAAAAATGTTTTTCATAGCAAATATATCTCTTTAATGTAAGCAGGCATCAATTTGGTTACCAGTATAACCTATATAGTAGGAACAATGTACCATATTTTATCAAAATAACTTGCTTGAAAATGTACAAAAATGTAGCAAATTGAGTTATTGAATTCGAAGCATTTAATGAAAATTCGCTACCAAAAGGCGTTTACTGCGTATCGATTTTTTTACAAACATTCATCATATTTCGACGAAAAGTGCAAAAATGTAATAAGGAATGTTAAAAAAATTGTAGGTATCACCAATGACTTATGGGCCACCCTGTGATTGTCAAAATAATTTTATAAGACGCAGCTCAAAACACCATATAAGTAACGCAAACAATTTTTTCTCGTATCTTGCATAATAACAATTATATTGAGCTTTTCCGTAGAAATGCCTCACCCTGTATATATGTAAACAGGATATGGATTCTAGGGAGCCTAGTTTTCTCTCATTTGAAGAGATCTTTTTAGAAATCAAAGGCCTCGGTCTTCTCATTACCGATTTTTTTCTACGAAAATTAACTAATAATTATAGACCGTTAAACCATAAACTTAATTAAACTACTGCCAAAGCATCGGAGAAAGTGTCTATTTGAAATGAATTTTCTGGAAATATTTTATTAAAATGGAGGGCAATCATGACTGAAGCTGTAACTTAAGGGTTTGCGGAACACTCTTTACATAATCCGTATTTCTGCAGGCTCTTTGCCTAAAAGTTGCCAAATTTTGGCGTTTCAAATCGCGACTTTTCACGTTTTGAGGAAACCCCCAATTTTTTTCCCTTAAATGCCTCTAACTTTTTTGTCTTTGGACCAACAGACCTAAATTTTGGTAAATGGTTCACCCTTTTTTTATATATATATATATATATATATATATATATATATATATATATATATATATATATATATATATATAATTGAAACTCACCCTGGATATGGGTTCTAGGGGGCCTAGTTCGCGCTCATTTCAAGAATTTTTTTCTGCATTTAAAAGTTAGGATCTCTTCATTGGTGATTTTTTTAAAGAAAATTTACCAAGACAGGCACCTGTGAAGCCACGGGAAAAGTCTACGATTGTGTTAAATATGGAACAGTTTCACTAAGTTAGGGCAAGAACAAACAACCAGATATGCTATTCAAATTGAATTGAAATTGAATTAAGTCTTAAAATCTCCTCTTTATCAGATTATTTTTTATACAAAAACTCGCTAAAAAATCCATGGGAATAACAACAATCTGCTTAGATAACGGTCGTCATGTCAGAGTCGACACACTCAAACAACATTGTATTGTCGCAATTCCTGACGTTGCACGGTATATATATATATATATATATATATATATATATATATATATATATATATATATATATATATATATATATATACAAGCTCTGTATTAGTGAATTTTTTTAATAAAAATTCACTAAAAATTACTGTAAAATTTCTAGGTAATGATAAAAGTTATTTAATACCTCCCTGGATTCTCCTGTCATTTTCACGAGTCAATATGGCTGGAAAGTTTGAAAATCTTTTCCTACTTTCGGAAATTTTGAGTAACTTAAAAAAGTATGTGAGTTCCCTGAAGTTCGCCTTTTATTGCGGTTTTGTTAGTTTCCTGCAATATTCCTACTTTTCATTCACACAGAACACCCAGTAATCTTTTTAAAAAAATTTAAGCCGCATCAAAAATCATTTGTTCATTTTTCTACTTACATATCTGTCTAATAGAAATAAATAGACAGGTGTCAAAACACAAATTACTCAATAATATTTTTATAGGTTTTCTGATGTGGAAGTTAGACGACTATTTGCTCTGTGGGAAGTCTGATTGAATCTTTTAATTGTTTGTTGTTTGGAAATGTTAAATAATGAATGGCTACTTTATAATTAGGAAATGATTGATTGATCGGCTAGTTCACAAAGCTGTCCTCCGCTTATAATTTAAGTCGAAAATTAAAACGGTTTATTGTCTAAAATTAGTTATTCATAAATTCAATGAGGCCAGTTAGAACTTAAACCTATAACTACGGGCACAGTAGCAAGCGGAAGTATTTTGTTGATTCCTCGACAAATTAAATGGAAGCAGCAGTATAATTCACTTATTAGATACAGGGTGTGTAAATAGTATTGCACCAGACGGCATTATGCAATTCGGCATTTGGTGGGGTTAAATTATACAAAAATACCCATATTTTAATAAGAGTTTCATTTGCTCAGTGCGACTGGTGTGTGTCAGAAGACGCCATCTTGATCTTGTAATAGCAACCTAGGTTTAATTTGATGCCATTTGGTGGGTAATTGATTTAAAAACAATAAGGTGTTTGTGCGGTTTAGAAAGGGAGCAAATGTAGTGCCGCGAAATACTAAATGTATGAATTAAACTAAAGTGCGTGCATTAGCATTATAAGTTTAGAAAGACTAGCATAGTGATTCTAATTACCCATTTATATACTCTAGAAGGACCATAGGAACTGTTCTTTATTGGTGCATATTTGTAATGAGTACACGTGGTAAAACAATAATAATTTAATATGAGACAGTTACAAATTTTAATACAAAAATGAGTAGGTGAGTTGTGATCCAATAATGATCAATACAATAATAGTGACCTACGATTGGAGACAGGTTGCCGTATTCAGCACGTGGATGATGTCGCTAAGAGTTGGGGGCGTCTTCCCAAGGGGCCAAAGTGTTTCACTTGTCTAGGTGACATATGTGGATTGAGGTGTGTTGGTGCCGCGGTTGCAGAGACCTCCAATCACGGGTCAGTCGTTCGGGGGAAGATTGGTTCTTCCGACAACAAGGCTCACTGACCTATCCACGTGTCAAAGGTGACAACCGTGGGTTTTGATGTATTGACTACGTGTCGCGGCTCAGGTGATCTTTCTAAGATGCTCCCTTACCGCTGGACGACGACCAAGTTAACTTTGGTGTGACCACAGCATAATCAACTATTATGTTATGTCTGACTACCGCTCACAGTTCAGCCGATCTTGCCATGACCATACTGAACGCTGAATGACGAGGAAGTGATTAAATCCTCTTGTAGCTGCTTCTCTCCGTTGTTGCCGCTTGCCGACATCTGTCACAGGGGCGCCACTATCAGTACCTGCAGCTCTGGTGGCTGTTGTAGGCATTAAGGGAAGTTGCAGGCTAATAAAGGAGGGTTGGACACGAGATATTAGACGTGAGGATTCGACAATATTAGAACACGACAGTGTTTATTCTAAAATAACGGAGAAAATGAAAAAACAAGTATACTTTGTAGAGATCATTTTCTGGACTAAGGGCTTTAAATGAGTAAAATTTAGTTCAAAAGAAGCATCTATGTGTTATCTAGTTATTATTATCAATTTTAGCAATTTCTAAACATCGTCTTTATCGCTTTTCCAATTCGAACTAATAAGAAAATCAAATCCTAGTTATTTGTTATCTGTCAAAGTTTATAATACAACTGCCTGTCGCATATATATATATATATATATATATATATATATATATATATATATATATATATATATATATACTTTAAGGAATTCTAATCATTAAGTATCGGTTTTGTTAAATAGTTGAAGATCTTTTGAATATAATAAAATTGTTATTTAGAAAAATAGTGCTTCATTTTGATTCTGATATATACATATATGAGAGAATAAAATATATAATTTTCAATCTCATTTACAAAGTCAATTGAAAAAAAAAAAATCGGGACGCAGCAAGTGCGTTATGGAAGTGAATTTTCGTAAAAATGTTTTTAATAGCAAATATGTGTGTTTTTTTCAGAAAGCAGGCATCAAATTTGATTACCAGTATAACCTATATAGTAAAAACAATGTGCCATGTTTCATCAAAATAACTTTATTGTTTGAAAACGTACAAAAATTTCCGAAAGTAAACTTAAATTGTAACTGAAAAAATCCGTTTCTGGGTTAACCTTATAGGTTAATAGCAAATTGAGCTTTTCAAATATGAAGCATTTAATCAAAATTCGCTACCATAACGCACATGCATTATATTTCGATGGAAAATGCAAAAACATAATGCGTTTTCAACTAAAAAAAAATTTGTATCACCAACGACTTATGGGTAATTGTATTTCCATAGCCCGTATTAGATTCAAGTCATTTGCAGAAATGTTGCCGATTTTGACGTTTTAAATCGCAACTTTGACGTTTTGAGGAAAACCCCAATTTATTTTTCTTTAAATGCCTATAACTTTTTTGTCTTTTGACATACATAGCTAAGTTTTGATAGGTAACTTATCTATAAGGATATAAATCCGCGTACTAAATTTGGTGGCCCTTACTTTGTTAATTCCGGAGATATAATTTTTTTCGAAAGAAACACACAAAATTTTCCGGGAAAACCTTGGCAGATTTTCCTGGCTAACGAACTTATCCAAGTCATTTGCAAAAAGAATTTTTTCACCAAATTTAATAAAAATCGGCTGATTATGTTTTGAGTTATCGGTGTGATACATATATATATATATATATATATATATATATATATATATATATATATATATATATATATATATATATATATATATATATATGAGCCATGCTTGGTTCTCGGGTTAAACCGCGTCCAGAATTTATGGAAACTCGACGTTTCGGCTCCTGTTTTGGAGCCATTTTCAAGAGGTAAAGGAAATATGTAAGGACACTCTAAGGCCTCAATCTGCCTACTCCTTAGAGTGATGGACAAAGGTGGGTAAAGGAAATATGTAAGGACACTCTAAGGCCTCAATCTGCCTACTCCTTAGAGTGGTGGACAAAGGTGGGTAAAGGAAATATGTAAGGACACTCTAAGGCCTCAATCTGCCTACTCCTTAGAGTGATTGACAAAGGTGGGTAAAGGAAATATGTAAGGACACTCTAAGGCCTCAATCTGCCTACTCCTTAGAGTGGTGGACAAAGGTAGGTAAAGGAAATATGTAAGGACACTCTAAGGCCTCAATCTGCCTACTCCTTAGAGCGGTGGATAAAGGTAGGTTGGGTTGTTGTAGCTCGATTACGGGGTCTCAATCTGCCTACTCCCCAAATCTCGCCGGAGATCGTCTGTGAGGTCTCAGTGTGTTCAACCCTAGGCCTCAGAGAGATCTGGCAGTTCGTTGCAAGTCTTGTCTTATATATGTCGTTCCGTCTACCTGTTGCGTCATCAGTGAAAGTAGTGGGGTCACCGTCAATTAAGTGGGGGGCTTTGGTCACGGTATCTAGAGGAAGATTACGAGGGTCACCGGCATTTGTTACGGCAGATAATGATGCAATAAAATTGTCTGTGGAATTTATTTCCTTTTTGTGTGTTTGTAAAGAAGATATAATAGGTTTCCAAGTAGTCGGAAGGCGAAGACCATCATCTCTCTTATTTAAACAATCGGGACGTTTTTCAATCTCGATTGCTTCGCGGATAATTCTCGTTTTGAAATTGTAAACCGGTGCTATTGTTTTGGCATTATCGAAGTCTATTTTGTGCCCTGTATGAATATGATGCATGGCCAGCGCCGATGAGGGGTCGGATTTTCTAACTGCGAGGGTGTGTTCGTATATTCTATTGTGGATGCGTCTGTTTGTTTGTCCTACGTTCGGGAACAGTCGGAACAAGGAATTTCGTAAACTCCGTGGGATTCGTTTGGAATCGTATCCTTGGGAGTTTTTATAAGATTTGACAGTTTTTTGTCTGTTGTGAATACGGTTTTGATATTATGGGTTCGGAAAATTCGGCTGATTTTGTCGGTGACACCTTTAATGTATGTTAAAAACTCTGTGTGTTGTTGTGTGGATGCTGTTTGTTCTTGTTGTGGTGTAGTGGTTTGTTGTTGTGCGTTTCTAATGTTTCGTAGTATGTGATTGTTGTCGTATCCGTTTTCTAGCAATGTCTGTCTTAAAAAGTTTAATTCTGTCTGTTTGCTGTTGTTGTCCGTTAGTCTAAGGGATCGTGTTACTAATGTTCGAACCACGGAATTTAGTTGCGATGGGTGATGGTGAGATTGGGCGTTAAGATACCGATTAGTGTGGGTTGGTTTTCGGTAGACAGTGTAAGAAAATCCTCTGACTGGGTTTTTAGTGATGCGTACATCTAAGAAAGGCAGAGATAAATTATTTTCCATTTCCATGGTGAACTGGATTTGGGGGTTGATGTTATTTAGGTAAGAAAGGAATTCGTCTAGAGATTCTTTGCCGTGTGGCCAGACAGCGAAAATGTCGTCAACGTATCTTAACCAACACGTTGATTTAAGTTGGAATGAATTGAGGGCTTGTGTCTCGAAGTTTTCCATGAAAATGTTGGCCAATGCAGGAGAGAGGGGTGAACCCATTGGAGCACCTCGAACTTGTAAAATTTGTTTTGAAAAAGGAAATAAGTGTTAGATGTGCAGTGTTCTACAAGAGCTAAGGTATCGTGGGAAATGTTGTGTTTATTTTTAAGAATGTCAAGGGTTTCAGATAGAGGTATATTGGTGAATAAGGAAACTATATCAAAGCTAACTAGGGTGTCGTTTTGAGAAATGGTGTTGTTTTGAAGATATACCTCTATCTGAGAGGAATAATATATTATTTGGGACCTCAACTCACTAGAACACCCTGTGGTTGTGTTCTTTTGCTTATTAAAGTGTCTGATAGCTAGCCGAGGTAAGAAAAAACAAAAGGAAACAGCTAAATATTCATATATGAACAAGTGGTAAGTTTTCCTTAGTTTTATTGACCATTATAAGTACACTTCAACACTTGGAATAGTAAACAAAACTACAATCACAATATTTCATAAATTTTAATTGCAAATATACATAACAAAGTCTATAAATAGTAAAAATAATTATAATCACATATTATAAAACTACAATAGTAAAAATCCAGCAAAAAGCATTCCATAATATATATATATATATATATATATATATATATATATATATATATATATATATATATATATATATATATATATATATATATAAACATATTGCTGTTATATTATATATATTATTATTAATATAAGAAAAGCTTCAAACACAAAATTTTCCGAAAATACTCTTTGCACTAGCAACATAAAGAAGAGCGAAATGAAGTTATTTTCTATTGATCTTTGAAGCTTACAAATTCACTTACCAAACATTGCAGGTAAAAAAACCCCAAAAAAACTATCTTAACTAAAAGAGTCCATTTCATTAATGACCTGTTAGTTTACTAAGTGTAGAACACTTATTTCATCACTGCACTCCATCGAATAAATGTTACTTTAATTACATAATTGGTGCAATTTTAAAGGAAATTCTAACATAGGCCTAATGCTCGTTTAATTTCTGAACAACTATACTTATAAAGTCTAGACGTTTGTTGTGACGTTAAAAGACGCTAATTTGACGTCTATAGCTTTTAAAAAGCCAGTCCCAGTCAGAAGTGAAGACCTCATAAGTCATTCAAACCAATAATTATCTACAGAGTGTGTTCGAATTGATATCCGCTCTGAAAGGTATATAACAGCAACGCGGACGTGGTGCTTGAGCTTCTCTTATTATTATGCAGATAGTTAAAATGCTGCCTCGGACAAAAAGTTACAATTGCTTTGTTTTAAGAAAATTCATAATTATCACAAAAAAAGAAACTTTGGCTGTTTTTTTTTCTTTAACGTCAGTCTATTTCGGCGACTATGGCCAATCACCGACTCCAGTGAGCAGGTTTACCCCACTATCCTGGAAATTTTACCAAACTCCTGCCCTTCTGTAATCAGGGTAGGGATCTTTAACGTACCCAACATCACATGGACACGGGACCGACGGCATGACGCTCTCTCCGAAGGGCAGAACCTGCAGACAATCAACAAGCTCAAATACACTGCCACAACCTCGGCTGATCTTAATGTTACAGTATGTACTGGAAAAGTGAAAGGAGAACGCTGGGATCGAACCCAGTACCCTTCGGTTCAGAGGCACACGTTCTTACCACTTATCCACTGAGGCTCTAACTTTGGTTGTGCCAACCTGTCGTTGCTGATACTATAGTTTCTAATAAAATGAGACGTATAATTTAATAGTTATTTAAAACTACAACTAAAAAGACAACTCAGCAGTGAGGACGTCGGTTAACAAAATCATTAAAAAAAGTCTGGACGCAGCAAATGCGTTATGGTAGCGAATTTTCGTAAAAATGTTTTTAATGGAAAATATGTCTTTATTTTACAAGAAGGGCATTTGGTTGATAGTATAACCTATATAGCACTAACAATGTACCATATTTTATTTAAATGGCTTTGTTGTTTCAAAAAGTACAAACATTTTCCGAAAATAAACTTTGAAAATTCCAGAAAAACTGGTCCGATTTTTCTGGCCAACGAACCTCTTTAAGCTATTTACACACCTAACAAGATATAATTATTCAAAAACAGCTTTAGGACCAAAATTGAAAAAAGAATTGTGATAATTTCTTTTACATAGATTGCCTTTAGTAATGTTACACTAAATTATATATTTTTAAAAAATTCGAAATTTTTTTTACGATAACTTACTAAAAATTTATTATTCATTACCAACATATCACAAAAATCTTACAAAAAATGATTTCTACGGAAACACTAAAAACATTTCTGCGAAAACTTTTCAAATTCAGCCACTATTTGAGAGTACCTGTAGACGGCAGCTCGATTCTTTCGTCAAGTAATACAAAGAAAAAGTCTGGACCCAGCAAATGCGTTATGGTAGTGAATTTTCGGAAAATATTTGTAATAGCAAATATGTATGTTTTTTAAGAAAACAGGCAACAAATTTGGTTACCAGTATGACCTATATAGTATAAACAATGTGCCATTTTTCATCAAAATAACTTTATTGTTTGAAAATGTGCAAAAGTTTCCGAAAGTAAACTTATGGTGTTCCCGAAAAAACTGGTTTCTTGGTCAACCTTATAGGTTAATAGCAAATTCAGCTATTTAAATTTGAAGCATTTAATGAAAATTCGCTACCATAACGCACTTGCTGCGTACCGAAATTATTTTCTTACAAAAATTCATTATATTTCGATGGAAACTGCAAAAATGCAATAACACAAGGCGTGTTCAATTTATATATATATATATATATATATATATATATATATATATATATATATATATATATATATATATATATATATATATATATAACCAACGGCTTATAGGCCAACCTGTGGTTATAGAAATAATTTTTTAAGATATAGCTCAAGACACCCTATAATTATGGTATATATATTTTTTCTTATCTTGTATAATAACGGATATATTGAGGGTCTATTTAAAATGAATTTTCCCGAAATATTTTAGTAAAATGAAGGACATTTTTTTCCATAGCCCGCATTAGTTTCAGGTTCTTTGCCTAAATGTTGCCAATTTTGACGTTTTGAATCGCGACTTTTACGCTTTGAGGAAAATCCCAATTTATTGTTGTTTAAATGCCTATAACTTTTTTGTCTCTTAACTTAGAGAAAAAATTGTTTACCATAACGCACTAACTACGTTATGAATTCTTTATTTACAATCAAAAGCAGCTAACATGGCAAGTTTCTTTTTGTGTATATCCCAAGAAAAAAAACTTAAAAAAAATACTGATTACCACAGTAAATTTGTAAATATTTCGGCATGACGCAGACTCACACGCCCACATTTTTTTATATCTTCTCATACCAATAATTAGACTGTTTTCGAAAAAAATACAGCATGTGCTCGTATTCCTGGAATCTAATAACTCGTATAGAGAGACTAGGCAAGGCGCGTTTAAATCTGATAATAATATAGCAAGGCCCCCTATTTTTATTGGACAACCATAGATTTTACAAATAACCACTCCTAATAAAATCCTTAAAGATAATATCAAAACGACTTGGGATTTAAATAACATATACAGACATTGAAAAAAATGAAAATAATTCTAGGGTAGAAAATGCAACCATTAGTACCCTTTAGAAAATTATATGTCATGAACCGCATTTTAACCATTCCAAAATTATGTAATAAAGCCGCATTTAATATAAGTTAAAATAAAGAACTGTCGTTAAGTCTGTGAGTCCGCCATTATAAAACGTTTATGACAATTATTACAGTTGCCCTAACATCATATTTTTGCCTTTTAATTCTTGCACAAGGCGAATCAGGACATTATAATTTACTTTTATCTGGAGCTGGAAATTATAATATAAGTTCTTAAAGCGTTGATTTATATGCAGTACAAGGGATCCGTTCTGTTACCATCTACTCACACTGTATATAAATATTGAAAGTAAACATAAAAAGAATATTAAATATGACTTTAATCTGACTCCTTCAAAAATGCTGGACACATAAACAATAGCACCTACCACAAAATCACTTGAACCTATAATAGCCCAGGGAATAGAGGCAGGAAAAGAGGCCTTATCTAACAAAAGGTCAAGTGGTTCTAATTTTTTTATATGTTGTACAGGCTTGTCCCACTGTTCATAATGCAACCTACTAAGCCTTGTGCGTTCGCAGTGGCGTACCAAAACCCATTGGCGTTCCGGCATTTTGTACGTTTGTCAGTTTATGGATCATATATTTTTACTAGTTCATCTTGGAGGAAAATATTATGAATTGAAATTATAGAGCATTTAATAAGCTACAACTGTTGTTTGAAAAGTTTTTTGCAGCTGGTATTTAATGGTACACAGTAGAAGAAAATGTCTGAAATAGTAGTTGTAGATAAATCATCTAGTTCTGCAGGGCCGGCTGAGGTGTCAAGTATATTGCTTCAGAGCTGCAAGCTTGTTGTTTCTTTCCCACTGTCGCATATATATATATATATATATATATATATATATATATATATATATATATATATATATATATTGACCAGGGGTATTGTTCCATTCAAAATGAGAGAAGCACATATAAAACCGACATATAAAAAAGGTGATCATACAAATTATTCAAGCTATCTCGTCAAGGCCAGAGGCTTTCCTGGTATTAAGAGAAGAGATCATCTTTCGTACCTTTTTAGTTTTGAAAATTATATCCGTCATTTTATGCGCGACATTGACGACTGTTGGTGGTTGAAGATTTGGAGGTGGGTTGAGAGTAGAATTGCCGGCGAACAACGAGGCAAAAAGTTTAGCCTTGCCCAGAGCGGTAGAAACAATTTCATCCCCTGAGACAAGAGGTGGGAACGTGCTCTTGCAGAAATTATTCCCAAGAGTCCAGAAGGGTTTGCTGCCGCTGGAGCTTAAGAGTACTTTGTTTTTGATCTGGTTATTAAACGAGTTTTTTGCCTTAGACAGAATGCGGGCATAGCGGTTTCTTGCGTCGTTAAATGCTTTGTGGTTTTCTTGACTGGGATTGTGTAGAAGATTTTTGTGCGCTTTGACCTTTTCAAGTCTGGCCTTGTCACAGGATTTAGAGAACCAGGGCTTTTGAGTGGCTGCAGAGGTTTTCTGTGTACGTGGAATAAATAATTCCATGCCAGCTTGGATAATTTCGGTGACGCTTTGTGAGATATCAGAGAGGTCAGGATGAGAGAAGCAGACAGACGCCCATGGAAATGAGGAAAAGTAATCTCGCATTTCGTCCTAGTTTGCGGAGTTGTAGTGTCAAACGATACATGGGTGTGATGACTGTGTGACCTCGGGTTGCATTGCGCAGGAAGCAGTGGCCATGCCGTGGTCTGGGCGACCCAGGGGGGCGGTGACTGATATCTTCTAGAGTCAGGATTTGTAGTAAGAAGGAGATCCAAGGAATTTGAGCTGTGTGTTGGGATGCGAGGAAAGTAAGTAGGTTGCTGGACCATATTGGCTAAAGAATTGCTGACTGAAAAGGCCTCCGCTGCTCTTCCTTGTGGATCTGTTTTGAAGATCCTAGCCATTCCTTATTATGGACATTGAAGTCACCAAGAATAGTGACCTCGGAGGAAGGATATTCATAAATCAGATGGTCGGTTTTTTCAGAAAAGTAGTCAAAGAGCTGGACAAAGTTGTTGTCAGAAGGTGACCGGTAAATGCAACAGATGAATTTAGTTGCAGCCCTGAGATAGAGTTTTTTCCATAGTATGTCTTTTATTCCAGCTTCTAAATTGGGAAGTCTGGTGCAGGGTAGATTGCTACGGACGTATGCGCACACGCCTCCATGCAATCTAAAAGAAGTAAGGAGCTCATACCCCGGGAGATTTAGGTGATTAGTGGCTGTTTTGGCACTGATTTGAGTTTCGGTGAGGAAGAGGAGTTGGGGCCTATTAGCCTGGAGGAAATGGTGGATGGAGTTCAGGTTAGAATTTAGGCCACATATATTCGAGAAGGATATTGTAAATCTCGATGCTGGTGCCCCCTGTACACCCCTCTCCCGGAGATCCGAATGGAGGGGTATTTTACCTCCGGAATCTTTTGTACAAGGAGGAGTCATCATCATTTTTGTTTATAAGGGAAACCGACTCATACACCAGAACCGGAAACGTCCGTTGGGAGTTTACCGGCCCCTTGATGTAAGGGGTGGTACCTCCTCGGTTGTGAAAAAAATCCTTTACTATCACGTAAAGGAAAATTCCACTACCACCTACCAGTTCTCGAGGCCAGTCAAATCAAACGTAAAAACATAAGTGTAATAGATATTCATCTTACGTTTGGTATCAAAATTACTGCTTTTAAATCCAGATCTTCCTAAAAAAAACTGTATTTATCGGACTCGAAAATTTAGACGACTTATGGTAGATTTGACATTATCAGTAAATAATGTCAAGTAAATATTTTTTTGTTTAATTTAACATCTGCTCTTTCCTTGGACAATATTGACGAGTCGTCGCTGTGACATTACCCACGCATCCAAAATTGTAAGCATTAAGCCCTCTTTTACAACAACAAGACAAACAGACAACGAGTGTTCCAAGCAGTCTACACAATAGAACTGGGATCTTACAGAGAGAGCGTGGGCTTGCTGGGGCAGAGCACTAGCTCTGGGTAATGACACGGTGGAGGTGCCTAGGCCGTCCGACGGCGGGTGCGCCAAGCATTGTAGTCTGGGGCCCGACCCCGGCCAGCATCATATGCTCCCTTCTGTACTGCCTCCAGCTTTCTGCAAGTCACTGCCAAAGCCTCACCAGTGTTGCCGAGACACTTTATACTTTAAGAAAAAAATATGTTTATTAGAAAAATAATCATGAAATAGACGCAATTTCCATTCGGCGTTGCTGAATATCTATTTCAACTTTTTAAGCTGATGTGTGATCATTCTGGGCCCATATTTTACTTATATGTTTCACAGATGACTAGTATTTTGAAGTAAATGTGTTAATTCTGAAATCGCAAATAAAAACTATATTTCGTTTTTTTTTAGAGTAAAACTTATTATATGGTGCGTGGATAAATCAATAGAAAATGTACATTTCTTTAAAAAAAAATGCATGGAATATACACAAAAAAGCACCTTGAAATAGTACAATGTGGTTGGTTTGCTTGACAATTTATTTTAGCTTAAAAACAAAGTGATTAGCAGAAACATTTTGAAAAATATAATGTTTATAAAATCTTTATGGATAAACAAACTAGCCGCCTTTTTTAAATACTTGACTTTAGCTAATAATACAAGCTAACCTAGCACTGCAGAAGCCTATTTCCAAAGACTTTGCAGCCCGAGATTTGATCAATTAATAACATAAACCATTCTGATTAAAGTTCCCGCGATTATAAAATTCATAAATTTAGAAAAAAATCACAATCACAATCATATTTAAAGTTCAATACGAAGTATGTGCTGTATAACTATTTGTTATATCATTATCAATCCTTTTAGTGAATTTTTATATAAAAAAGCCGATTTATTAAAATCTAGTAGATAGCTTCCTTTTGTAAGTGGTTTGGATAAATTCATTATCCAGGAAAATCGGGGCAGCTTTTCCGTAAAATTTTAGGTTTCTTTAGGAAATTGTTTGTGTCTCCCAAAAAAACAAAAAACAAAGCTATCGCAACCAAACTTGGTACCCAAGTTTTTATTATCAAAGGTATGCTTACTGTGTATCAAAATTCATCCCTAAGTTAATAAAAAAAAATATATATGTATTTAAATAAAACTTATTGGGTGCTACTGATGATCAAAAATGGCACACAACCAAAATAATAAAAAAATGTGTGATTGACAAAATCTATTGAATATTACAGACAAAGATTAAGTTTTCTTGGCGCAAAAAGTCAAGAAATACACAAAAAATTGCACAAACCCAACATATTTTGTGTGAATAACAAAATCTATTGTATATTACATACAAAGATAAGGATTTTTGGGACAGGGGGGTCAAAAATGTACAGATAGAATACATTGGACATTTTATAGTTTTTCGTCTTAAACCGTACAAGTCGCAATTTATAGTCCAAATTGTTGGCAATTAAACAAATGTCCCTGAAACGAATGCGGGTTATGTAGAAGGAATGTCGAAGCGTGTTTTACAGGGCCTTAAGCTTCTGCTTCAAACGTCATTGTTCCTCACTTACTACAACATTTGCAGAAAATTGATTTTAAATCGACCCTTTCTCTGAAGCTTTAGCAGTAATTTAAGTTCTAGAGTTTGAGATTATTTTTAGTAGTAGTTTCGTAGAAATAATTCGTTATCCACGAGTACGCGACTTTTCTTGAAATAAGGACGAACTAGGATCCATAGAACCCATCAGGGTCAGTTTCAATTTGTATAGGTATATAGGTATATATATATATATATATATATATATATATATATATATATATATATATATATATATATATATATATATATATATATATATATATAGTATGATCCGGGTTTTGCATGTAGCATATTTCACGAGATCGATTTTTAGGCGATTTAAGTTTTAGCGAGGTAATTCTGACCTGTTCACATTTTTATTGTGATACACACATGTGCTAAAGTAAACAAGAGGGCCTGGCCTTTCTGCGAATTTCGTTGTCTAACTATTTAAACAGATATGACCACTCAGACACACTAAGACTAGACGCACATGTTTTTTGATTGAGATATGACACTAATGGTTAATAAATTTTACTGTACACAGGGCAAGAGAAAATATTTATGGGTTCTTCCACTTAAAATGAAAGTTCCTTACAACTGTACATTTGTGTGGCTTTTTGTTTTTCTGTGAGGCAGGTTTTGACTTATAATAGTGTCTTGTTTACACAATCTCCACATCGGGTATTAAAATAAAACGCTTTACCATCGATCGAAAAGATATTGTCCATATTAAATCAAGTGAAAATGAAAACGAAAAACTTGATGTCTGTAGGCAGTATGGTATTGCATGGTCTATATTATCTATGAAATTGGATTGCGCTTTGGATATGATAACTAACACCGGTGGTAAGCAGACCACAATTTATGACTTTCTCTATGACCTCAGATAAAAAAGAGAGTGTTTTTCATTAAAATGTGTTTTCATTCATTAGTGGAAATCGTTGCCTATAACAGGCTAAGCAGATGAATACCTACGTGAGGTTAAAAAACAAGTTTGCTTATGTTGTTAAAACGTATTGCAGTCCAACCTAACCTCTATATAACAAATTACTTGATATCACGAATATTTTCTAATTCCTTCAGTTTCGTAATACCGACGTTGCACTATATATAGGGTTTTTCACGATAGCCGTGCATTAGAAGTTTATGAAGTTCCCTGATATCCTAAATTTTGAAATTTTGGCAGCGGTCACAATTCGTAATTGTATTTTATTCTAAAATATTTTCAAGGTCACACCACTTCCGGTTAGACCGGAAGTAGTCATCTACTTTGCTAATTTAAATAGAATGCCCTGTTTTTTATTGCATATTCGAATTCTACATAAAATTTTATGAAGATTTATATTAAACTTTCCTATCCCTATTTTCAACTGTTCCAAAGATATTGTGATTTTTCTGTATTTCGGTGATTTTGCAACCTTATTTTTAATAGTTTGTATTTCACATGTTTTTAAAGATAAAAGGCTCCAATTTAGAATTTCTTAACCTGTGGGAGGGAGATTTCATATTATATGCCTTAAGTTTACCTGTGTCATACAGAGTGTTCTAAATTTAGTTACTAACTTAGACATATTCAACGTGGCAAAAGTTTTTTTTTTCAAATAAAACACCCTGTATATTATTAAAAATTCGAGTTCTAAATTTAATTCTACACCGGTTTGATATAAGTCTTTCTATACTTATCTTCCATATGTTGCTTGTTATTAGCATTTTTAGGTAACAACCTCCTATTCTAAAGAGTACACGTTAGACTACACAACAAATACAGCTGTAATTGTCAGTCAGATAACAAAAGTGATATGATTTCATAAAAATATTTAATGTAAATATTTAAATTATAATAAAAAAATATATTAACAATAAACAAAAAACTGAACAAAGACAAAAAAAGTTAATTCAAATTTAAATGCTATGGTCAAGGCATTGCAACATTCTACGGTTCATCTCATTCGTAGTAGCTCTTTTGATTTCATTTGGATCTAAATCTCTAAAAGCTCTAATTACACGATTTAAAAGATCCTCTCTACTTTGCACTGTTGTGTCATACACTTGACTTTTTATATGCCCCCAGAGATAAAAATTGGCCGGCGTTAAATCAGGAGAGCGGGGAGGCCATCTCCAAGGACCGTTGGGCCCAATCCATCTGTCTTCAAATAATTGCGTTAAATGCCAGTAAACTTAACCAGTGGAGTGGGCAGGCGCGCCGTCTGGGTGATACCAGCAGCTCTGCCCTATATCTAGTGGTAGCCTTGCCAGAAAATTACGGACAGATCCCCTTAATAGTTCCAAATACTTTATACTGTTTATATTTCCTTCGTAAATTTCATAAGAGACCTTATTGTCCATAATAATGCAAAGCACATTAAAACTAAAATTTGTTTGAAAACATCCTTCTCTAAATATATTAGGGTTTTGACTTGCCCAAAAATGACTATTTTTCCTATTCACAATTCCTTCCCTTCTAAATTTCGATTCGTCGGTCCACATAATTTTGGAAAGTTCTTATCCTGTTGAATATTCAGGAACATGTGTTCGCAGAATTCCACTCTTTTTAAATGGTCGCCAGATCGAAGTCCTTGTAGTACTACTTTTGAATATGGGTGCATTTTATGAGATTTCAATATTCTATGCACAGATGAACTTGATATTTCCAAAGCTAGAGTAGCTGCAGGAATGGAGCTACGCGGGTAAACTTGAAAATAAGCCAAAACATTTATCTCATTATCTTCATTTTCAGTTACTGGCTTTGGATCATGTCGTGTAGTTTTGACACTTCCAGTCAATTTAAATCGTTCCTCTATCCGTGCGAATTTTCCTCTAGTCATTGGTGATGGAGTCGGATACATCTCGTTAAACATCCTGCATGTTCTACTTACAATCCGATTTCATTCCCCATGAATATAAAATAAATTTAAAATATCCATATTAGAGTACTCTTCACTATTCTGCATTTTTATTGGCTTATTATTTCTATAACGTGACTAATACAAACACACTCAGGTTAACTTTAAAATATAAATGACGCTTTAGAATTCATGTGTTGCCAACATTCTGTTTTCTGACAGCCACAGCTGCCTTTATTTTGCAGCGTAATGTATATTCACTAGAAACGGAGTTTGTTACCTAAAAACTCTAGTAGCAAGTTACTCGTAAGAGATAGGTAAAGAAGAACCTATATAAAACCGGTGTAGAATTAAATTTAGAACTCGAATTTTTAATAATATACAGGTTGTACCATTTGAAAAAAAAATGACTTTTGCAACATTGAATATGTGTAAGTTGGTCTTTAAATTTAAAACACTCTGTATGATACAGGTAAACTTTAGGTGAGTTATATGAAGGCTTCATCCTAGATGTTATAGTATTCTAAATTCCAGGCTCTTATCTTTAAAAACATGTGAAATACAAAGTGTTATAAATGAGGATAGAAGTTTCAAAAAATTTAAAAAAATCACAATATCTCTGAAACAGTTGAAGATAGGGATAGAAAAGCCTAATATAAATATTCACAAACTTTTATGGAGAATTCGAATATGCAATAAAAAATAGGGAATTCTATTTAAATTAGCAAAGTTGATGACTACTTCCGGTCTAACCGGAAGTGATGTGACCTTGAAAATATTTTAGAATAAAAGACAATTACGAATTATGACCGCTGCCAAAATTTCAAAATTTATAATATCAGGGAACTTTATAAACTTCTAATGCACGGCTATCGTGAAAAACCCTGTATATATATATATATATATATATATATATATATATATATATATATATATATATATATATATATATATATATATATATATATATATATATATATATTACAAAGACTAAGCTGGTTTTTCCTTCATATAAGCTCAGGTGTACTATATATGAGATATTTCTGCGGTTTTATTTAAGGGTCTTCTAATTTTATATTATTATTATACATATATATATATATATATATATATATATATATATATATATATATATATATATATATATATATATATATATATATATATATAAATAATATGAAATTAGAAGACGCTTAAATAAAACCGCAGAAATATCTCATATATAGTACACCTGAGCTTATATAAAGGAGAAACCGGCTTAGTATTTGTAATTCCAATACGGACTCGGGGGTCGACGGTTCGATTCTCACCGGCGGCGGATGATTTTTCAAAATCACTGTCGTCGTTGAGATCGAGCTCAAGGTGGAGAGTAGGTTAGTTTAGATGAGCAAAAAGGGTCAGCAATGGCCTAATTGCCAGTAAGCATCTTACCTTTACCTTAGTATTTGTAATAAATAGAAATTTAGACGTAACATCCCTACATATAGCGGTTAAAATCTTACTTGAATTTGGCAAAGAAGATCGCCCTTTTTTTCCTTACCGTTCGAGCAGTTGTTTCACGTTCGACGACTTAAACCGAGCTGTTCAATAGGTAGGTCAGTCGTTACAGCACGTTCACCGGCGTGTGTTGCCGAATGCTGTTATACTGTTTAAACTATCGAATGGTCTAATTAATAATTATAGTCGATTTTAGAAAACAAAATTTTGTTCACTACTAGGTAGTCATATTACTGCATTTTCCGCTGTATTGATACAGGTAAATCACATCACATTATTTTAATAAGTCTACCGATGTTGGTTTCCTTGTTGAGAACGAGACATTTCTATATGATCATTAAAATCCATTTTACAGATAACAAGTGCATATTACCGTTTTTTGATTGCAAATTTCACAAATACGTTAACAGGTTTATAATCAACCACATCATGAAATAAAATAAATACGTTTGGATTACTAAACCAAATTTTAACTGAAACATAAATAACGGCTTGATATATTTTGAACACACTGTATAAAGTTTATAAAATGTACAGTATATCTGGATTGCTTTGTTGTTCTGACCATCAGCTTCGCTATGTCATTCACTAATCGATCAACGGTGTGATTAATGGGTGTTCAGAGATTCAGCCCCAAATGTGATAAAAGAAAGGAGCTCATCTCCGGACATCTATCATGACTTATCTCAAGAAGTCACTTGAAGAAAGTAAAAGTCATGCTGTATATATAGTTCCGATTTCGCAAAATGAAAAAGCCCACTAGAATTTCTTTGTTTACACGAAAACTGAAGATGACCTATTGTGTTCTATTAGTGGGAATATGATGATGCAAC